>OX465097.1:23144566-23744566 GCA_949987625.1 Chalcis sispes | reverse complement strand
TTAATTTCTTTAAAGCCAAAAAAATGTATAAAGAAAATAGATGGAACAGTTATTGTTATTTAAATATTTCCAATAGCTAATAAATTATTTTTGGAGTCGTTGCTAACCAAACTAATGGAAAAAAAAAAGATCGACTTCGGCAATATTTTATTAGGTAACGTATATATTTAAATAATAATAATTTTTTCTGCTTTACTTCTTTTCATACATTTTTTTTTTTTTTTTTTTTTTACATATATTTTAAGCAGGTTAAAAATATTTTAAACTTAATTTAGGTTTACAAATAGGCTAATTTTTTTAAAGTTAGTTTTTACTTGTTTTTTTTTTAAATTTACTTTAATAATTTATACGTGTAGCTTTATTTTATTTAAATTTTTCATGCTTCAATGTAGAATTGCAAATTGAAATTACAAAATGTTTTAAAATATAAAAATGAAAAATATATTTGTAACATTTTAAAGCAATATTTCGATGAAATTTTTTAATATAAAAATAATTAAAATTATCAATTTTTCTGCAAAAATGTAATTTTTATAAAAAAGCTTGCATGTGTAATGTAATTTTGTCACGTGTAATCTAAAGCTATAAAAGTAAAATTAAATTTAATGAATTACGGAAGTTTTTAAAAGTCAAAATTTTGTGCCTAACCAACCATGGATCTTTTACACACGTCAGATTGTATTTTTACAACAAAGTAAATTTTTAATTTATAGCCTTCGATAAAAATATAAATAAAATACAACATTGTCAATTAATTTAATATAAAAATAATTTAAATATGTTAAAATTAATTAATTACACCGTAAAAATTTATGGTAAACATTTGAAGATGGAGTTTTGATAAAAGCGACGATAGCTTTTGTCATTCAAATTTTCATATATGATGAGTTTCCTTAAGTGGCGCTTCTATAGTAGCTATCTACTTAATCAATTTTAACAATCGTAAGCAATAATTCACTTATGAACCGGACGGTGAATATACTTTCTTGAAAATTGAGATATTATCGGCTAACGCCCTCGCCTGAGATTATTGATGCTCCTATACGCGTGCTCGAGTAACCCCCCCCCACCCCCCTACGAAAATCAGTAAAATAAGCACGTGCGCCGCAGTCTATTAGGATTGCCAAAGGTGAGATTCGATTTCTAACGCGGACGCATAACATACTGCTCGACTACCGCCAGGAACCAGAAGCCACCGCGTGTCGTCGGTTTCTTACGGATAGAGAGAAAGAGAGAGAAAAGAGAAAAAATACGGCAATAAGAAGTTCAAGGGCCGCAAGACAGTCGTACAAAGTCTCTCTCTCTCTCTCTCTCTCTCTCTCTCTTCCTCTCTTTCTGCTCGCACTCCCCGCGGTGATATTTCAAGAAGGAGGAGGGAAACAATGGTCGACCTTAGAGGTCCGGCGCGGTATCTAATGGCTTTCTTAACGTAGTGGGTGTCAGGGACTTCCACGTCGCGCTCGAGGCCATTAATAAGTAGCTGCTAGCGGCGCCTGCGCCCTCGGCTACCACCGTCTCTCCCACGGACATGAAATACTACCGTGAATTCCGTCCTGACACTTCGCCTCCTCGCGTGAGCTCGTTCACGGTTTGTGACCGTACCGCGTATATACTAGTATACGCCACTTCTCGGCCGGTCTATTTCCATGTTGACACCGTGACGCCATCGCGCCAACCTGGACGATGTTTGCTTTTTCCTTCCCCCCCCCTCCCCTCACCTTCCTCTCTCTCCCTCTCTCACTCTCTCTATCTAGCTACCCTTTTACTCATTATACTCTCGCGGTGTACCTCGAGGACAACGGTTTGACGAACTTTTGCGGCGCCGTGAATTTTCAACCGGATGGGTGCATCGGAGATACTATGAGTTTTTCACAAATAAGTATTAATTTAATGAAATCGCGAGCTTGGCTTGCTGCGTTGTATTACGGTCGATTATCGAGCTATTCGGCGTTTTTATTTTTAGGTTAAAGGTTTCATATGTAGAACGATAAGCGTTGAAATGGAATTTAACTCGATTTAAGATATCACTCGTTAAACGTTGTAGAGAAAATGAAAAGTAAACATTTCGGTACTCGTTTAATCAATTGTCCAGATCAAGATCCATCGAATAATAAAATGCTAATTTTGTTTTTTGTTTTTTTTTTTTTTTGTGTCGAGGCGTTATCGCGCCATGTAAATACATTCGTTACAAAAAACCATCGCATAAAATTTTATACAAGAGTTGATAAATTTTTTTTTAAAAGGAAAGGTTAGCTCATTATTTATTGGCACAACGCTGAGTTGATAAAAATATAAAACGAAGCAATTAATTTTAAACAATTTTCAAAATCTTATTTTAGAAAATAAAAATATTCTTCGTACATCCGGAACACAAACAGTAAAACTAGCAGGTAATAAAATTTATTTTCAAACGTCCCTTTGGAATATCAACGAAAATAATATTGTAAAAGTTCGCTTACAAAACGAAGAAGAAAGTTAAACCGTCGCGACACTCTCCCGTATAATTACAGCAATTGTAAAGCATTTCTTTAAAGCTCCCGGCGTACTTTGTCTTACAGATGATGTAGCTCGAGCGCGTAACTTATACAATGTGCTCATACAACAACAAAGTTTTTAGATAAAATCACCGAAATTCACTCGGGAAAGCATGTATTTCAATTTAAAAGTACACTCTACATATTTTAAAGTAAAACTACTACCAAACTCTAGTTTGAGTAAAAACTTTCAACTAAAATATAGGGGATGTTTACTTCGGTGAACATGATCATCGTTTTACTAAAAATAAACTAACGCTGTTAAATTATAAAGATCCTTTCGTTTAAAGTTATTTAAAATCTATTTATTATTCATAGGCATTTTTTTTTTTTTTTCTTTTTTTTTAAGAAGATATAAATGTTAATGTATTAATCGAATTCTTGAAAACATATTTATGCCTAGAACGACAAGTCAGTTTCAATTGACATGCTTATTGTATCGATAATTCAGTATAATTTTCTATCGGATATTAAAAATAATATTGGAGGATAAATCTACCGAAACTACTTATCTAATCCATGGAGTCTTTTTACTTTATTCCAATTTACCGTACACATTTCATTATTTTAATATAATAATATAAAAATTTAATTTAACGCTTTCGTTTTGATAAGAAAATCATAAAAAAAAAAAGAAAACATCAAAGCATATTTGCAAACACGATTGAAACCTTTTTTTCAACTTCCTAACCATTAATATTCAGCACTCGATCGTCTTAATTTCCGCGACAGCCTTATTCTTACGGCAAACATTATAAAACGTTTAATCTAAGGATAACGCGAACACCCTACTGACACGTACAATCTTATCTCGCTCGAAACGCGATACCGTTATTTACATTGCGCAACGATGGATAATACATATATACAAGTGGGACAAAAGTCGAGCGCCCTTCGCTCACGAAATACACGCGGGAAGGAAAATATATCGGCGCCAGTCGTCGCGTGCAAAAATTTATAACTTAAGGACGCAAGCGAGGGTTGCGCGTCGCACGTCACGGACGAACGATTCTACGGCGTTCTAAACTCTCTGTCGCGAAAGCAGAAACGTAAACGCGTGCGATGTGCGCGTCGAGGAAAAGAAAAAAAAAAAAAAAGAAAAACGGCCGCTCGTGCGCTTGGACTAGTCGAAATTAAAGAGAAAAGGGAGGAGGATAAAATAACTTGTCGAGGGAGAAGATTGAGAGGATTATTGAAACGATTGTTTGTGTCCCGCGTGTGGAATAAAATTAAATAAAATTGACGTTTAGCATTTTCGCGTGTTAAAGATACGAGTTACGACTGTTACCTACGTACTTTATGATAATGGTCTATTGGCGTTTGTACCGATCTTTGAAATAATACGAAAATTACATTGGTTTAATCAAAATGTCTGAAAGTTGTTGAAATTATGTTTAGTTATCCGATTGAAGATGATATACATCTGCTTTCAGGATAAATAAAATTTTTATTAAAAAACGTTTAAAATATATTTCAATTGCAAATAATTTTAAGCACTTTTCAAGTCGATCACATTAATTTTAATTATAATAAAAAATTGAAGTTTGATACAAAAAACGATTTATTTTTTGTCTAGTCACTGTACTCATTTTCCATTTGACACATTTTCTGATCGCAAGATTATAAAATACAAAATGATTGCTATGAGTAAGCAAAAAGAGCCGCGTGCATCGTTTATTGATAATTTTCAGTAACAAATTGTAGTGTCATCCAATCCATCGTTATTTCAATACCCATGTAATTTTTAACAAAGATTTTATCAGAAATGATTGACGTTGCATATTAAATTTTAGTAAAATGGAACAACTAATTTATAACATTCATATAATAATAATAATAATACGAGAACTCACATTACGTTTTCAATATTTTTTTTTTAATAATTATAATTCAATAAATCACAATGTTGCAAATTAAAAAAAGAATATATATATAAAATTATCAAAAGAAATTAAAATCATTTAAAAAATTTAAAATGAAAAATTATGTTTAAATGATACAGTACAAAGTGAATGAAGTAATGAATAAAAAAGGAGGTTTGCTCGAAGCCAAAAAAAAATGCGCAAGAAAAGGAATGCAGAGACGCGTTCACAAAAATAACGAGACTTATACGTATAGAAAGAGAGAGAGAGCAAGGAACGAAAACAGCCAAACGTAGGACGGGTCCGGTCAAGAGAAGGGATCCTTGAAATGCAAAAACGAAGAGAATAGAAGGAGGTGGAGCGGTACGACGACGACGACGAGGACGATGGCGAGAACGAGGATAAGAAACGAACGAAGCAAGAGAGAGAGAGAGAAAAATAGAGAGAGAGAGAGAGAGAGAAACGAAGAAGACACGCGAGAGAGGGTAAGAGCGTAAGCTGCTGCGTCTCTTGCGCAGAGCGAAGCATTCGTGCGCGCCAGGACATTACGCAACACAGCAGCAGCAACGGCGGCGGCGGTAGCAGCAACCTTGCACCGGCTCCTCCTTCGCCGATACACGGGCGTATGTGTGTGTGTGTGTGTGTGTGTGTGTGTGCACGCGCGTGTGTATGTTTCTGTGTGTGTGTGTGTGTGTACAGAAGAGAGAGGGAGATAGTATGCGTGCGTATACACAAACGGTGTGCAGTAAGGGGACGAACAGAGCAAACGGAATGCCATAAATCTCATGTAAATTTCGGCCGCTTGATTTGCAAGCACAATGCCAGACAATTCTACGGTCTGCCGGCACGGCGCATTGCTGCTGTACGAAGAGACTCCGACTATGCTCTCTCTGTCCCTCTCTACATCAGACCCTTTTACACACGTACACGCTCTTGCTTCGTCGCAACTCTCTCTCTCTCTCTCTCTCTCTCTCTCTTTCTTTCTTTTTCTATTTCTCATTCTCTATCTCACTCGTGCATCCCTCTTTGTTTCAACGAAAACGGCTGTCCGTGAGCGCGCTCCTTTTATTCTCCTTCTACTATTCCTTGCGATGTGACCAAATGCGGAGGATGGAAGGAAAACGAGGAGAATATCCGTATGTGTATCTACACATCTATAGGTGTATATATACATACACGTATTTAACATGTATATGCATATATATATATATATACACACACATGTCTGCAAGCCTCGTTTTCCTTCAATTGACTCTCGAGCTCGCGACACCGTGACTCCTTTCTTTTCACTGTCGTACGTGGACGAGAACGCTAATTACCTCGCCGGCGTTCCTTAGCCTTTTATACGGCGTACCGGCATTCGGTTACAAATTTTCGTTAATCGTCGATCCCGGTCTTAACCGTTTTCTTTATTTCTGTGTGCACGTGACCGTGTATGTGTGTGTAAGTGTATACATTCTTTCTTTGAGAATCGAGTAGAACAGCGTAACTAATGGCGCGCAATTATCAGAATGAGGAAAATAATGAGTGGTCTGATGTGAAAGAAAGAAAAAAAATTGTTTTTTAACGATGGTAATTGATACCGATGCGTGTGACTGTTCGTACTTGTGGCGTAATGTAAAAAGATTCAACGTTAATCTACTTGCAAGACAAAGTAGTATTGCGCTTAAATAAAATTATAAGTATTTTAATATATACTCAAACAAAAAGTATAAGATTCTAATAAACTTGAAATCTTATTCGGAATTTTGTAAAAGTTGATTTTTTTTTTTTGCTCTTGAAAATATATACATTTTTAAAATGTCTATTTGTTATTTATACGTAAATTCACATTACTAACACATTACTATTCTTTAAAATATACTCGTCTACTTTTACGTACAAAATTATAATAAAAGTTTTGTTTTTAAATAACTACTTTAAAACTGTGCATGAAAAACACTTGATTTTTTTAACAATCTTTCCGAAACTGACAAACATTTTGTTATTAAAAGTTGAAAGTGTGAGCTTAATTTAGAAAAAAAACTAGTTAATCATTTTTTTGAAATTTAAATATCAAAGATAGTATCAAAATTGATAAAAAAAAAAAAAAAAAAAAAAAAAAAAAAACTTTTGTCTAGGATACATAAAAGATTTTTTCAATGTCGTTTTTGAAAATTTGTTCAAAAAGGGCGTGAAACGCAGTAACGGTAAAACATTGTTGAAAGTTTCACGTAAAAAGGTTGATACATATTTTCAAAAAAATAGAGTGAAAATAGTCCGATTACGACTTAAAAGACGACAATAATGAAGAGACATCGACAAAGGAAAAACAAAGTCTTGCAAACTTTTGATTTAACGCTTTTCAACGAAAACGAGAGCGCAATGCGCATAGGCAGATCGGTAAAAAGTCGAAGCGTATTTTCGATCGGAGTGGCGAGGGACGATAACAACGATTGATTCTTGCATTCTTTTGTCGTCGTCTCACTCATAACAGACGCAAGAGTACAATGCGCGAGCGCAAAATGCGAAGCTGCAGCTGTTTCCAGCTGGTATTGTAATCTTTCGACACGCGCTTGCATTTTCAACGGCAAATGACGTAGCACAGAAAAGGGAAAGAGAGAAAGAGAGAAAGAGAGATAGAGAGATAGCCAGAGGAAAAAGAGAAGAAAGCTCTTATGAATCGTTATGCGATGCTCGCGGGCGAACGGGGGGAGGGCGCGTGTCGCTTTCGCTTATATTGATAAGCCCGATAAGCCGCGCGCGGGAGCTCCGCTACCTTTCGCTTCCTTTTGTTTCTGCGCTGCCTGGCCGCGTGGATTGTCGGAACAATGGACCGACTGGTTTTACCTGCGAGACACACGCGTAAGATGCAGTAAAAACAAATCGTCTAACAAAGCCTTTATGAAACTCGTATTTTGCACGTTCGACTAAATTTGCACAAAACGCCGCGTTATAAACGCATATATATATATATATATGTATACGCGTGGCTCTATGTAAGGTCTGTTATTATTTTGATACGGTTTTGCGTATCAGCAGCGACTTTATATAATTTATGAATTTTCAAGCTAGATACGATAATTTATGAATTCTTAACGCGCTATGGTATTTACATTATGAATGAATGTTTAAAACTGTTTATTTATAACGTTGGAATCATTGTGAACATTTTTAATTCGACAATAATTTTAAAGTCTTAAAAATTAACGTTAAAACTTGTATCAATTAAATATAGAGTAACAATAGGAATTTCATAAATTTCCAATAATAAATAAATTTTATCATAATATTTATCAATAATATATCAAAAAATAATTATAATAAATATATCATTTATAAAACATTCTCTGAATAAATTAATAAAAAATGTTCACAGTTTATTATGAACTATCTTTAGAAAGTATATATTCTTTGGAAAAAATTTTTTTGTTTACCTTTTTTATATTATTTACTTAATTTTTTTTTTTTTTTTTTTTTTTTTAATCGATAAAGTTTGATATTTGTTATAAAAAATTCACAAGAATCGATTTAATATAAAAAGTTATATAACTTTAAAAGCAATGTAAAGTAAATTTGAATATAGTGAATGCGGCAAATTTTCGGAGTGAATGTTCATATTTTAATGAAATATTTACGCCTCTTGGATATATACAGCTGCAGAAATTTTTGGAAAAGCTTTTATATTTTTCAAGATATTGTTTATTTTATTTGAAAAAATAAACATAAAATTTGATACTTAAAAAAATGAGATTCTTTCATTAATTTAAGAGATGCGTACTTTAAAAAAAATTTTTTTTTTTTTTTTTATTATTTTTATATTAAGAAAATTCATTCAACATTAAACTATTATGGAAAGAATTCTTATACCAATATAAAATCTAGCTTTATTAAAATACTCTTATTTTAGCAAATCAACCGATTATGAAACTTCTTGAAAAAAAAAAAAAGAATGAAAAATTGAAAAAATGAAGTCTATACAAAGCTTCTTCATACGCGATTCCTCAAATATTATAATATCCCTGCCATTCTCAAGAGAGAAAGAGAATTAAAAAGTACTTTTAAATGGTTTACACCGAGATTGCGCGAGGAATCTCCGCCTTTTTGCCTTGCGCTATTCAACCGAGTTTTTTCCCATTTTTATTTCTTTTAAACCGCGCGTACACTCCGAGGGATTAAATCACAGGCCCGAAGCGAAAGAGAAAAAGAGTAAGCGAGAGAGAGAGAGAGAGAGAGATAGATGAGAGAAAGCAGAGTCTGTGGTTACGCCGACCAGCGGGAAGCCTACAAAGTTAGTCGGCGGTTGATTTCAGCTCGACAAGGACGAGAAGGCCATGAGAGAAAGAGAAAAAGAGAGAAGAAAAAAGCGCCGATGGCAAAGAGAGAAGAAAAAAGCGCCGACGGCAAAGAGAGAAGTGCCGGCGAACGCGAAGAGATATATACGAGGAGGGAGAGAACGAAGGACCGAGAAGAGGAGACGGTTAAATGAATCTGGGCACGCGGCGGGCTCGTGCCGAGAGAAAAATAAAAAAGTCGGCAAAACAAGCCGACGGTTGAAGCTTCGCGGCCGCCGGCCCGACTGCATCTGCCCCGAGCGAGTTGCCCTCGAGGAGAGTATGGCGCGCGCGCACGAGCGTTACATGAACGAGGAGGCAAACTGAAACGCCGAAAGCACGAGGGATATGCGGACGATTTTTTGGAGAATGCGCATCAGCTAGTTCCGAGATTTTAGAGCCTCGACTTATACTCTCTTTATTCCTTTGCTACCGGGGGACATTGTCACTTTGGGCTTTTCGACGCGAATATCGCGTCGATGCCTCTATGTGTATGGCATGTATACTCGTCGGCTTATTACTTCTACATGAGTATTTCAAGGGAATCCGATATAAATATAAATATTTTACGAGTAAGCGCTACGCTTTTTCTCCTTTGCGCGTTACTCGTTGAAATAATAAATTTTTAAAATACGTATACTGCATCGTTTCTTTTTTACTTGTATTTTTAAGCAAAAATACAAACCGAATCCACAATTTATTTATTTTATTATAATTTATAAATGTGCTAATTTATAAATACTCAAAATGATTTTGACGCTGGTAAAGCTTATAATTAACAAAACTTTATCATCGCATTTATTCGTCCGAAACTGTCATAATATTGTTTAATTTTTCCGCGATCGAATCGCAAGATTAAGAAAGTGACTAGACTTTTACGTAAACGCTCAGAAGTTGTCTTTGCGAACAAACTCTCATTAAGAGTTTACGAAGAACAACGCACACCATCTTTTAAATTGTAAATTTGTATACCATCATTCATTTCTAAAGTTATTCTACAGATACCGAATTGCAAAGTAAGTCGAGTATTAAAATTTTACAAAGATAAACTTAATCGAATACTTTGTGGTTTGTCAGATTTTGTAATTCCCATGAGATTGAATCGACCAACGTTATCCGTCTGGTGATCTAATGGTACAGTCTTCCTAATTACTTTTATCCATTAATTAAAAGGAAAACTTTAATTTTTTATCGCTTCTTTGTCTTCGTTGAGTAAAAGAAAATTCCACGGCGAAAAACACGACGAAAAAAATCTAATATTTTTACTGATTCTTTTTAGTAAAAGCATACGTAACTAAAACATTATTTTGCTATATTTATATACAATTTTTATTTTGAATATTAGACAGCACTAAAGTGTACATTCAAGTTCTCTAAATCAGAAGAAAAAAAAAAGAATAAAAATAATTTTTTCGTCAAAGCCAAAAATAAAAATAATTTCGCTAGTTTTGCTACGTATGCCCGCGGTAACAGCGGGCCGTTGAGGAAAAAAAAAAGAAAAAAGCCCGTGCTTATAAAAGTTAAAAGTGCAAAATAAGATAAAAATCGGTAGCGAGGAGAAACACCGAGTGGTGAGTATAAAGTAAAGTGGCACTTTTTCAATTGTTTTATTTTCTTATATTGTACTTTCCACGCTGGACTAGAGAGCTACTAGAGTCTCTATATATCGAACGTTCCAAGGGATTGTTTCGCGCTCGTCGTCGCTTTATGCGCGCCGCGTTAAATTGCCGAGGAGCGTAGGCATCGCCTGGTCCTTTTAATTTCCTGCCGAAGGAAGTTCACTTTGGACAAAAGCGAACGCACCGCCACGCCTGTCCCGGTGATAGATTTTTAACTCTCTCTCTCTCTCTCTCTCTCTCTCTCTTCCCTCCCCTCTCATCTCTATCCCTTGAAGTACCAAATAATCAAAAAGCTTGCAGTCGAACGGTGTCACGTGGAATCGCGCGTTCCGATCGATCGATGTGCGCTCGCTCGGTTGGGGTTACCGAGTTGGGGTACGCGAGGGTAAGAAGATGCGAAGGGACATATTAGATGGAAAAAGGGAGATGTGTGCAGTATCGTCAAGATGTTGCGAGATCGTTGATCCCGCAAAACCGATGACTATTACGAATACGCTACTGCACAAGCAAAATCCTCTAGGGGGATTAGTATAAATTACGAGCGTAATGTGTTAATAAAGTAAGGGTATAACGCATTCTGAAATTTTCCGGGGAATGACTTTATGAGAGTCGAGGTTATGAGACATTTACGCGAATGTGGACATTTTTTTTTGTTCCTTATAATATATCGTCGGCGTTTGAGTTTATGCAATTTAAATCGTCAACGGCGAACGCACATTACATGTATGTAATATAATTTTTTCAAATTATAAATTATTTTTTATGGAAAATATTGTTCAATAATGATTATTTAATACAATACTTAAATTATTGCGATTACGTTTGTTGCCGAAGAATCTAAATGAATTCCAGAAATTGATGAACACAATTGTGCATAAATTACAATTTTCATTAATTAAAAAAATTATCATTGGTTATACGTTCGAAAATCATTGAAACTAACAATGCTTCGGGTCATTTTGTCGCGCAACGTATTTGACATTGCAATTAGAATTGAATTATATTATATAGAATAATATGCAATAATTATCATAAATTATTATATTATATTTTAATTTTAATATAAGTACTACATATAATATACAAAAATTAAAAAAAATAAAGAAAACTTTTTTACTTTTTCATTTTTTATTAAAATAATTAAGCAACAAATAAAGTTATAAGTAAATTTTATTGATTAAAACTTATAATAGCTTAATTATGCTACCATTTTCGATATTATTATGTATTGATTTAACATTTTCGTTATTGGAATAATATAAACAATTTTAACGATCAAAATAAGGATTATTAAATAAAATACATAAATTATTTTACACGTAAGCGCCAAGTTTTTCTTATATTCAAATGATCTGCGTGTAGTTTAAAAATATAAATAAAAAATAAAAAAAAAATCAACAGAAAAATGTTGCAATCGGACAATTTGTAAATGTTGGAAGAAAAATTACGATCATTCTTCACGCGAGAACGTTTTCACGAATAAGTGATTGATCTATTTAATAATGTTATTACAGAGCAACAAAAAATCTTGTTTTCCGGCTACCTCATCCGGCACGGCATTAAGATTTTTTTTAATCTCGCGATCGTTTTTTTTTGCTTTTTAATAATTAGCTCATCCTGGAATATAGGGATGCGACGCCCATGGTACAAACTTAAGTACGACATGCGTGTACTTGGAATCCGTCCGGCTTAAGTATATACGCGTAAATTACCGTAATTGCACGTTCTGACGTCCTGCGTTGTGCTCTGTATATATAAGCGTAAAAGTAAAAAATATCTTTGGGCGATTTTTCGTAGTGAAATAAAGCGACGACGATAAAAGAGAAAGGAGTAAAAAAGAGGAACGAAGAAGATATAGAGGTAGAGATAAAGATAGAGATAGAGGGACAGAGGCTAGAAACGATACGGAAAGATAGAGAGAATCCAGAATCGAAGGTTTCCGGCGCAGACGTCGCTGCGCGAAGGTAAGATGTAGGCGCGTCTTTCTCCCCGCAAGCAATCGCGAAGAGGTGAAGTGGAAGCTGGCGTGCCAATAAGTGGATTCGTTCCGGTCGCCGAGTCACGAAGATGCATATGCAGAAATGACGAGATGCTGGGGGGGACGCTCGAGAAAAAAACAGAAAAGAAGAAAAAAACGAAGACGAAACGGTCGGAGATGAAGACAGAAAGGAAGAAAGAGAGAGAGAGAGAGAGAGAAAAAGAGAAAGAGAGATAGAATGAAAAGTTGGGAACGACGACGTTGCAAATGATAAATGAAATTTGCATTTCCGCACAGTCGGGTAGACCGGATTTTTTAAGATTATGTATTACGAAAATATTCAACCAAAAGCTTTTTATTCTACACGCAAAACGGAGGAAAATGTTTGGAAACCATTGTTTTCGTGATGTTACAATTGCTGTATAATTTTTTTCAGGACATAAATTTTCAGATTATTATTATCGTTAATCGATTCGATTCATTGCTATGATAACAAATTTATTTTATTCAATTTTTCTACTCAAGCCAATATTAAAATATAAAATATTTTGCAAAGTAGTTATCGTAAAAATATATTGTTATCAATATTTTCTTATTTTCGTATCGTATCTTGTTATTTTTAATTTTAATACGTCCTTCTCAACGCGTTGCATAACTTTCTTTCACATTTCTTGATTTTTTCTCTTAAAATAAAAAAAAATGATTCCAAAATAAATAATCGCCAATTCGGTGAAAAAGTCAACTGTATGCAGCTGCACTCATAAATTATAAAATAATGATTCTTCGAGTTTTCTGCAAATATGTAGTTTTATTCAAGTGTAAATAGTTGTTAAAGTTAAATTACGTAATACTTATTTTAATGATTTGAAAAAATGATTTAAAGAATAACTTTAGTTCAGTATTAGATAAATTATTTGTTTTCTTATAAATTATTGCCATTGAAATTTTCATGTGAATTATTAAACGATTCAATAAATTTTTCCAATTAAGATAAATTTTTTATAAAAGTATAATTCATGACTATACATATAATAACTAATTTATTTGTACGGGATATTATAAAGTGATCATTAGATAGTATTTATTCTATTTTTATTTTTGACATAAAAAATAGTTGAAAAAAATAAGATTTAATTGATTGTTGGTAGGAAAATAAAATCGCAATATAATTTACCTAGAAGCTTGCGAAACTATAACCTAGCATCGTTAAAAATTATGAAAAAATAGATCGGCTCGAGTGGCTATAATAACACCATGAAAGGGCTCCAATTTTCTATTTCCAAAATTTGAACAAAAACAAGCCAAAACAACGACGCAGACCGATTGTTGTCGAAGCGACTGCGAGCCTATAATCCACAAGAAGCAATTGCTGGCCCGGATAATAATTCTCGCGAAGATAATGCCGAGGTACGCGCGCGTGCGCACAAAAGAGAGGAGGAGAGAGATAAAAGAAAAAATATATTTAAGAGGAGCGAGAGCTCGTGTCGGAAAAAAAGCGTATCGCGTGCAGCCTCTCCGAGCTACATCGAGATAAAAAAAGGGAGAGAAGGAGAAACGACGAATAAGAAAAAAAAAAGAAAGAAACGAAAATCCGGAGCACAAGAGAAGAAGCAGGTGCCATCCCTCGGGCTACCTGCAACGCTTACACGTATATACATATACACATACGCTTACTCAAGATTTCTTGCGAAAAACGAGAAGAAGGAAAGAGCAAATCCGAGAGAGAGAGAGAGAGAGATCTCGATAACGATTCTATAGCTTCTCTCTGGACCCGTAAAGGATCAATGTCCTTACTCCGTTTCTTCGGAACGGCTGCTGCTGTTCGTTTTTTTTTTTTTTTGCGGCAGCTGCAACGCCCCAAAGAATATACCTTAGCGCGCGCGCGCAAGCGTTTCTTTCAAGAAGCCCGCACAATGTAATTTCGAAATTTGAATCGGACCTCCATTTCGCGCACTCTTGTTCTCCTTTACTTTCTTTTGGGTTATTCTATCGATTCTCTTTCAATAATCGCGCTCTTTTTTCGCTCGTTCTTTCTACAAATACTAGGGTACTGCTCGTCTTTCGTGGCTTGTCGCTTCGACAATGGACGTTGTTGAAAGAAATCTGTTTTTGGAAAAAGTAGCGGAACGCGTGATTTCTTGAACCGATTACGTGCATTATATATTTTTAAACTTTTTAAACATGAAATATCGACCTTAATCTCATAAATTAATTTAATTACACGTATGACATAATATAGTTTGATTTCACACTAGATAGTTATTATGTAAATTTTAAAACAAAAACAAAAAGATTATCGTGTTCAAACTATAAATTGTAAAAAAATTATACTTCTTTGAATAAAACGCGTGAAAATAATTCATCAGAAGAATTGAAATATATATAAAATATCGTTGTTGAGATTCATTAGGTTATGATTAAATCGCGAAAAAGTATTCAGCAATACTATTACAGGCATTAAGTATAAGATTTTACATCGACGTATTTTAAACCTTATTAAACAGTTTTAATTTATCAAAATAAAATAAAATCTATCTTTTGTATAAAGATTAAAAAATAAGGTTAAAACGTGATGTATATTTTTTTATAACGCAAAAGAAAGAATTCCTTTAAAATATTAAAATTTAAATCATGATAATGTAAAATAAACAATCGTAAAAATAATCATTAAATTTTATTCAGACGACACGGAAGACTGCATTTCTTTCGTCGTAAAAATTTCATCGATTATTACAACTCTCTATACTTATCGTTCGCGGCGCAGAAGGTAAATGCGATAAGGGGTACGGGGTAAGGCCATAGGGTGCGCGCGCGTGCAAAGTGTCGCGCGTCTCTATACTTACTCGGACGTACGTTCGGCCTCGCAAAGACCTCGTTTACGCATTCGCGTACATATATCGGGGTAAAAAGTAGCCACGGCGATAATGTAAAACCTCGCGCGTAGCGCGTCACCTATTCGAGGAAAGACACTCGGATGTTCTTATCTTGCCAGATGGACGGTAATGGAACGAGCGCGTACCAACGACAATGGCTTTAACGTAAGCGTAGCCGGGAAAAACGAGGGGCAGTTAACCGTACGCGTAGCGAGCGGAAATTTTTGATTTCGCGGTATTGTTCAGTTGAGATTCAGATAATTGAGTGGCTGATTTATTTTTCTTCGTGCGATTTCAATTAATTTAACCTTTCAATTTGTGTCTAATTATTGTTTTAGTAATTTTTTAGCGTGCTTATGAATAAACACGTTTGACACGAATAAAAATAGAGTGCATTTAGCTAGAATGCTTGTCTAAAATTTCTATATAGAAAAAATTTGGCGATTCAATTGAGTCTTCCATTTTATTTAATAATTTATTTATCATTAAGTCTGATAAGTATATCATCGTTAACATTAATAATTAAGCGTAGTAAGGTAGCCTTATTTAAGGAAAGTATAATGCTTTATGTTATAAATGGATTTTCATTTATTGTAATAACATATTCTAAAACGATAAACCTACTGCAATATTAATGTATATATGTATCGATTGTACATTAATAATTCCCGGGTAACAATACGTATACAGAATTATATTGTAAGACTTAATACAACGATATTATTGTCTACATCTCGTGTTCGATTACCTCGAATATTCTCACATACTACGCGCGTGCACAGACACACACACACACACACACACACACACACACACACACACACACACACATATACACACAAATCGATGAAAATTTGAAGGGCTGCACGCGTCATTTATCACAACCTCATGGAGACGTTTGCTACCACAGCGTTTGCGCTTGCGTGTATAAACAATTTGGACACTTTGCCATTAGTACGTACACATAACGTAAACGCTATCGAATACAATATGTATACAGGATAAAGGCACAACGCTAACACACGTAAGCATTCGTTACGGCGGCAGCTCGATTATTAGAAAATTGAAACTTCGGGGGCCGTGCGCCGCTTTATTTCCGAAAAATTGCAGCTAGAAAGGTCAAATCTACCGCCTGCATTGACGGCCGCTCCCTTTATTCTTTCTTCGCGCTCGCACTATTATGTATTGACAGATGCTCATGGGCAATAACCTAGTTTCACGCGGCTCGATCGCTCCATTGATTTCTATCGTTAGGAGGGGGCGGTATGAACTTTTTCCGATGTATGTATACGTGCGCGCGTGCGTGTCTCCACATACACAAATCAAGTTTATTCGCGCGCGTCAATGGATGAATCGCAGACTAAACTTACGGCACGAACTTTTCTAGGTCAAACATTTAGCGGCGACGCATCAACTTTACGTCGATGCGAAAGTTCGCGTTTCGGTCGATCGCTTGCGAACGCGTTTCCATAAATTCCAAGGTACGTGTGTATATACATGTAAAATTTACGATAAGAGGGAAAGGGAAAGATAAAGAATGTTTGGAAATATATATTGGATGCATATACCTCCCACGACAAGGAAAGATTCTTTGAACGATGCCGTTGTACGGGTCACATGAATTTCGAAGGTCTTCTTCGTCTTTAAAGCCTTAAAGGAGAGAGAGAGAGAGAAAGAGAGAGAGAGAGAGAGAGAGAGAGAGAGAGAGAGAGAGAGAGATAGAGAGAGAGAACTTTGCAAGCTCGCGAGATCATATTGAATTTGCATGTTATTCGGGCGCCGTGTAATTCTGCGGCACGGTTGTTCTCCTTACGTGTGTTTGTGTATGTGCATTCGCGCGCGACCCTTTTCCCAAGTTAGAGAAGGTGAGCGTATACTCAGAAGCCACGGGGCGATATCCTTTAGGAAGTCCAGGATGTTGTACCCTTGTAGCGTTTACTACGACTACTAATGTTTAAGAATATATATATATATATGTGTGTGTGTGTGTTAGCGTTTCACACGATGTGTCGCGGGCGCTCGCGCTAACTCGGGACTTCCTTCGTAAGCAACAGCAAACGAATCTAATATTAACCAGAAGGTTGAGAAGACAAAGATAAAGAGAGTTAAATTAACAGTGATCCAAATATATACACACAATCTCTCTCTCTCTCTCTCTCTCTTACCTAAACCATTGTGAATCCCAACCATTTTGGGCCCTTCGTTTTGTGGTCTGATAATTTGAATGATTACGGTAATTATGAGCATTGTTGATTTTTCCTTGATAAGCAAAATCATTGTATGACGAGAAATCATTTTCTTCAAATAATTATCATTCAAATTTGTTAATAAATTTTTCTATAAAAATATATTTTCGTTAAGCCTATTAAACTATAATTATTTATATCGAAATTTTGTAATAAATTAATTTATTAACGAGTATAACATATGACTATATGACAAAGTCAACATTTTGAAGCGTATGGTTTAAAATTGAAATTGAAATTGAAATTTTTTAAATTGAAGATTTAACACCGCCACGGTACGACGGTGTAAGAGTAATTGAATCGGCGGCTTTGATCAAGTGCATCAATATGGCAGCAGCTTTATGTACATTGGCAACTATTCAGATGCTGCAGACCTCGCAAGATTAACATCTTTGTGGCACCCGTGTTTGAGAGTTCTTAATCACAGCTGTCACTCGGTTGTATTCCGTTATTTACTTTGGGTCACAATGGATCCGAATTTTACGCCAATATCAACTACATTGATTAATCCAAAGATACGCACACATTTTTTGTTGTTGTGATCTTTGTGCTTTCTATTTGATCATATATATTTTGCGATTTGTTATTTTAATTATTTAACAGCACTAGTAAAGATTTTAATACTTTTAATAATAATAATAATAATAATAATAATAATAATAATTGATGCTTGATTTAAAATTTTGGTACATCAAAATGTACTATAATATTTTTTTTTTTTTTTTTAATAGAAATTCACATTTAATAAAGGATTCCGCTTTAATATTTTTTCCATTTTTTGTCTATATGTAAAATACATTATATATTGGATTAATTTTCAATAGCTATTTTAACATCGACAATACTTTTAATCTTTTATGTATAACCAATCAATTTTAAATATTTCATTCTAGTAATCAAATAAATTATTTATCCAGTTATTGCACGTATAATAACATAGTTTAAAAATGAACTAGCAAAGGTAATATACGAGTGCTTCATAAAATTTATCGTCTGATTCAATATTCTTTGATTACTATAAAAAAGGAAAAAGCTGCGAACGATTGTCCTATTCGAATAATATGTGACATAATCAGAAAATCCGAGGGACAGCTCGGTACATTTGCCATGCCAAATAGAGAGGGATAGCTGAGATAACCGCTAGCAGAAAGAGGAGAAGGAAATGCACAGGAGGCGATATTGCGCTACGCAAGCTCGCGTCCTGTTTATTATACATTTCTATGAAGTCTCATGCATTATTCAACGGCTAGACGTTGAGGCGACAGAGAAAGAGATAGAGAGAGAGAGAGAGAGACAAGAGATTAAAGAAAGTGGAGAGAAAGAGGCTCGGCGAGATATTGAGCGTTTGGAACACGTATGCGTCGTCTCTCCTTCTCCCCCATTCTTTCACTCTCTCGCTGCGTATAAGTGCAAAAGGCATAAGCGCATAATGTGCATAATGCGCGCACAGAACGGCACGAACGAATGCGCTGCTATTGCTGCCATAGAATCGGGCGACCGTGAAAGGGTAGTCACGCACGTGCGAGCTCGATAGTGAATTTGGGCGGTTATATCGTCACGTCAATTCTTACTCTCTCTCTCTCTCTCCCCCCCTCTTTTTCCCCATTCTTTATCTTCTCTCCTTTCGATATTATCGGGACAATCTTTAGTAATCGATCATAAACTTTTACTGCGATTGTATTGTGAGAAGAGATTAAAAATACAATAAATTTATGCTATAGTTTATAAACCAATGGTCTTTTTTTTGTCAGATGCAACTTTCGTTATTTTAAAAAAATTAGTTTAATATTTGTTCTCATACCTATTTAAAAAATAAAAAAAATTATCGTTATAAAGGTTGAATAGAAAAATGTACAGTTTTGTATTTACGTTGACGGTTCTAATTACATTATATATTTTTATTGTACTAAATTACGAAAATACTATTGCCACCTACTAATTATAACAAAAGTTACTTTCGAAATATTTTACGTATGTCACTTACGTGCGTATAGTTCATTTTAATTACCATAATGAAAGTTCTAAAAGGAAAGTTTCTTGAAGACAATGCATTACTTGCTTAAATAATTAAAAGTACTCTTAGAACATCGCCATTATTAAGAATTTTTCAAGTTTTTCAATTTAACGGTAATTTCAAGATTTCTAATTAAATACTAATAAATTTTCATTAAAAAATTATTTAAACATTTTTTTAATCTTGAAATGCGATTTATAAATCTTGCACTTTTATAAAAACAATTAAAAAGAACTGTAAAGATTGACAGCAGCGTATTAATTTTGAAATGACAACGGCGTCGTAATTTGGAATCGAAAGGAACATCCAATGGAAACATTGTCCATGATATTTGTAGTCAATTAATAGAAGTCGTCGCGCTGGACAGTTTAATCTCACGCGCCTTATGAGCTTCATGATTTATGCGCTCATCTCTCATGACTATGTAAATTATCCGTACTTTCGCGCTCGCCCGGCGCGGAGAAAAATTTCGCGAAATCCGAGCAGCGCGCGTAGCCCTCGTCTCGTTTGCTCAAATAATTTCGGGCACTCGTACAAGCCAAAAAGTAATCCGACTCGAGCAACAACGCGCTCGCGCTTCTTTCTCTTTGTTTCTTTCACTCTCACTCTCTCTCTCTCTCTCTCTCTCTCTCTCTCTCTCTCTCTCTCTATCTCTTTCATTTTCTATTTTTCTTTCTTTTTCTTCTGCCGTGAGCAAAGCTGTTTCCTTCTACAACAATTCTCACCGAGAATGAAATTAATTCCGTTTCTCTTTCTTTCTCTCCATTTTCCACCGGTAAAAGAGAAAGAGAAAGAGGTATCGCGTTATCTACGTTGTATTCTACTGCAGCAACCGCTACTATATTCGTTTATATTTCTCTTCCTCAATTTTCCTTATTCTTTCTCCAAGTGCGTCTGGAGTTAGATTAGAGCGAACGGCTCCCAAGACATCTCTTCATTAGACTGCAGCCCGATGCCGCTACATACCGCTTAAAATTTTCCTTTATTGCAGACTGTAATTACCCCGTATTGGATCCTCGACTGCCTTCGGTTAAAGACATATACATATATATATGCATATAGAGTAGCGTTGCGTCAAGCGTTAAGCTAAAACACGGTGAGCTCGTCGTTGACGAGTAGCGGCTTCGTCGTAGTCGTCGTTAAAGCTGCGTGCACGCGACGCGCCGCTTTTGGCTGATGCTTGCATGCTCCGCATCTTAGCGCAAAGCACACAACGACGTACGACGTACGTAGGGTAAGAACCGAGCAACAAGTCGGTCCTATTAGTTACTAAGACACCTTAAGCTCCAGACAATGCTATCTTGATTATTGATAATTAGGGGTCTCGCGCAGCCTCTAACTTTATAGTTAATACTGTTGGATTAAATTTTATCCTGTTATCTCTCTTTGATTAATAAAAATGTTTTCAAGATAAATTCTCATATGATTGATTGTTAAATTGTATACTTGAGATTTAAATGTAAATTTGATAAAAAAATTTTAATAAAACTACCTCATTAAAATATCACATTTGCATTATGTCAGAGACGATGCATAATTTAAAATTATTTTATCGTATATCTAAATAATAAACAAGTAGGCGCTTGAACCATTTTGTCAAACGAATATAAACTAAATCATAATTTTTGAAATATTTCTTCGAATCGATAACTTACTTTTTAATTAATATTAATATTTCTTTCAACTTAATTTATAACCGAGCATTGATATAAATATGAATAATTAACCGTTGAAATGATTAAAAAAAAACCCGTAACCCACTGATGATCAATCATTATTGTAAGTAAAAGATAAATTACCTTACAAACTCTCACACTTTGTGCTAATGCATCGTCTGGTAGCAATTTACAAAAAAAAAAAAAAAAAAAAAAAAGAAGAAGAAAAATTAAACGGTAGCACCGAGAAGTAAGTACAAATTCGCCATTACACGTCCACTTCACTCGCGGGAAATGGCTTTAAGAATAATGTGGCTTATACCATTTGTGCCTGCGAACGGAAACCTCTATCGAAGTCAAGGATCAGCTCTATACGAAGAAGCAGAAGTAACAGTAGTGGCAGTGGAAGAAGAAGAAAAAGAAGAAGAAGAAAGATAGTCTTTGTGGCTTCCTTTTCTTCTTGCTTCTCTATTCACTATAAAATCTATAGTTTGGCAAGCTAGACTTTCGATAGGAAGAGAGAAAGGGAGGAAGGGGGAGACTAGAAGCGGCAAGAGAGTATATACTCGCAGTAACCGATGTAGATAAGCCCATCGAGTATTCATGCGGCTTTAATTACCGGAACAAAGTTCCGGGCCCGATTGGAAAAGTTTCGACGAAGCCTGCATACCTGATCGCGGGCTACGCGTGCGAGAAAGAGAGAGAAAGAGAGAGAGAGAGAGAGTGAGAGAGCACTTGGAAAATGCGGAGAAAGGAGAAAGGATAGCTCGCTTGTCCGCGCGATGCTCCTCTTGGCGTTCGCGTTCCTTTGATCGAGTTATCTATCATTGACGATTCATAGTCTATCTAACCCTCTATCAATCTATCTTTTTCTCTGCCGCGTCTCGGTTGCGTCAAACCACTCGATCAAGATTAAAATGTGCGCGCAACTTAAAATTAAACTCACTTACTTAAGTTCACTCGAGTGTTCAAGTATACGTCGCGTTACGCATCTTTAAGACGGAGCCGTTGAGCTGTCAAAATTTGAAGAAATCGATTTTAAAAGAGAATAACTCGTTTCATTTTATATTTTGCAATGAGCTGATCCCAGCCTATCGGTTAAAACTAATTTATTGAATCTATAGTTGATATGAAATTATTATTATTGTTATTTGCAAATTAATTTATAATTATACGTATATTTCATATAGGATTAACAACCTTTCTTAATGTTAAAAAAAAAAAAAAAAAAAAAAAAAAAAACCATTGGTTATTGAATTTTTATTTGAAATTTATTTTCAAATACCGATATTGAATTCGTGTCTTTATCGATTATTTAAAAAAATAATAAACTAATATTAATCAATTTAATTAAGCATTATAGTTTTTCAAAAAATATTTTATTGATAAATTTTGTATATAATGAATGAATCATTAAAAATGTTATCGAGCCAAGATCTCCTTCGAAGGAAGGCACTAAGTCATTCGAAAATAATAAAAAGTATTGGAAATGCAATGGGACGACTGCAATTAATCAATACAAGAGTATATTTATCATCGATATGACGAGCTAAGCAAATACGAGAGAAGAAGGGAAATATCGATCGAGACGTAGCGCGTTGTTCGAGGGCGGAGACGAACACACGAAGGAAGGTATAGCGAGAGAGAAAGAGAGAGAGAGAGAGAAGGAGGCAGAAAACGAACGTGGCACAGACATGGTATTAGAATCTATTGTCCGGGCACCAGGGAGAACCATAGCTCAGGAAGGAGAAGACGAAGGAGGTGGAGGAGGCGGAGGAAGAGAAGGAGGTATACAGGCATTGTGAGCCTCGCAAGGGAGGACCGACCGCTCATTCCCCGCGCGTTTACCGGTAAGCAACGTCGCCTCGATTAAAAGGTGTTAATTGACACGCTGCACTGGCTCGATGGTAAATTAATGCCCAACTCGAGCCAAAGATTTTGCTTGATTCGATAACGACGACGACGGCGGTTCTCGTTGTCTCCATTACTGAATCGACAATGTGTCTCATTGCACTCGACGTTTGATCGTTATTTAATTATATAAAGTATGCCAACGATTTTATTTCAAGAATAAGAGTTAAAATTTATATTTTATCGATATGCAGTAACGAAAGAAGAGTTATTGCAGATTATCAATTCAATTATCTGATAAGATTCGAAGAAACTGAAAAAGAAATAAATCTTTTCCCATCTTCTCTAGAAAATAAAATTACGTTTAATGTGTATATGCATATAAATATTTGAAAAGAATTAATTACAGTTTTAAATCTGTGAAATAAAATGTATCCTAAATCTCTAGACGCACAATATTATTTATTGAAATACTTAAAAAATTTGTTTAAATTATTATTAAATTATAGAAACCAACGAACAAGTATAGTTGGTCTGCAGCTGATAATTAAAAAATTTTACAATTCCAGTAGTAATGGCTCTGCGTTTTACGTCAAATGCAGTTATTAAATGTTATTTAATAATTTACTCCAGATTTCCTTAATTATGTAACTGCATATAATTGAATTGTTCATTTTCCAGTTTGTTAATTTAAAATTTAAAATTAATTACGCCGCAATTTCATTGTGTAATATGTTGCATTAATATACGAGAAATTCAAATTTCTTGAGAAAAACTATAAATTATAAAAATTTTACATTAATAACGATATCAATTTTCAACGATTGAAAAGATCATTATCTAGAAAAAATGAAATATTTTTTTAACAGAAAGACTGCATCCACGAATGATTCAAAGCTTCGCGTTCGTAATGTTTCACCCAGTTGCCCCGATGTTGTTTACAAAAGTCTGCCCCGCGAGTCTAGTTGAAAAAGCATGAAATCAGTCGTGTGATACGGCGTTCTCCAACTCAAAGTAATTGGAGAAAAATCTTGGCGGCTCGGCGAACGCGGGGCAATAGCAACGGTAGCGCGGTATATAGCTCTCTGGCCACTATTTCGCGCGGGCGGGCGGGAGGGCGCAGCAGGAAAACCGCAGAGCCGAGAGAGCCGACTTCGGAGTCCTTCAACTTAATAAGCAACCTGAAGCACCATCAAAATTTGTAGCTCCTGCTGGTCTTCCCTTCCTCTATCACCGAGCGCGTCTACGCCTTTAACATCGTCTCCTTGCTTCGCGTATTCCCAGGAGATCCGTTTATAACCTCTCCTGCGAGCGTTGCTTCTTGCGAGTCACTCTCTCTCTCTCTCTCTCTCTCTCTCACTTCCTTGCTTCTGCTTAGTAAGAAATACACACGTATAGATAGAAGTATATCCTCTTACGGGAAAGCCTTAACAGGCGTACAAGTAGAGGAACTTGCCTCCTTATACGAGTGGCTTCGTCCAAGTTTACTCTTGGACGATATCCCAGCGGCCCGAGATATCATCCGTTATTAGAGCGTTAATCTGAAATACGTTGGCGCACGACCTTACCTGCGTCTCCCTCCTCCTCCCCTACTCGACACACAATTGCAAATTAGCCTTAAAGCCCCGTTTGCCCTGCTGAGCTCTCTCTCTCTCTCTCTCTCTCTCTCGAAGGCCACTTTCGGGGGATAGCGCGGCTATATCAACGTATTCCGCGCGCGTTGCGAGACGATGTCTCCAGTTGAACCCTTTTTCGCTCAGCTCCTCCATCTCGGCTCGTAGTTATTACATCCGTACCGGGCGCACACACACACACACACACACACACACACACTGCGGGGTTCACCCTTTTCCCTGACTTATGATATCGCGCGTGCAAGCGAGCGGAGAATTCACCGCGGGATTTCGCGGATTTGCTCGCCTGCAGCTAATGACTGTAACGTCTTTTTCGATGGATTATGCGATTAACGGCTTTATAAGCAAGATAAAGAGAGTGAAAGAGAGAGAGAGAGAGAGAGAGAGAGAGAGAACGCAACTGGAAAATAAAGTTGCGAAGAAAGACAAATTTTTTTCCGCTGATTATGCAATAATTGTAAATTCAAATTTTTTTTCACTTTGTTCTTTAATACTTTGCCTGCTACTAATAATTGAGCTAAGTTATTAATAGTTGTACCAGATAAGTTTAATACATTATGTAAGTTTTTAATACAAACGAAAAAGATAGTATCAAATATTTAGAAATTTTAAAATCTCTATCATGTGACAAAATGAAATTAAGATTGTTTTAAAATTTTGCACTTAACTAAAGAAATTATTTAAGTTCTTGAATTGAATGATTAAAAAGTTCTTTTCCAAAGCAGTACATTAAAAACTTTAAATTTCGAAGGAAGGGATAATAGAAATGGAAGTTGTAAAGTAGAGCGTTGTATTCACATCGTCGACTCAGGTCGACAAATTATCTTTGTTTCAGAAATAAATATCTTTGTCTCAGGAAAGAAAATCAGTTCCGAATTTGATCGAAATTTACATTGAAATATTGCAGGAAACTTTGAAAATTGGGACAAACTGTTGCTCACTAGAACGAGCACATTCTTAAATTTGTTTGTTTTCCTACTTTTTCCTCTGTTACTCTACTTCTCTTTGTCACAAGAATCGCTCGAATCTCTATAACCGCCATCCGCTAGCCATTTTTCTTTGCCAGTGTCGTTTGACAGACTCTTTTCTTAACTCGCAAAAAAAACAGGAAAAATGGATTCTCTTCCCCCCTCCCCCTCTTTTTTTTCATTCTTTATTTTTGTACCATAAATTTTGAATAAGGAAATATTAAACCAAGATGGATATCTTTTTAACAACCGATATCTAATAATTTATGAGATAAATTTTATATGTAAAAATTCTCACATAATTTGATAAGAATTACTTTTTAAGAATATATAGATTGTATTAGTATACGCATGGTACCATTAAATCATAACAATTCATACAAATTTATAATAAAATATTAAAATAGCATACATTAAATAAGCGAGTTAATTTACCTTAATAAAATCAGTGGATCAGGCAATTTGAATTTTTCACTTTTCTCCTTTTTCTCTTCTTATCGCTGTATGAACAAAGTTTGAGAGATTCGCAGCACGTAATTCACTTCCTTGCGTCTTCCACAACTAAATTTAAAAAAAAAACTGACTGCTGACAGTTCAAAACTCTATGCGATCGAAAGTTTACCTGAAAAAATAAAATGCTTTACTACTTTTGACTCATATTTTCGATCGCAAACGTCTTTTGCAATAAATTGAATTTATTATCTTAATTTACAAATTTGTGCTTATTTTACAAATATTCCTATTTATATATTTAAACCAACGCTAATGAAAATAAATGAAAGAAATAAAGTTATTTTTAACAGTTTTTAAAAATAATTCTTATCCATGAATATCTTATTTTCTTTTCTTCGCAGCGAACTACTCGATTGAAAAAAAAAAAAAAAAAAAAAAAAGAAAAAACTGAAAAAATTAATAAAATGTGAAAGCTTCTCATTTTAAGAGTGAATTTTAATTAAAATCTCATAGTATAGCGAGCGACTGCCAAGCACTTTATAAAACAGCAATAAAGCTGACAATAAAGTGCACCATAAGAATATGAAATCCCGTTAGGTAAAAAAAAATTCATTTCGCGTATCGTCGGCAGCTATTTTCCGAATTAATCATACGACGCGTCAAAGAGCCGCAAATTACGCGATGTGTGTGTGTGTGTGTGTGTATGTTGCACCGATGTCGAAGTCGTTATGACGGGCGTACTATCGACGATAAAATATTCAAAGGATATAGGAAAGGAAGAAGCGAGAGAGAAAGAGAGTGAGAGAGAATGAGAGAGAAAGAGAAGGATATTCGAATCGACTCGCGTGCTTAAACCAAAAGCGAGCGGAGGTAAACATCAGCCGTTCGACGACGCCGTTCTCTTCTATGCTTATGCTCCCTCCACCCCCTTCTTTTATCGGCGAGCATTATAGTTGCTCTTGCAATATTTTACGAGCAGTAGTTTTATTGCAAGTTTTACGATATGCCTTACCTTTCTCTCTCTCTCTCTCTCTCTCTCTCCACTAGCACACACGATCTCGTGCGCATGTAAATGTGTTGAAGTACGCACGTTGATGTCCGCGTGTTATACACACACAGACGCGGATGCGAGCGCCGCAAATCTTTTGCCTTTGTTCTGCGGTGAAATACCATGAAATACGAGATGCAGCCTTTTACAGGCGGGACAAGACGCTGTTGCTGCGTCTCTTACTCTCTCTCCCTCTTTGCTCGCTTGCGAAACGCTACCACAGGACGCTTCTGAGGTTGCAGCAACAGTCCCAAAAAGCGGACCGCGTTGAGCTCTTGGATTTCTTGAGCATCCATGAATGAAAAATTGGCCTCTCTTTCTTGCGAAAAGGATTTATGTTATAACATCGTTGTGTACGCTGCATTTATTTCCTATATCTTATCTTTTAATATTAATTTTTTAAACGATTTTTATTAAATAAATTTTTGTTTAAAAAATGCGCTTATGTACACTTATCACTTTTTCTTCGTTACTTAAAAAAATTCGATATCGATGATAATTTTAATTACATTCGTTATTAATTTAATTAAAATTTTTTATCGTTAATTTTTTATGAAATAATCTCGCGTAGCGTTCTTCCTTGTCGCATTTGCGAACTAAATTACGTTACACTAGATTAAACGAAATAAAATTATTAAAGTAGAAAGTAAGATACTCTACTGTCTCCTGTAGCTAAATCCTAAAGCGATTTTAATATTTATTTGATGATAAATTTTTAGAACGAACATTTTCGATATCTTGACGATTCAAAGACAAAATTGTGCTGTCCTATTATTGACCGATAATTTTACGCAGAAGGTATATCTTATTACTGGTTATTGTTGGGTAATTGAGATCAAAATTAAACGACAAAAAAAAATTTTACAATATCCTAGGTTATCCTGAATTTCAATAATAAAATAGCCAATTCGAGTGCAAATATGAATTAGCTCATGAGTGTTCAGCAGAGTTTAGTCAGAAAACACAAGTTAACTCGCGACCGGTCAATAATCTGTTAAAATAATGAGAAAGTATTGAAAATGATAAAAAATAGCATTTTCAAAATTCATTTTATTTTATTATTACGCATTTATTAAACATAACAATATTCTTCATTTTAAGTTTATACAAAAAATTTGTATTATGCATAAATGAGCTATAAAATTGAATTAGAGTGAGAAAAAAAAATTCAATAGTGAGTTTTAATTATTACATTTTTAAATTAAATATATTATTTTATGAGGTACACAAAAATGAAACGTAATAGTATATGAATAATAAACGTTAATACGATTACAGAAATCTCGATTCGAATACTGAAATAAAAAATAACCTTAAATTAAAATCTTATACACCTATATAAATTGTTTCGTGCCATGTCAGCGATACAAAGAAACACTACATAACGCACAGAGACAAGGAAACACGAAGAGGAAAAAGAAAGAAAAGAAGCTTGTATTCCGGAAAACTGTTAACGACCCTTCGCGTTTTCTGCCTATAAACAGAGTGAGACGGAGAAAGAGAGAGAGAGAGAGAGAAAACGTAAATAAGAAAAAAACAAGAGTAAGGCCGAAGAAACTTTTGTTTCAGGTGTAACCGCCCGCTTTAACGATCCACTCCCGGCAACATTAAAAGACCTCCTTCGAACGTTGGATTTGGCGAGGCGTGACGAAGGCTTCCGGTCGCACGCCCTGTACATGCGTACACGGGCACGTACGCACTTACGTCGCACGAAAGGAGCTCCGCGGAGATAGATAAAGAGAAACGCGAGACAATGCGAATACACGACGCACATACAAACGCGTGCACACACACACATATATATACATACACATAAAACAATGCGGGGTATATACGCAACGCGAGTAAAAAAAAGTTTAGCGGGAGGAAACTGGAGATGCGATTTGTCGGTTCGGTACACGCGTAACGTTCGTGTATGTACGCGTGTATGTGTGTGTGCGCGCGCGCGCGCGTGTGTGTGTGTGTGTGTGCACGCATATAAATTGTGATTCGAATACATATACAGTACGTATAGGCGCAGTTGCGTTGCCTCGATGCTTGCGAGATGTAAACCGATACCCGAGCGAGTATATATATACACCGCGAGTTTGAAGGATACTCATCTACATATCTCTTACTTGCTCGCTCTTCTAGTCCCCGGGTGCTTTATAGTCTTTGATAAACGTTTGCACTCGTGTGCGCGCGCTCGATCGAGCGGATGGCAAAAAAGAGGGAAAAAGAATTGCACGTTTACTCTGCGCATACATTAGCGATTGGTAATCTATATACTTTTGCGGCCCATTAAATAACCCTCCGGTATACACGCGTACATGAGTATGGCGATGTCTGCTCGTTAACCGTTATAACGTAATTTAATTAATTTCTCCCGCGCGCTTTGCGTTGCCTTTTTTTTTCTTTGTTTCTTTGCACTTTTTTTATTACCAAGTTTCTACGGCGATAATATATTTTTCTTTCATTGCTTACGCGAAATGTGAATGGTTAATTAAGTGGGATAAATTATATTTTCTTCGTTCTTTACTTGACTTTTTACGTCTACGTAAATTCTTTTAGAAATTTTATACTCGATTCAGTGATTTGTTATCAGCTGAGATGCGATTATTAGTTTTTAACGCGGACGAACAACAACAAAAATTGAATATTTGCGATTTACTTTATCCAGTTAATGATTATAGATTTTTTCAGATAAAATTATTTATAACCGAACTAATAAATTATTTTTTTTAAATTTTCTATTACTATTAAATCAAGTTTTGAATCTAACTCAATTATTAAAACTATTATTCTTAAGGTAAATTTAATTATTAAATTACTTTAATATAATACAAGCAGAATTTAAAGCATTTAAATTTTATTTTATAAAAGTATATTTCAGTTTTATAGAAGTATACCCAAAAATTTTCGTCGCATATTATTCATTTATATTGTAAGTATCAAGTACTAAGAAAAGCTTTGATTTTACAAAATTTACGATAATCGAAATAAAACTAAATTTATTATTAAAATTCAACTACTTTATATTAAAATATTTTAAGTTTTTAATAAAAATTCTCAAACTAGAAGCTTTATAAATAGGTATAAATTTTAAATAATTAAATTAAAATAAAATCTTTTGAAAATCATTTGAAAAGTCTACAATAATAGTTAATTGGTTAAACAGATTTAAAAAAAGGTCTTAGACATGAAAAGAAAATTGCGATCGAATCGCGATCAAGGTAAGACAGTAGTTCTCTTATACATTTATCGCGCGCGCACAATAAAACCGGGCACATCGGTAGAGAAACAGAGAGCGTCGAAGAAACAAGCCGCGTAGAGAGACGAGCTCAGCGAAAGGCGCAAGAAAAGTTACTCGAGTATCTTCGGCGAGGCGCGGTAGCCGCGACTCGAGCGTCAGCAGGTAGCTCTCCGAGACGAACCTGAGATGACAGTCGGTAAGTGGTGCTAGCGCAAAGGCGGAAGTCAAGCGGTGGCTAAACAACGCGAGAGGGGCTACAGGTGACGCTGACTCATCTCAAGTGCATCCATCGTTCCGTCTCTCTCTCTCTCTCTCTCTCTCTTACTTATTCTACGTACAACTAGCTAATGCCCTCGGGTTTCCGCTTGAGTAGCGCCTATTCTTAGTGGCGTATTTCCTAAGAAGAGATAAAAAGCCTCGCGCGTTCGTTCGCCCCGAATGACACTTGTTTTCTCCTTATCTTGTTTTGGAGTAGAACGCGCTTAACTTTAAAGGGTCCATTCCTCTTTAGAGTACGCGGATGCGAGCGCCTTGAATATTTTTGGGAAATATAATTAACTTGTTGGACGAAAATTTTAATCTTCTCATCACATTTTTTCGAGTGTAATGTCAACTGTTTCATATCAATTACTTCATATAATAATAATTACATGATGTAATATAAATTTTTTATTTTCAACTGCGTTATTAAAAAAAAAAAAAAAAAATTATTTTATGATAAGATTAAATTTTATTACAGGTGATTTAATTTAAAAAATAGTTCATAAAGTAGTAGTAATACACCTGTTATAGTGAGACTAAATAAACGTCGTTATCGCATGGACCGTTTCGAGCAATTCTATAGAAACTAATAAGATAAGAGATAACCTAGGGAGGGAGAGGGGAAGAGAATGGGTAGTATGCGGCGGTGATATGCCGACAAAGGTAATATTTATATAAACAAATGATTAGTTTACATAAACAAACAATAAAAAATCAATTAACAACTTAAGATAAGATAAACAATAATAAAAATGTTTAAACGGCCTTCACAAGGCCATTTAAAAAATTTAAACAGTGTTGAAGATCAATAATTTTTATAAATGATTAATTTTTTTACAAATAAACAATATTATGGTATGTCGGCATGTCACCGACGCGTACTACCCATTTCCTTCCCCTCCCCCTTCCTAGATCACCTCTTATCTCATCAGTTTCTAGAATTGCACGAAACGGTCCATGCGATGACATCGTTTGTTTAGTCTTGCTATAACCGATGTATTACTATTTAAAGTATTTCTGGTTTACTAGTGATAAATTCAAATTCAACAATTGTATTATTTTATTATTTTATTAATAAAAAACAAAAAAAAAAAAAAAACCTTATCATTACAAAAAATCTTAATTTTTTTTAAATGATAAAAGTACGAATTTAACGGCCAATTCATATCAGAGTGCATATTAAACTTTTTCAAGACTTTTAAAGAAAAAGAGTTAAAAACCCAACAATAAAACGAATTTGTCCGTTTGTTAATTACCATAAAAGCAGGAAGGTGAGGAACGATTTCCTTTCTACCTGCGCCTTATATCCTCTTTAACCAGTCGATGCGATTTAAAAGTGTACACATCGCACGCCGGTGTGTCGTCAGTTTGTGCAACGGTTTTCCGAGCTAAGAAACACACGTCGTCAACGGTCGACTCGATCGAGCCGTTGCGTATGTATATGAACGGCAGGTGTATACACCAGCTTGAAGAGGCATCGCGAACGAGGCGGAATCACGCGAGCGTGACGATCGCTGCTTCTTCGCAGGTGAATCATTGTAATCGCTGCGGTGTAAAGACGCACCGGGAGCAAATCTCACGTCCTTGACACTCGCGTGTGCTTTTGCTCTTTTCAGCGGAAAAAGAGAGAGAGAGAGAGAGAGAGAGAGAGAAAAAGAGAGAGGGAAGTCGGTAATACGAGATTCTATTGTCTTCGCGACGAAAATTTTGCGAACGTTGAACTCTCGTACGAGGGAAGTTGAAAAGGTTTATACTCGTTCTCTATAATGATCTATAATGCTATTATGTATATAAGTTGTTGGCTTTGTAATCTCATGTGAGATTTGTGACTCCTGCGCGCAGTAATAATTTTACATTTAGATTAATAACTTTATTTTTTCGGAACGAGTCAATTTGACTCATTTACATTTTTAAAAATCTACGAAAAATATATTTGAAAACAGAATACATGCATAATAATAGTTTTTTGTACTCAATATATCAAAATTTTATTAAAAACAATTTTTACATATGCATATATATTATGTTTTTAAATACATTTTTCGCAGATTTCTAACATCGTAAATAAATCAATTTAATTCGCATCGACAATCTTGTGTTAAGGAAGGGATTTTTGACGATATAGTTTTGTAAATAAAACTAAGTTCATCGTGAATCCGTAAAAACAATTAACATGCTTTTTAAACAATTTCTTTTAACAAACTAATGTCTCTTATTTTCTTTTTTATCAAAAAAACGTGATTAAGGAAGATTTTAAACTTCACTAAAAATAAATTTTGTGATGCCTCCAAAAAACCTTCTTAAATTTTTTCTTTCTAATTAGAGTCATATTTTATGATTACCCATATTGAAATGCATTAAAGAAAATTCTGATTAAAAGCTGGTATAATTATATTGTTTTAAATAAAATATTTATTGCTTTATAATATTATATATTTTTACGATCTAAAACGCTTTCAATCTAAAGTAATTTAATTGCATGAAATCGAATAAGCAACAAAACGATCGGTAACGTTCATCATGTCGTATAACTAAATATAAAAAATTTATTTTGAATTTCATGATGCAAGATAATAAATTGCGTACATAATAATTATAAATTTAATTTAATTGATTATATTATTTTTATCAAAATTTTTACTGTGCAAAGAAAAATAAGTTGCGCATTAATAAAATAATTACTTTGCAATATAAAATAAGACAGGCCGATCATTAAAATAAATTTATAATTAAATAAATTTTTCATTTTGCAATATATTTAAATTTAATGTTAAAATAATATGAATAAAGGTATTTATATCAAAGCAAGTACCGAGAAATTAATACATTTACATTTTTAACGAAAGAGAAGCGTTTTTTTGCGCGGGCAATTATAATTTTGACAAATTTAATAAACGATTGTATTAATCACAAAACGCTAGCATATTGCAAACATAATTCATAAATTAACCGTTGACCAAACGATCGCCAAGTACAGATTTTGCAATATTTTAAATATTCATCATTTGATTTATCAAAATTTATTTATTATTTGCAGTAAATATAAAATACCATAACTTCCGTATTGAGATAAATTATTGAACATATAATTTTATGTTTAACTGCACCTTTAGACGTTAAAATAGTAATTAGTGTAATATATATTATTTATGTTATAAAATTTCTATCAGCTTCAAATTGCAAATGTTAGTACTTCGTTTCAAGTTAAATCTTTCCGCAATAATATTTGTTTGAACAAAATTTGAATCAAAAATAAAATAAAAAAACTCCGTCACATAAAATGACGTTTTAAAAAGCAAAAAATAATAGTTTCAAATTATTGTTGATTTTCATAAGTGACGAAGAACTGCTAAATAAAAACCAAAAGGATAAGGAATTAATGTATCAGCGTTAAGTTAAAATAGAAAAGAAAAAATCAACAGGACCAAATCTACAACATGACGTACCAATCAAAAAATTAAATTTAAGTCGTGTTTAAGACTTGGAGTTTGCTTTTGAAATTATCATATAATATACACACAAAATATACGTAAGTTTTGTTGTAGTTTTTTCATTGTTTTAAGTTCACTAGTTTAAACTTTCTGTTTTGTTTACTTAGCGTTCTCCCGACGCTTAAGGGTCAACGATAATTCGAAACTATTGTCTTTTACTTTTTAAGCCATCGTTTTATATGTCGAATTTTTTTTATTCAATTTTTAATACAAATTTTATTTGTAGATTTTTACAGGTATGCTATAAATATTTCATTCCTATGAATTATTAGAAATTATTACACTGCTTCGGAAAAGAGCTCATAACTTTTAAGCAACTGGACAGATTTTTATCAAATACGGTTAGGAATTATTTCCATTAAATTAGCTTTCGATTAAATAGAAAAACACATTCAAATTGATCCACCGATGGATGATGTTACAAACAGATATACAGACCCTTAAAAAAACACATGCGTCAACGTCCCTCGTATTACGTCATGGGTTGATAAAAATATACACCAACAGTTTGAAAAAATTATGACGTGCGTCTTACATTTAAAAGATTAAAAAATTTTATTTTAATGAAAATTTTGAAAAATCAACGACTTTGTTGAACCTTTGTGTTTTGATAAAACTAACCCAAGCTCTCAAGGAGATCCATCTCATTAAATTTCCCGGTGCATTAAATAAAGTGCAGGAGTAAATACGTTACAGTTTCGTAGACATAAACATGTACGTAAACGCGCTCACAATTTCGTGAAGCACGCGGAACAAACGTTCACGAAATTTCCGCGCGCCTCAAATGTTAAAAACATACGAGAGCATCAAAAAAGAAAGTTCAGCGACCCCGAAACATTAGGTCGTTACCCCTCGAGTTTCCCTTAAACTCTTTTCCCTCTCTGTCTCTTTCTCTCTGACGCTTCACGCATACCAGGTGAAAACCTTAAGTCGAGGGCGCGCGCGCGTATAAACTCATACACGAGTCGAGGCCACGGCGTAGGAAAAGCTAGACGTCGTCGACGATAACCCGACGCTTAAACGTTGGAGAAAGAGAGAGAAAGTGGATAGAGGAAGCGGAAAAAATCTTCATTTCAGCGAGGCTCTCTCTTTGCGCGGAGGTTAATATGCCAAGCCGTTCAGCCGAGGAAAGAAGAGAAGAGGTCCACTCGAGTCAAGTCACTGGGGCTCCATCGTTTTTTAATAGGCCGGCTTAACCGCGTCGGTGGTAGCCTACGTGTCTGCATGGAAACTCTTTTTCTTTCATTCTTTCTCTCTCTCTCTCTCTCTCTCTCTCTCTCGCGCGCGCGCGCGCGTTCTTTCCCTCTTTCTCTTGACGCCGATGTTTGAAGCTCATTTAGCGAAAACGTACCCTGAAAAGACGTCTCCGGGTTGCACGCTACCGCTGTTGTTGCCGTTGCTGCCTCCAGTAAAGGTAGAAAAATAGCGAGTGAGAGAGATGCTAAGTTTTAGAGAACGGAAGGAAAAAGGAATTGCAAGGGCCGCGCCATACGGACTATGTACGCGCGTACATCGAGCGACGATGTATATACTTGTATGCATGTGTATTTATGTATGTATGTATGTATGTATGTATATATATATATATATATATATATATATATATATATATATATATATATATATATATATATATATAGAAAAAGAGAGAGAGAGAGAGAGAGAGAGAGAGAGAGAGTGAGTGAGAAAGAAAAGGGTAGGCAGCGCCAAGTTTACTTAGCGTAAGTACGCATCGCTTGTTAGTAGGACGGTCAACTTCCGCTTGGCTGGAGAAATGCGCGAAGAGGAGCCACGCAAGTATGCAGCCTTCGCGCGAGCGAGCGAGCGTGTCTGTGTGTGTGTGTGTGTAGGTGTGGGTGTATGTGTAGATTCATACATACGTGACGATGTACGTGCACGCGCAGAATGTATACGATGGCTTGGCTCGGAAAAATTTTTCCTTCCACAACGGGGAAAGAGAAAAAGAGTAAAGAGGAGGCTACGAGAACGCCTATAATACTTTTTTCCAGAATTTGCGTGGATGAGAGAACTTGCTGCTTTATCGATGGCTCATTTTTTTACGCCGACGCTCATCTACTTTTATCCTTAATCCATCCAAGCTTACATCAGCTACCTCTCTTTATCTATCCCTTCTTACCCCTCTCCCCTCCCTCTCTTATTCTCTGTCTCTCTCTCTCTCTGCTGGCTAATTTTATCGTACACTTGTATGCGTCAATTTAAAATAATGCAGCATCAATCTTGATCTTCGTAAATAACAATGTTTTATTTTTCGACTTTCCCAACCTACTTTTGTTTATGCTCCTCATCAGATTTAATTGTTTCAACTCGACTTTCTTTGCGATCTATCGACTGTAAACAAACGTATTAAAATAATTCTTTTATTCAGCTGATAACTTTAAAATACTGATTTGGAAAAGGTTATTTGAACCATGATGTATAAAATTTCTTTTGACTGTATAGGTATGAAAATGAAAATACGGAAAAATTGAGCGTAATACGCTGCGATCATATTCATGTTATCAGATATCGATATACTTACTCATGTTACAGCATTATTAATAGTATGTAATAAAATGTGATAAACGTTAAAATTTTGGGATGCGTTTACTATCTCATCAAGAACTAATAAATGGTATATTTTTTTGTTTCTTACAAAGTAAAAATAAATATTTTAGCTAATTTATTTCATGAACAAATATTCTATTAATAAATAAAGTTTAATGCTTCCTTTGTGTTTGATAATTGCATATCATTATCATACATTGTTATTATCTAATATCTAGATAATTATAATTATCAAATAATATGAACTAGTATGATAATGCATTCATAAATTCATATATAATTTGAATAAAAAGCTTTAAAAAATTCAAAATTAAACTGTACGGAAAATAACAATGGAAAACAAATGTCGGTTTTAAAAGTGATAAACATTGTATACAATTGCAAGAAAATGTCAAATATTTAAATATTTAATTTATGATATTGATCCAATAAGTTCAATAACACCAAAGGTATTTTTTAAATTAGCAAACTTGGAATAACTCGGCTCGTTCTCTTTACCGTACCGCTCGCATAATAATTTTATTTCAAATAATTTCAAAGCTCCATCCATATAATTTTATCTTCTTGGAATCTACTTGGGCCCGAGGTAAATTCGAAAATTGTGTCCTTTGTGGAAAGTGCCCCGGAAAGAAGGAAATTCAAAAAAAAAAAAGAAAGAAAAAAAGAAACGCAGAAGTTAAAAAAAAAAAGAAAAAAAAAAAAAAGAAAGAAAGAAAGAAATTGGCTTTGAAGAAAATTCGTTCTTTTCGCTCTCTTCAAAAATAAATTTTGCAAAAGAAAATCGACTCGAGATATTCCGCGAGGAATTCTCAAGCTACCGCGGCAGTGGGGGATGCATGTAAGTAGGTCATAAAACGCAGGAGCATCATCACAGGAGGTGCCGTCAAAGAGCGTCGACACAACGGCATCTCGTTGAATTTCCTCGTTTCTCTCTTTTTTTACATCTTCTGTGTGCCTCCTTCTCTCTTCCCTCGCATCTTCCTCCCTTTCTTAGGTTTTTACTCTTTTCTTTGCCATCGCCACATTCGGTAGACGATTTTTTTTTTTTTTCTATTCCACGCTGTAAACATTTCCTTCGTTAGGAAATACTCGAAAATTTAGATTTTTCTCAAGTATTGACATATTTTGTCTACATAAATACGAGAAAATTGTTACTTTTTTTTCAATTATAACGTAATAATGTAACACATATTGCACAGTAGCTGTTGCAAAAAATATTATCACTACGCGATTGAAATATAACTATTCATCGCGAAAATAAAACTCGATGAAAAATATATCTTCGTTTTATTACTTTTATTAAACCATATGATGAAATAAATCGTGCTATTTTTTATTATTTTCGTCGCTTACAGCACGAGCAAAAGCACGCGCGAGATGGCAAAGAAGAAACGCCAGTGACTCGTCGTCAAGTTTGACTCGTATTGGTAAAGAATATGACGTACAATTCGGTAACGAGAGACAGAGTGAGAAAGAGAGAGGATGAGGGAAATGGAGAAAGAAATGGGAAGAGGAAGAAAAAGGAAGTAAAAGAAGGAAAAGCTCGTACAAAACGCAAGTCCGTTTCACGCTGGCCAGCTCGAAAAGGGATTAACCGCGACTTTGAAACCCTTTCAGTTGGCCGCAGTTACGCTCGACATGCCGCCTTCCACAAATACCAAGACAAAAGCTACTTTATTCCAACTGCGAGTGTATTAATGAGGGACCAGATGAAAGGAACCTTTTGCTGTTAGGATTTTTTTTTTTTTTTTTTTTTTTTTTTAATTCCCTCACGGTGACTTTGCTACTCTTTGCTCGTGGTCTTAAAAAACCTGCAAGACCTCGTGTGCATTACTGTCATTTTGCATTTTGCTTCTGTCTTTGCTTTTGAAAGGATGAGCTTTGTTCGAATAATTTATCATTTTGCCGACTATATTTATTTAAAGATAAGTTTTACAGAGTAGATCGTTAATCTAAAATCGAATTATTACGCAAGAAACTCAACGTTTCGATCGGTTGTACTATATTTTACGTGAGTGACGTTACAAATACGTAAGACCGATACGCAAAGGTATGAAAGAACGACGGATATATTATACTCGGTTAGAGTTATACGGGAAATAGCGGGATAGTTCGCGCTTCTACGATATTACAACGACTGTTTCTAATTAGTTCCTTGTATTACTTAAGTTCCGCACATGAATATACACAACGGAGAAATTGAACGAGTTTCGAATTGTACATCTGAACCGTGACTAATTCAAGCCATTTATGTTGAACCATACTGCCACGTATATTGCCAGTACAGTAGTAAGCATAAGTACCAAGTTTGCCACTTTATCTCATGTGCGTTTGCGCACATGTAAGTAATGAGAAAAATATATTTTATTGCTCGTTTATTTCCTTTTCTCTTTTCGTATTCTCGTGAAATTTTAAAAAATCATGCGTCGTAATTCAAATATTTTGAAAAACTGTTTATTTCAATGAAATAATAATCATATTAAAAAATCATACGTTTTACGATGCAAGAGGTTCAAGCTGAAAAACACATGTTGGGCTACATAAATTTACGTTAAAATTAAATAATCTTTTGTTAAAACAGTGACAAACTTTAATGTATCAAAAGTGGCTTAAGCCGAGTTTCATGAGGCTCGACGCGCGCACGGGTTTCACACATCAAAAAGCAATAAACTTTATTTCAAATCCCGAGCTTTACGTTCGCGTTATTGTTGTTATTTTTGTTATTGCTTACTTTTCATTTTTTATTTCTTTTTCCATATTTAAAAGAATACCGCAAAGAGAAAAAAACAAAGTAGGCCGTAACACTTTTCGAATACGAGTATTTCTGTATCGTTTTTGTGCTTGATGACGCTGTAATTTGTGAAATTTTTTAAACGAAAATTAATTCAATTTTTAATTTTGTACTAATACAATTATAAGGTGAAAGAAAAAATTTTTATTAAATCTTACATATACAAGCAAGTAAAAATGAAAAATATTCTGATAACGGCATGATAAAAAATTTGCCGGCATTACAGTAATAAGGCATTACGAGAGCGCAAATCATAAGTTTGAAAAAGAGTGTCTTTCCCCAAACTCATGAGCCGCACGCAGTCAGTCGAGCGAAGTATTTATATGCGACGCTAGGAAACTTCCCGAAGCTTTTGCGTCTGGAGCTATGCACGCGAGTGAAAGTTTCTCCATGGATTAGCCGTCGACGGCTTCTTCGATACGTAAGTCTCGCGAACCATTGTGATAGCTCTCTTAAATTTCGCGAGCTCTTAAAATTCGGCAAGCCGCTCGGCGGCGTTTCATTGTGTCGGCGAGTCTCGCGCTAGATAGCCAGTCGTAGATCATCGAACTGTCGCGGTCGTTGTTCGGCCCATTGGCGGCTTTGTCTGAAAGTCGAAACCCTTGTATTCTCTTTCTCTCTTTCTCCCTTTTCCTCCATCTGTCTTCCCTTTTCCCCGGTAAACTTCTGTCTTTGCCTCTCTTTTTCTACGAGTTTTTGGACGGGAAAAAGAAGAGTCGAAAAGAAGAAAGAAGGCCCGAGTATGGTACATAAGTCATTGTGCGCGCGTGTGTCTATGTGTGCGTATGTGTGTAAGGAGAAAAGACATCGGTGGAAGAAAAAGTATATACACTACAGGGAGAATTGGGTTGTGAGTTTCGGTGTTTATTGAAAAGCTGTCGCGACTTAAAAGCTCCTTTTTTGTTCTCACCTTCTTGAACTTGAAGGGAATAAATGGTGAAACTAAATTCTACTGTGAACTGCTGTTTGAAAACGCCCAGACAAATCCAATTATCGTACAATTTTTAATAAGATAATTTGTAATAAATAATATTATTTTATTACTTGAATTCTATGCGATTGTTATTATTATATATTTTAAATAAATTTCTATGAAAATTCAATTTAAAATATTGTTTAGTTATTTTTTTAATCCCTACAAAATTGAATAATTACTATTTAGTTTCTATCACTAACCATACATTCTATAAATCACATTGTAAATAAGATTATGTAAAATTTTTGTAAGAAAATGTTATTGTTACTAAAGTTTATGCAATAAAATTTTTTAAGGAATAATAAAAAATCTCCAACCAACGTAAGCCCCAGCTCCTTTTCATTTTGACAAAAATCCATTAAGCGCAAGAGTTTTGAATGTTACGTAACTCTGCTGTTATTCGATGTAATTTGTGCGTCGACATCAAACTCGAGCATCAACCCTTGCTTTTCAGATCAAATGAGGAAATTCGAGGAGAGACCGACGCGAAGAGTTGGATTCTCGTCGACTTTTACCGTCTCGCTAGTACCCAGAGTTAACGAGTGTCTTCCTATTTTGTTCCATCAAGAAAAGGAAAAAAAAAGAAAAGGGAAAGATAAAGAGAAAATCAAGCCTCCGTAACCCTTCACGTCTGTCTCAGTGCTTCTGAGAACCGTAGATGGAAAGCATGCGAACAACTGAAAACAATTGAAAACGTTAGGCCATCGTCTAGGTCAGACATAATCGATTTGTATTCCTGATGCGTATTATTTACCCTCTAATCACTGTTTGATTGAATTTTTTTTACACTATTGTAAATTGATACGTATCTTGCAATCATTTTTATAAATATTAAAAATAATACGATTTAATACTATATATTTATGTAAATTTATATCAACTGTTAAAAAGATCTTTCCGTACATCGTATTATTAGAATTCTACCGAGTTTTCTATTTCATTCGCATTAAAATTAACATGAAATCGACGTATTTCGTTTATCTCCCAAATCAACCAAGGGATGTCGTTTTGTTTGGAACAAATGAATAGTGCCCGCGGCCGGAGTAGGCTACGTTCAACTGTAGGAGGTCGCAACGTCTTCAATGACAGACAGCAGCACGTGAATACTGATACGCGTGGTGACTATGCGGCAGCGTCTTTCGGATCCACACACACGTATACAGACTCGGACGTACATACAAAACGCGAACCAACAGATAAAACCAGAGAGCATTTACGTTGTCTCTCTCTCTCTCTCTCTCTCTTTCCTCGCTTTCGAGGTCGAGGCTTTTCTCCTCTCGAGGGTAAGGAAGGAAGGAAGAAAGGCGGTAGCCAGTGATTCGGAAACCGTAATCCCTTTTGTGCTCCTCGTCGAAACAAAATAGCAAGGAGGCGCGCATCGCCGGTAGCGTCGCACACGAGCACTGCTCCCGTAGATCCATTCTCGAATTCGGGTGGCAGAAACGCCGGCGGCCGCAGGGACGACCCGATGTTGATTCGTGGTCGGCCGTGCGTGCATCGTTGGGCGAAAGTCGCTGAAACAAGCCCGACTGATCTGCGCGCCCAGATTTATGCGGAGAAATTCCCTTTTGTGTTCGAGTTCGCCCACTGGCTGATGCGAATTTGGCTTTTCACAAAATGCGTCCGTATACGTATATATATATATATATATATATAAATATACGTGAATTGCCGTCCCGAGTTCATTCTGACCCGTCTTGACTACTCGAAATCTTCCAAGTCTATGTGTACTATGTATACAGTCATTTTCCGCCAAGTTTTCCACGTTCAATTTGTTTATTTTATTTTTTCAAAGTTTGCACAGAATGATGTGGAAATGTTTTCTACGAAATATGCTTAACAAAATGAGTGAGAATTGTTTTAAACTTTTATTATTTAAATCATAATGCAGATAAATAAATAACGAAAGGATAAATTTTTTAAAATTACAATGAATCTAAAAGAAATTTAGAATAGTGTTTTGAAGAAATAATATTATGATACTATTTTACAAATACATAATCATCATTTACATTATGAGTTTAATTTCCAAAGTACCATACCGAAATCGAACTGCATTTGCAAATGTACAGGAGCAATCGATAGAAATCGCCCGTAACATGTAATTAGCTTAACGCCGCAGCCGATCTTATATAGAATCACGTAGGAAAAAGAGAGATAAAGAGAGAGGGAGATACGATACTAGAACGAGAGAATGTGAGAGAATTGGAATAATCACATAGCACTAAAGATACATCGAATATTCAGATAACCGTGCATTGCGTCTCGTTTCGCGTTGATCGCATTAATTGCAGCGAGTGTTTATGTAGTCGCGCTGCAGCTTCGAGCATCGCCGATGAAACAAGTAAGCGTGCGCGTACACGCGAAACGCCATAGAAAGACAGAGACAGAGAGACAGAGAGACAGAGAGAGAGAGAGAGAAAGAGAGAGAGAGAGAGAGAGAGAGAGGAGGGAGCGAAACGAAATGCCGCAGTTACAACCCTTCCAGTTGACTTCCTTAGCCAGGACTATATCCACTTGTCTCGCTTTCGCTTCTCCCTTCCTTTCTCCCTCGCTCCTTTATGTTTGGACTTCGCGCCTTTAACCGTGATAAATAGAACAAGTTTCGTGCAACGTGTTGCTTCTCGCGTTGCCCGTCTCTCGTCGTTATGTACGCCGTAGGTCGCCACCACGGTGTAGTATCCGTAGAAGTGAAACTTTCGACTATAGGATATGCCACCATCGAGCTATACCGACGTGCCGACATCTTTGACTTGCGCCGAGAGCCCGAGATCTCTCAAGACCATTCAAGTTGTCTATATATACACACACTTTGTGTCCGCGACACGAGCGTATCTTAATGTCTCAAATCTTCATAAAAGTTAATCATTTGTAATATTTGTAATAATGGGTGTTTGTTTATATTTAAATTGTAAATAATAACTATGAAGCTACTGCGTACGTAATAACTTGTCGTTTTCACAATTGATAACTAATATTAATTTACGTTATATTTAAATAATTATTATAATTTTAAGTAGATGATTCATTTACAGATATTTATAGAAAATTTAACTTTTACATTCAAGTTGCAATTTTATGTTGAGTCTACAAGTTATATTCGGTGGAAATTGAATGTTTTTTTTTAAAAATATTCGAGTCGCTGTAACTCGAGAAATTGCGCTTTAAAATGAATTACTAAACTAAAAAAATGTTTCCTAAACAAAAATAAACGCTCCATTTTCGAGAAGTAATTTCATCCCTTCAAATTGCTCGTGTATTTTTATATAAATGTCTTTCTTTTCATCTCATCGAGTCACTCGTAATTGAATCGTTCCTCTCGCTCTCATCTCTTTTACGACCATAAAAAAGAAGGGAAAAAAAAAACCGAAAGCTTCGTTCAAAGATAGAAATTTACGAGTTCCTCTATCTTTAGCTCTCTTTCTCTTCTAGCCCACACGGCAGGAAAGTTGAACGCGCAGCGCGAAATTTCCAATCGATGTTTTTCTTCTCCAATAACCCGCACGGACAAAGGCGGCGCGAAGATAGCGAAAGCGAGAGAGATTAGTTTTCCTCGTTTTCTTCTCATTCCTCATATCTCTTTAGCGTTTCTGACGTGTACATCGATCTCTATATGTATATGGAGGTGGAAGGGGGGGGGGGAGGCGGACCCCTTCCTAGCTGTAATGCAATTTTCCTGCAAAATTACTCGCACGAGAGAGTGAGACTTAGGATCCTCGGGGGAGATGAAACGGGCGCGTAACTACGTTTCTAACTCGATTTCTCACTGCGATCTTTCGAGACCCTGAGAGTGCTCGGGAGCTGCGCAAGCAGAGAGAGAGAGAGAGAGAGAGAGAGCTCGGGGGGGTCCGGACCCCGTGTACCAGCAGCGGCTCCTCTATCCACCCCCTCTTCCCTCTTACACTTTCTTCTTCGGTATATAGCCCTCGAGTCTCGAGCTCGCGCTGCTCCTGACTCGTGGTCTCTCTGGCATTTACGTAATCGCCCAGCGGTCCGACTAACCTCCCTTGAATTTTTATCACTTCAAGGGAATTCCCTGAGAAACGTTTTTTCCGCTATTTAGCCTTTGCTGTTCGACTATTTTTTACTTCTTTTTATTTTCATCGTTCCGGCAACGTTCACTAGAAGAAAATATTAAACACGATGTAAAATTGTGCAGGCTCGATGATGGATTTACCTTTTTTTTCTCTTTCGTTCCGTTAAGCACAAATGATAACTAAAAAGTCCTCTCATATATTTTCTATTTAAAATGTTTTAAAATATATAAGTAACTAGACTATGAAAATTAAGATAGTAAATTTAAACATTATTAATGACATACTTATATTGAAGGATTAAGCAAATTGAGCAAATTAAGCAAATATTCATTGTCTTAAAGAAAAATTATTTTTGATAACAAAAATTCATCCGAATCCACGATACGATTTTTTAAAATTAATTATTAACAGATAATTATATTATATTAAAATATTGTGAATTTTTTACTTTCTCGTATATAAATACCGTTTAGTTACTTTAAAATTAAAAATTATGAAAACAATATCGTTGCTATACGCAAATGTCAATATTGCATATATTATAATATTGAATTAGCATGTAAATTATCTGTAAAAATATCGTTGTCAAATACTGCCTTTAAATGTTATCAAAAAGTAATACTTTGAAGTTGATTTTATATTTTAATAACTTTAAAAAATTGTACTTCTCTTTAAATGAACGCTATTGAAATAAAATAAACTTATATACTAATACACATTTTCAATAAATATTTTAAATCTTATCGACTTTTGCAACTTAATTTTTAAATCGATATTATGATTTTAATAAATCATGACAAACTAAACCCAATGTCATATTTGTATTGTGTCGGTAATTGATTTGATGGTAACACATGTTGCCGGAAGCATTTCATCCCCATTATCGGGTCTTCTATACAAAAATTTAAATATCCAACGCGCGACTCCGACGCCCGAAGGCGAATAATAACTTTCGCATAATGAATTGTTTGCAAATGAAATCGAATTCTAACATGCAATTCGCGGCTTTCCGAATCACCAATGTAAAGCGAGATTAATAAGGCGTCGCGTAACTTTGAGCATCGGCGATATCTATACAGAGAGAGAGAGAGAATCTTTATTCATGACGATGCAATATCCCCATAAATTCCTTCCCCTTCTTCGTCATGTTGCCCAGAGCGAAAATATCTCGTAGAGCGTAAAGAACACTTGGCTCTCCCTCTCTTCTATCCCTCCTCTGTACACCTCATCCCTGCCGTACTCTTTCTCGCGTTCTTCTATGTCTTTCCATTCAACGCCAATCATTGTAGACTTTGCGGCTATAAGTGTGTACCTAGTATTATTGTTCAACTGAGCGAGAAATTTTAATGGAGCGCGTATACGCAACATTTTTTACTTTAAAATATTTTATACTTTGTTTATCTTGCAACGATAAGGGTTTTATATCGAGTTTATCTTTATAATGGCTATTTTTAAAATACTATTGACATTGTACTTATAATCACAAGAAAACGAGTATATTTTAAAATTCGTTTTATTTGCGATGAAAACTGCGAGGCTAACGATTTTTCTGGGTGACATTAGTTTTTTTTCCAACCTCGATATACAGCATAAATTTATTTTAACATTTTTACTCGAGCCAAGAATAAAATAGTCAACATTTTTTTAATTCTATGGCCAAAATGAAATTCCATATTGCATTCGAATTTAATGATAAAGCGTTATCTTATTTTACATTCCGATGTAAAATATCAAGTATTGTACCAACTAACTGTTGCCGGCATAGCTGAATTATTAAAAACGTTGGTAAAAAAAAAAAGAAGCGAATATTTACCGCAAATAAATCATACTTTGCAAGCATAGAGTGTATAATCCAGTTATCGCAAAAATCTTTTAATACCGGCGCGACCCGTAAATCTTTCAATAATACACAATACGATAACTTCGATCCACTTCATTATTCCATTTTCTTTTGCCGCATTTCAAACGAGCGAATTGTGCAAGCTCGATCCATCGGAGTCATTATAAATCCGATGCGACTACCGGATGAACCTTCGATTGCGTTTCTCAACCTCGGTGTTTTATATAGTAGCGCACAAATTCCACATATTATATAAGCATTCGCGAAGATACTCTCGTCGAGTCTAGAGTATGACCGACGGCTTTTTTGTCGCTATATATGCGTGTCTGTGGAAACTCCGCTTATATATATATATATATATATATGTATGCGTGTAGAAGCGTAGACTTTCTATCGCAGCGTCTTTTTTTCTTCTTCTACGTACACTTACGTGTACAGAGATAAAGAGAGAAATAGAGAAGATAGAACCACGTCTCCTATCTCTTCCAACTCACGACGAATAAAACGACAACGACGACGACGACGACGACTCGAGAGTCGCTCTTTTTCTTTGTCGTGCATTTTACCGACGGCCTGTTGACGCGCAGTCTTTCTTGGTCTCCTGTCTTTTTATTTCTCCCTTGACTTATACGCGTCGGGGGAACGTAGCGCTCGAGAGTTAGAAAAAAGAAAACAAGCACCAAGGACCACGCGCCGCTGTCTTTTCACGTAACTACTCCAATTCGCCGGGTGCACTCGTTCCTCGCTACTTTTTCCCTCGAAAAACCATACATGGCGCGTGCGCTTGTTTTATTTGCCTTTTCTTTTCTGTTTTTAAAACAAAGTAAAAGAGAGAAAGGAAGAGAGGGAGATAGACGAACAAAGAGAGCAGCCACGACTTAACAACTCGCAGTGTAATGTCATGCGCGTACGTATGATTTCGTTCTTATATTTTATTATCGTGTGATTAATTATATTTGTTAACTCATTATTAATGTAAAATAAAGCGTTAATGGGTAAATAAATGAATTTAAAATTTACATCGTTTAGTAATTAAAAATTCATTCGGTAATTGATTAATAAATCTATTTAAAATTACAGCGCATACATTTTAAAGCGAGGTTAATTTATTCAAATATGCTTAATCACGTCTGATGAATTTGTGTGCGTGTACTTGGGATTTAATTTTATTACATGGCGCATGTTATCATTTTAATTTAAAAAAAATACTTCAACGATAAAAGTTAAAACTATTATTTCAAAAAAATTGCTTGAAAAATTGTTCAGTTCATAAAAATGCCAATTTATATGAATTCTAATATTTACAATTTTTATAATTTATTGACAACTATAACTATATAAAAATAACACCGTATAAAATCATCAAAGCATATCGTCCGAAGCTTTAAACTAAAAGTCATCCATTTGAATAACGGACTCATAGCTCAATCGTGAAAAATGTCCCTTAATCGATCAGTGGCAGCACTCATTTTTCCTTCTGCCTAACTCATGGCACGAAAAAAATTTTCCGTTGAAATACGGAAAATAATCCTACTTTCGACAAACGAAGGGAGCATGAAAAAAAGAAAATTAAACCTTAGACTAGGCGATTTATTATTGAGAGAAATAAAGAATAAGAAGAAAAAAAAAACGATAAAAAAAAAAAAAAAATAGGAAAAACTTTCAATCGATCGATGCCATTATATCGACATTGCGCAAAGTGCCGCGTCTCTATATACCAAAGAGAGCATTTACTCTGTTACGCTCCTTTCTCTTTCTCTCTTTCCTTCTCTCTCATCCTCGTTCGGATATCGTTCGCTGGAGCCCGCTGCAAAACGGTGAGCGCGGTTACGAGCTCGTTTCTATCTCGATAGAGTAACGAGTCGGAAGCTCGATATCTGCGATGGAAACCGGCGAATCGAAAGGGATGACATACCGTTCAAAGAAAAGAAGCGCGAAAGGGAGCGAGACCGACCGAGAATGAACGAGGGTCGACGATAAAAGAAGAAAAATCGAGCGAAATAAAAAGACGCGTCGTTTGAAAAAGTGCGTATACTTTCAACGAGGAATATAAAAATTTCGTTTAATGCTAAAGGTTCAATCGATCTTTTTTTTTCCACTACTTTTCATTTGTTGATTTAAAATTTATGAAATATCAATTTTTTTTTAATTATTGTATTTTTCTTTTGACAATTCTTTTTCTTTTATCAAAATATTATTTATTTGTTTATTCATCAATTTGAAATATTGTTACTCTTGATAAATTTTATTATAATTTGATTCAAAATTGTTACAAAATTAATTAATAAATCTCAAAAAAAAAACAACTTTAAATCAAAAAGCGCGTTAAAATTAATCATAAAAATAAATTCATTTATTTAAAATGACAAATATCGTACGCGAAAAAAATCGTAAAAATATTAAATTGGCTTGATCATGAAAACGTTATCCCTTTTCAAATTGATTCAATAACTTAATCTATCAATTTGTGCGGCAGCAAATTAAAAAAAAAAATGTTTAATCACTTAATATGATTACAGATAAGTCCCATGTAGATTGAAAAATCTCAAGTAAAATAAATAAACGTGAGATCGTCAGAGAAGAGGACGACGACGACGACGACGATGAGGCTCGCAAAATCATTAGATCCAATAAAGTGCACGAGAGGCTATTGAACTTTAGCCTCTTGCACGGCGCACTATACACACTACGCGCGTCTCCCTTCTTCGTTCATTTTTCTTATCATTCCTCCTCCTCTGCTTCTTCTCTGTCCGCTCGCCAAAGCATTCCGAAGTCGTCTTTCTTGTGTGTCTCGCGGCCTCCCTCGCAGCAATTGCGGCGCTTTTCTCTCTCTCTCTCTCTCTCTCTCTCTTCCATTCACTCCGTGCCATGTTTACCTTCAACTCTTAGAGGTGCTCTTACGGTTTTTATCGCGAACGGCGAACACAGCGAGTCGAGAGAAATCGCCTCCTCCTCCGCATACATCTGCACTCGCGAAACAAAAACGCGCCGTGGAAAGAAAATGAGAAAACAAGAAAAAGAAAGAGAAACGTAGAGGGAGGGGGATGAGAAAAGGCGCAAAGCGTAATGACAAAATCGCACGCTGCTCCGTCTCGTCAACGTCCATTACCGGTTTTTCTTGTCCTCCTCGACCTCGCGAACCAACGGCCAACGGCTTTTTCTTACGGTTACTCTTCCAAGATGCGCTGTTACTCGCAACCTTTTCCGTGAAACGTAATGTGTGTGCCCGGCGGACAATCGGGGGAGGGGGAGGGGGAACATCATTGCTATGCCACGACGTCGCGCGAGTTGCGAATCCACTTTATTTCTATTACCTCTTCAACTCCTCGAGATTCGTTGTTTAAATGTACTCTTGAATTGTTATTAACGCGCGCTACTGGTTTATTTATATTTATTTTATGCTCGAGTGAAGGACTTTCAACGCGTTGAATAAGTTTTCTTGAACGATTTAAGATGAATTTTTGCCATTTTTTAAATATTTGAAAATATTGTAAGCTCGACGAGGTTTATTTTAAAAATTTTAGTTACGATTTATAATGAAAATTTTAAGAATAACTTTTTTAAAAATATTTATTTTATCTTCGATAATTTATTTTGGTACGTGATGACTTTTTTTCCTATAAACAATCGTAGCAAATCCTTTTTTTTTTTTAAATGCGTTGAAAAGTGCACAGGCACGCAAAAATTTTAATTTCAAAAACATGAAAATATAACGTTATTATACATTCTTTATAAAAAATCGAATTAAATCTTATATCTTTTTATAAATCAAAGTAAGAATCGTTTTACACTTGGAAAATTTCATCAAAATAATTAAAATTCTTTTATTTACAAAAGCTTATTCTTATTTAAACAAATTTAATCAAGTAAAATAATTATCCTATTTCTTTTTGTCCTTGATAAAGAAAATGTTTTCAAAATTGTATACTTCTCACAAAAATTCTCTTTGTATGAGACTTCTAATTTAACGAAATAAACTAAAGCTTCTTTTAAACAATCCAATTTAGTAAAAAAAGAGAGCTTATTTAAAGTCGAATTAAAGGTTGTACTCGCTCGGCAAAATTGCGTCGAAATTAATGATATCAACTGCAGCGGAGCTCTTTTTGCTTTTTCATCCTTTGAATAGAAATTGCTTGAAATCAGCTCACTTAGCAGTAAAAGAAGTCAAGAAAATGCGGTTCGACACCAACGACGATTGAGCGATCTCGAGCACGATTGCTTTCTTAATTATACCTTCGTCGTTACCTTTCATCTTCGTCGGATCAATAATTCTTTGATTGTACGTTCGAAATTCAATTATTTTTGCGTATTTACGCGCGTATATTAATTTAATATAACGGCCCTCGTCGACGCGATATTCCAAAAATAAATCGTATATTCGCGCGAAACTGTTAAAGAATAATTCCGAAATATTAAGATAACCAAACGATGATCGTAGATAAAAGTATGAAAAAAAAAAAAGAAAAAAAAAAAAAAAATGGCTGCGAACTGTTCATTAGTTTGCCGTTTACTCTTATTACAGAGCCAGCGAAACGCCGATTCTAGCGCGCGATAGGATGAAAATCGCGCGAGCATCCATAAATTCAAATTAGCGAGCTCGCAATTTCGGCATTTACTTCGGGCGCAAAAGCCTCCGACCCGCAATAACTGTACTATTTATTTACCCTCCCGTTTGTTGGTATATCATTTTACTAACTTGCTTTGTTTAAAATTTGTAGATACAATTTTTTAAGCGTTATGAAAAAAACGATATACGGGGGACATTTTAACTTTGGCTCTTGTTAAATTCACATAAATTTATTTATTATTTATTTTATTTATACTTAATTAGATAAAAAGAATTTTGTTTTAGGTATATCACAAAAAATTTTTAATGAAAATCTAAATACATAATAAATCTTTTTAAATTGATTTTTTAGAATATATTTTTCCTTAAGCTATCATGAAAAACATAAAATTTTATGTTTACTTAATGTATAAAAGAAAATAATTATAAAGCTATGTGTTTATAAGTTAATTAAATTTTTCAAATAAAAATATTTTATTGTTACAGAAGTACTCAAAAAACTAAAAGCTTTTTAATAGAAATGTTGAATAACGGATAAAAAAAAAAAAAAAGAAGAGTACTAGGTTCATAGACGCAGCAGGAAGTATCAGCAAGAGAAACAGCGAGAGAAAAACGCAAAATCCAAGCTTTTTGATCGAAGGAAAAACGCGCGTTAAAATTGCGTTAAATGAGTTTCTTTTTCGATTCTCCACGAGCTTTTAAAAGTACTCGAAAGTTCTTCACGCGCGAAATATCGGTCACTACGTGACGCACGCTTTCTCTCTTCCATTTTAACTTGCCACCTTTTTACCTCCCCCATTCTTCGTTCTTCCCCAGCGAACTCTTCGCGAAATAAAATTTTGAAAAAAAAATTATCCCGCTGTCTTTTCTTTACCCAATTTGAACTTTGCGATTAAATTTGTCGAAAAGTACCAATCGCCGAAAGTTTTAAAACAGCGAAGGCGTCCTTTTTAAAACCATCGTCGTCTCTCCACTCTTTAAAACTCTTACTGCACAACCGAGCGAACGGTAGATTTTAACGACGGTCCTTTATGCGCGCGTTCGTCCCGCACCTGGTGCATATATACGCGTGCGCCGCTCTCGCAGCAAGCACCTATATCGAAGTAAGGAAGCGCGTCTCTTTTATTAGTCCTTGCCCTCTCCTTATAAACCGTATGCGCGTACAGCTTTTGCATATATACATATGTATGTGTATGTACACAGATACAAGCAACTATAAACGAGCTGCTCTCTTCTCGTGAACCGTTATGCCGTCGCTCTCCTTCAAGCTCACTTTTCCTCTCTATTTTTCTTTTCGCGCAGTTTCCCTTGTCTCTCTTGTCCTTTCTACTCTCCTCCTTCTCACTCTCTATCTCTCTTTCTCTCTCTTTCTCTTTTACTTCCAAGTGCCTAGACCTCTTAGTGTAAGCCCGCAGCTGTGGACCTGGAAGATTTGAGGAGAAGCCGCTGGGAAGGGAAAATTCAAGACGAAGAGAGAGAAAGAGAGATAGACTTTTCTCTCGAATCTTGTCCTGTGTTGGTTCTCGAAACTCTATACAGCAGCGCTCATTTCACGGGCAATAGCTCTCACGCGTCTCCGTATGGGAAAATGTATATCGAGTGTGCGATCTCGGGTACTTGATCACTTTTAGTTTGCATACATATTACTCGTATGTTGTCGTGCGAGACTATGCCAATGATTTTTATTGAGATGCTCTCTCTCTCTCTCTCTCTTGGCCAACCATATCGACTGAATTTTGATATTTTATATTATTTCTTTATGCTTTCACAACTGTATCGCTTCAATATCATTCCTATTATTTTTAATTAAGAGTAATAATAATGAACATTTCCAATATTATCGTGAAAATATAAACGAATCGAAAATCACATTTATTTTTGTTAATAGCGAGTGATGAAATTTGATTTATTAAAATTTTCAAACAAATTTAAATTATATTGAAATAAAGAAAAAATGTAATAATACCTAATGTTTTATGCAGAAAATTTTCAAAATGCAAAATAAAAATTAGAAAATAATTTAAAAAATTTTTTCATACCAACTTCTCAATTTCATAGATCATTTGTTTTTAAATAAATAAGAAAATCAAAGTTGTCAAAATTGCAATAGATTTTATGAGCTACTTTGTTATATAAGCTTTTAACAGTTTACATTACTTCGAACGGTGACAAACAACAATTAACTTGTTTCCACTCGCAGTAATAGCAGTACAGTGATAGTTGATTTAATGAGAATTGATGATAACACATCTGCGCATCTACTCCAATTAACGCCCTTTTACCTTTATAAATTGTTACAATTAAAAGATTATCAAATAATGTATGTTATTTCGTCAATTTCACCGTAAAAAAAAAAAAAAACCGACATGAATTAAATTTGTAGATAATTACAAAATAAGATCAATTAAAGATGCAAAAACATTAACGTTGTATAAAAATTTAATTAGTAATCAGAGATAAGTGATAAAGCTTAATTATTCGAAAATAACTCTCGCCGAAATTACCCGAATCGTAACTTTAAAGCCGACCCCCCTCTTTTACAGCGATAAAACAACCGCGGAGAAATCGATTAAAATGCGAGCGTTTCAAGTGCAGATTCGAGAGAAAGTAAAACGAGAGCCGGAGAAAGAGAAAGAGATAGCCCGTAAGGGAAATGTGATTATTCCATCACTCCATGGAAGAGACGAGTTGATTGGTTAAATTACATTTTGCGGAGTACTCCGGCAATCACATTTGCCCGAGTTCTTTTCCATCTTCGATAGATGTCTTAGCTGATTAACGACATTGTTTGAGACGGAGCGCGCCAAGTCGCTCGTTAGAGATCGCGTCTCGAAGACGACGAAGCGATTCTCTCTCTCTCTCTCTCTTTGTTTCTTTATGCTTTCGCTATAGCACGCTCAGTAATAATTTGAAGAAACGCGATCAAAACAACAGTATTTGGTAGTGAAATGAAAAGAGAAAAACTTAGAATGTAAAATGTCAAAAAGCATGAATATCGGCTGTATATTTGGCAAGCTGTTCTAAAAAAACGAATTTTATAGAATAAGCGTTTTGTGCTCTTTATGTTCTTAATTTTTCAATTTCATTACATTTTGTTATGTTTGTTTAAAAACTGACACCGGTCTTTTTTTAGCTCAAATGTAGAATTTAAATGCAATACATTATTTTGAAAAAAATCATGAAATTTTAAATCGTGAATAATTTATTTTCATATTAAGATTTATATGTGAAATTATAGTTTAATTTTTTTTTTTTTTTTTTTTTTTTCAAATGATTGAAAGCTATAAAAAAGTTTTTAAAAATTCAACATTTAATAACACTTTTATTCTTTAATAATGAAAAAAATTCTCGGATATATAACTCTTTACGTCAAGAGACCCTTCGGCTTGCCTTATTTCTAAAGTAGCAGCTTCAAAGATCTTCATGAAGTGATAAACAACGAGAGATGTACTTTTAAATAATATCTGCTCAAAAGCTTATCAAAGTTCAATAAGCAGTAATGCATCTGTTCGTTTATTTGTACTTGAAGACGATGAGTAATTTTAACGTTACAAATAGTTTCGTTATGTTTATTATTACAAGTATAGTACGAAAAATAGCTTTTTTAAAAAAGAATTGAAATATAAAAAAGTTTAAATGTTTTCAGAGTACTTATAAAGTTAAAATTAAATGTAACACAATGAAACGGAAAAAAAAAATGTTAAAATAAATTCATTTACTTAAAAATTTTCATCGGCTCAATGTATCTCTATTATTCACTCTTTCGATACATATAAATATATGATTATACCAGATAAGTGCATAAAACTCCGCATGTAAACGTAATCCGCGAATTTCAGAGAATCTCCGCGCGCGCGCGCGCGTTAGCTGGTCGGCTCGAAAGCGCACTAAGTGGTTCCATTTCAGAAAGTGAATCGCTGAATATTAATTAAAGGCAGGGGGCACGAGCTAGAACGACCGAGCGAACGAAAGAGAAAGAGAAAACGGAGGGAGATGAAAGGCAAAACGCCGCTCGGTACGAGCTTCAGATCCGAGCGTTCTTCGCATTTTTAAAAATCGGCATGAAACCGGTTAACAAATTGCATTCGGCCGAAAGTGAGATTTTAGAGTTACGTGAATATGAGTACACATATACACGAATACATTTATGTATTATACCCATACGGCATATTCACGTTGACGCAGGATAATTGATAGAGTTTTCAGTTGGTTAAGCCGGCAAATTCGCGACGCATTATCAAGGATTTACTTTGAAGGACGGGCGCGCTTAACGGGGAAGGACGACTCCCAATGGAATATCCTTCGCTTCTGGGCAAGAGTTTTAAATTAAAAATAGCTCGAGATTGAGATGGGTGTTTTTCTTACTCGGTCGAAAGGATTGTTTGTAATACTGCTCTGTGAGTTTCGAGATTCTATTATTTTTTCAACTATTTTTACTTAATTTTTTTTTTTTTTTTTTTTTTTTTAACAAAGAAAAAGTTCTAGAACCGAGTAACCTTTGAATATTTAATTTCTTTATTCGTTAAACGTTGATACAAAAGGCCGATGATTTTTCCATCGCTTTTGTTTACATTAAAGGACTTTCGTAAATTTTTGCATTCGTTTGAAATTTTAACGAAAATAAAATTTATACAAGTATGAAACCTGGTAGGAAGCCTAAAGTCTTACCGAAACTAATATTCCTTTGCGTCTCAAGCAGGCTCTCGTTACAAAGTTGGAAAAACTACGTAACATTCGGATAAAGTTTCAATGCGCGTTCGCGAACTCAAACGAATCAATCTTTCGCTTAACCGGCTGATGCAAAAACTATATGAAAGCGAAATAAAAAATGCGAAATAAGTGCTTTTTCACAGCTATTGTATATGCATGCGCTAACCGGGCGTTTAGTTTGCGTAAAATCTCTTTCTCCTCCTCCTCTCTTTTTCTAGTGCTATGATTTTACGTGAAATTTTTTGTCTCCTTTTCTCTTTTCTCCTTTTCGTTTTACCCTTCTTTCAAATGCACTTCTTTCCTCGTTTCCACTTTCTCACAATTTTCTCTTATTTTTTCCTTCTTTTCGTTCTCCCTCTTTCCTCGTTTTAACTGTTTTTCAAATACTCCTCCTCTCGTTCTTTTTGCCCTTTCATTTAGTTATTGATTTTTCCGTCTTTGTTGTTTGCCTCTCTTTTACACCGACGCAGCTTCGAACTGCTGCATGTATATACACGTATATATATATGTATGTATAAGAATAGAGACGCACACATAAACTCTCGGCGCTTACTCGTTAGCATTTCATTTTTATTCATTGGCCCGACGGCGCTGAGGGCACACCCATACGCGCGCCCACGCATACACGCGTGCGCGCACACAAGCGAAAACTCGAGCGTAAGAACGAAAAAGCAGAGGCGCATATAAACTAAACCACTGGAGTATTATCGTATCTGGCGTAGAGCGTTGGTTGCTCGAGCCCCGGGGACGATTTTGCGCGACTTTTTTACGCGCCAGTACGTCGCGTCACACACGGCCCAAGAGCCAAATCTCGAAATTCAGAAATCCGACGTGTATGCGCGAGCATTCGTTCGCGTTGCCGTTTGGCGAATTGCTCTTTGCGTGAAAATCAAATTGACGAAAAATCGCTTTCTCTAACGCTGGTTTTTCGAGCTTGCTTCGCGCAAGCTTTTGTAATAATTTTACAAGTTACCGCTTTAATGTCCACGGTGCAAAAATATTTATTATTAAATAGAATACCATAAAATTTTTCAATTAAATCTTTTACTTTTGACTTTTTACGATACTTTTTTGTTAATATTAAGTCAAAAAAATTGTTACATATATTTTATATTGCGACTCGATATTTTCCATGAATCTAAAACATGACTATCTTTCTCTTTGATTAATTTCTAGTAAAGGATACGTCACAAAATACTAAAATTTTTTAAAGAAACTATTTTCATGAAAATAATTGCAAATGTATTTCTCAAGTAAAATATAATTTTTATGAATTGTACAATTTATTAGAATGAAAATGCTAAACTTGACGCGTTGATGAAAAAATTCGGAAAAAATACGTGACTATTAAACTAATCAAATAAAAAATAATTAACGTTACGCAAAATTTTTCGAAACGAGGCAAGCTTGTCAAAAATTTTCGCGCGACCGCGTACGATTACACCGGCAATCCATATTACACAAACACGCGCGAGTACACTCACTCGGTTGTGAAAGCTTGGATGCATTCCAAGGAGATGAAAAAGAAAAAAAAAAAAATTTGCACCCGCGCACGCGTATGTGTCGCGAGTAGATAACCCATCGGATTTCGTACCTGTCCTCTCGCAGAGTAACGGGAATTTTGCGAAAGATGCAACGGCCTCGTGATTTTACCGTATAGGTAATTGGATGCGATAACCTCGAGAGATCGTATCGCGCGTCTTCTCGTTCGCTCCCGCAAATTGGCTGCATGCAATCTTTGCCCTGCTTACCGACAATTACCGATGGGATTGCTTGTTCTTTTTCTTTTCTCTCTCTTTTTTTCGATGTGTTCAGATAGGATTCATATGTGTGGTTACGCTTCCTTTTTTTTTCAGAATGAGATCCATGTGGGTTTTGCTTTTACGGCTATTTGTTTGTTCTCGCTTTCGCTTAGAATTTCGCTTACTCATATCTTTTTCATCTTATTCATTGTCGTAGTTTTGCTTTTCGATCTTTTTCTTTCTTTCACCTCCAATATAAACTTATTCTTTTTATGTATGCGATGTATAATTTTCTTTTTTTTTTTCCTACCTTGCTACGTTTAATCATACGAAGATTACCATATTGAAAAAAAAAACCCACGCAGCTGTTGATTAAAAAATATGAAAGAGCATTCGACTCATATTCGCAGCTTTTGTCGAGTAATAAAAATAAATAAGTACCAATTTTCGCGTTCCATTTTAGAATAATAATAATAATTGAATTATATTTTGTTGATGAGATTTATTAAATAGCGATATAAAACTTGATTTTTTTTGGAAAGAAGACTGTCAAAATTATTTATTCTAATAATAAAAATGATAATACAATATTGTTTCTAATAATAATTCTTGGTGATTTTTAATATCTTGAGTTATATTGCAAAAAGTTTATAAAGCAAATTGATATCCGAGCATCTTATCAGAGCAGAAACAATGGAACGCAATTGTATGAGTTAATAAGAGAAACTATGAACGGACGCGGTATGATGAACCGACGACGTCCTCATCTGCGCGTAGAATTCGCAACGCGATAGAGAAAGAGAAAGAGGGAGACAGAGCTTCAATATTCGGTCGGAGCTAGAGATCGAAATCATGGAAATCCCTCGGTCGTCTTCCATTTGACTATGGAACGCAGTCTATTCGGAGATGCCTCGGCGTTCGATTCACCCTCCCTTGGAAAGAGACAATAGACGCTCAGCAATGATGTGAAATGAGAATCGTGCGCATGAGAGCAACATCTCTCCTCTCTACTTTTCTCGGTACCATCGCGCGTACACATACACACATAGGCACACGATTACGAAGGGACATCATCGCGAAAACGAGGCAACGACGACGACGATGACGACGACGACGACAGGTGGAAAGAGGCAAAGTTTTCCATCCCGAATGCACGGCTATTGTCCCGGGAGTGTTTCGTCCTCTTTCTATCTCTTTTTGGTACCGCGTGCACTCATAGGTACTATCAAAATCCTCGTTTGCATATACACTGGCGCGCACGAGTACTTTTGCATCGTTGCGTTTTCTTCTTCTTCTCTCTCCTCTCCCTCTCGCTCTTCTCCTCCTCCGCTCTTTTTCTCTCCAGTTGGAGAACTTTTGCCTCTCGCCGCGAATTCGTATCGTACGTTTAATAACCGGAGCCGGCGAATCCTCAGCTTTATTCGCTCGACGATTTCCTTCCTAAGTTACAAACCAGTCGTTTCCCGCACTCGCACGTTGGAGATACGCCTCTAACCTCTTCTTCTATCGCTTACCCTCTTAGTTTAACGCGTCGGTATATAAGCGTTCGCGTTTTCATCCTTTCTCTCTTTATCTCTCTCTCTCTCTCTCTTTCTCTCTCGTAAGCCCCGGCGATATGAAAACCTCCCGCTTTTATAAACTAATTTTAATTAAATCAGGCTTTCTCTTATGTATTTCAAAAGGGGGCTCTTTTTACTTCAACACACAGTGCTTACTTGCTTGCTCGATTCACGGTGAATGTGTTCACAAAGCTCTCCTGTTCTTCGTTTATTTTTTTTGTGTGTTAGCGGAAAATCTACCGTTGAAATTTTACGCACATGTTGTGTAAACAACTTCTTGCGAGAGAATTATGCGGTGAATACTTAATTTACGGCGTTTTCAAAAATATAAAAATTTTTTTATATTAATAATAATAATGATGATGAATATCTCAAAAAAGCTTCAAGTAAAAGGTATAAAAAATATAATTTTTTTTTTTTTTTTTAACGTCTTGTACATTTACCGAAATGTTTCTGAAAACCTTCATCTCATAATGGAACTTTGAAAACCGTGAAACGAGATCCGGCGGTTTCTTCAATTTACGTTTCGTTTTCAAATTTGCTTCGATGTAAAATTTATTCGAAACACCGAATTAGATATATTATTGAATAAGTAATTTTCTGCGCTGTAACCATTTAATCGAGTCCGGAGACTTATACGGACGCCTATAGAATGGAGCACTCAAGTGTGCGAAATTTGCCATTCCAACTTATATGAATAGACCGTACATAATACAGGGGAAGTGCACGATAAAGCTTGGCAAACACGTCGGGCCAACGTGGAAACTGGAGCTAAAACAAGCCATTGATAACCTAATAACATGAATAAGCCGATAGTCGTCTTTGGCCGTGGAGGTAGGGCTACTCGATTACGCGGGGCATTGTAAGACCACTGGACTTCAGCCGCAAGCCTGTGGTCGTGACCTGGTAAGATATATATATATATATATATAATGAGAAAGAGCGAGAGAGCGAGAGAGCGAAAGAATGAGAGAGAGAGAGAGAGAGAGAGAGAGAGAGAGAGAGGAAGAGGGCAACCTTAGGTTCTGTAGATGCAATAATTAGCTCTCGAGGATCTTCCATCCTGCATAGTTGATGGTCACAATCTCTCCATCAATTTGGATATTGCTTCAAGAGTAGTTCCTTGCGTTCATCAAAATTGTCAATTATACGTTGAGTGAAAATGGGTAGGAGAGTAGCAGCTCGATCACCGAGTTTTCATCAAACACGCGATAACACCTCAAATGCTTCACACATTTTTTTTATTTTCTTATACGATTCGGTGTTTTTTTTTTTTTTTTTATCAAAGTTGTATTAAAGCGCAATAAAAATATTTTTGCATAAAGCAAATGAACTTGAACCTTTTTTTGTACCATGCTACTATTACCAATCGGATTCCGATCAATTTAAATATTTATGATATTCTAATTACTTTTTGATGAAGGTAAATTGCCTATACATAATATATTCTAAATTTGTAAAAAGCAATAGAAATATTTTATAATATGATTGTTTTATTTCAAAAAAGAAATTTTAATGACAGCGTCTGTTTATGCTGCTGTCATTAAACAACAAACAAAACTATAAACTTTGTAACTAATATTCTTTCTTATTCTTTTGATGATACTCAAAACTATGTATGAAGCACTGTTATAAAGTTACGTATCTTCTTCGCGTAATTTTCAGGCACGAGATGAAGATTTCACTTTGAACTTTTTTTTACTTAACGACGAAAGTAATTACCTTCGTGCTCTTTGCAAACGAAACTGTATTTCTTTTTAATTGATCAAGCGTTTTTTGAAATGCTCTCAACGAGATCAAACGATCGCTTCGAGTGCCCTCCTTTATTTGTCCTATTTGAACAAGTGACCCCCTTTTTTGTTTGAATAAACGCGCACATGGCTTTAAATACCAAAAATAAATATTGGAATAAAATCTGATGCTATAGTTTCAATATATGCGAAATAGTCGTTTTACTTTTTTCCTTTGGCCTTTTCTTTATTAACAAACAAAAAAATTAAACGATCGACATTAGTTTTGCTAACTAAGTAATATTATGATTGAATCAAATGTTAATTTATTTATTTTGAAATTTACCTTCATAAATAACGAATCTTACTTTAATAATTTTAAACATTTAAATTTAAAAAAAAATTATTATTATTTATCATAAAAAATTAACAATTTTTTTTTTTTTTTTTTGTATTCTTATTTATCCGTACTTAATAATATTAATAATTTCAATGTGTTAAAGATTTAATAATTACACGGCAACGTGACATTATTTTCGTGGGAAGTATCACAGAATTTGAAATGCAAAAGAAAAGAGTCTACACGTTTAAACAAAGACAATGTACGTACGAGTATACCCACGATAAATCTTGAAAAAAGCTAATGCAACGGCAGTCGCAACAAAGGGCCACAGGGTGTTCGACCAAACGGTGCGCAAAATCTCGGCAACGGGAAAGCACGTATAACGCGGCTGACTAGGCGTTAGGAAAGCCAAGTTATACCGAGGAAACCTCGGCGGAAACTCGTCGACGCGAGCAACTGATATACGAGGCCGAAGGAGATATCTGCCGCATTGTTTTGCATCCGATGCGTATTTGCGCGCAAGAATGCGTAAAGATCTCGGGTTCACGGATTTCATTTGGGGATCGATACGAAGGCGAGTTCTGCACACGCGCGACTTATTTATTTCTAGCTCGGATCGATATATGTTTATTCTCGCGTGCGCGGTTAATCTTAACGTTTCTTATAATGCTCGGAGCTCGATGCAATGATGTATCTCGTTGTAAAAATGACGTCGCGTGCCGCGGAACTTTGTCAAGCTAGGGAATTAAAAATTTATGGGAGGTAAGGAAGCGTGCGGGTGGCAAGCCTCGCGTTTGGAATAAGTGTCGGCTTGATATGCGCGCTTTTTTCGATAATTTACATATTATGCGGACAAAAATCTCGAGTTACAACTCGGGTGAAAAATATTCGTGACGAACGCACATGAAATACCTCGCGGTCGGTTCCAGTTATACTTTTTTGAGCACTCGTATGAAATTCTTTTATGCAAATACATAAAATTAAATAAATTTATTTTCGCTTTTAAAATCATATTGTTATGATAAACTTAATTTTTAATAACGAAATATACTTAAAAATATTTTATTCAATGTTTCCGTATTCTATAATTATAACTCATAAAATTGAGATTACATCAAAATATATTCTTTGTTAAATAACATTGATAATTTAATACTATTACTAATAAATTTTCTTTTGATATTTGTTCATTCTCGTGATCCCGATGACCAACATATAAAATAATTGATTATTGAAGATTGAAATATATTATTTAGCGAACTTCTAATACTCTCTAAATGATGTAATGTTAAATTTTCTAATTAAAATGTATTAGTCATATAATAAAAAATATAATCTCTGCAAAAGTTAAATTAAAGATATACGAGCAATATTGAATATAAGTTATTGATAAAGATATTTCATAAATAATCGCAATGTTTAATTTAATAAACAATAATATTAATAACGATTAAATGGTATACCAAATTTTTTATTATTTTAAATTATTTTGATATTGAAAAAATTAAAAAAACTAGTTGATATTAAAAAATATACGTTAAAAATTAAAGAAGTAATATTAAATTTGGTAAAAAATTAACTTGTGTGTACTTTATTCCAATATTTAATATCTTACGAGTAAAAAAACTGTTTGTTATTTGAAGCATAAAAATTTAAATATTTATCGTAACTATGAAGTCAACGATGAACGCTAAAAGGATTCGCAAACCCTTGCGAATCTCTTATTCTCCAGAGCCTAAAAAAGTCGAAGGGTTAAAAGCAAGTATAAAAGGGAGAGCGATAAGCTTTTGGTCCTGAAAAAATAGTTGCTCATCCACTAATATTACGTGCGGCACTGTAATGGATTCTCGGAATAACAAATTAAGAATAACAAATATTTTATATTTCAAAAATACATCATGCTTTCAAAAATAATATTATGAATTTTATTGCTCTAGTATATTCGAACTTTTAAAATTAGATGTAAACGAAATACAGTGAAATGAGCACAAAGCTACTAAAATACAGTGCGGAGCCGCACGTAATTTCATAGAATTGCAAAGAAGAAAGGGCGTACGAGTTCTCGCTCAAAGCGGAAAAACGGAAGAAAAAAAAGCGTCGCGTCGGTGTCGCTTGTTTTTCTCATCTATCTGCGCACTCGCTGCGCGTTTGAAAGGTACTAGTTTGCGCGAGCGAGCGCGCGCGCGCGATAAATAGAGCGGGAGTACCAAAGTAACGAGAAAAGAGAAGGAGGCGCGATGGCAGGTTGAATCTTGAGTTTCGAGGGGAGGGTATGGAAGGGACTACTATTAGGAGTAGAGAAAGAGAGAGAGAGAGAGAGAGAGAGAGAGGAAGGGGCTCCGTTTGAGAGTATATGCACTGGTCGGAGTTCCCCGTGTGGAACGCCGCGAACAATGAGCCAGCACTTCGACCGCGTAATTGAAGTTAATAGGAGAGCTCGAGACCTCCCTGAGGGACTACCACGCCGTCGTCGCTGGCGAATATGTATACCGTGCCGCCGCCGGTGCAAGAGAAAAGCCAGCCGAAAAAGCTGGGAGCGAGCGAGCGCGAGTGCCCCGAACGAATTCTCGATCCACGCAAGACTTCCTGGAATTCCTGAAGTTTCCACCCGAAATCTTACTTGTTATGAATAGCGCGCGCCTGGCGCAACGCAATTTACGACGAACAAAAGGAGTTTCCGCTCAGCCTCCACCCGCCTCACTCTTTCCCCCACTCACTTTTACTCTTCGTGCAATTTTTCACTTTTTATACCTATTTTAATTGCGTTAATTTAAAACGCCCGTCGCGAGCTGTGCATATCTTTTTGTATGCTTTTTTTTTCTTTTGTTTTTTTTTTTTAACTACGTCATTCCTAAAATGATTTAATTATTTTTTTCTTTTAAATTGTTCTTTTTGAATTTAAAAATAAAGTTTAAATTTCATCTTTACGAAATTTCTAAGAACATTAGCATAACTGTTTTATATAAATTTTTAATTTTGAAGTTAATTTTTAAATTATAGTTCCAAACAAATTATTATTCTGTTTCGATCATTTGTTAACGCAGCATCAAGGTTAATTATCTCTGTGTAGTATTTTTTACTCAATCACTGTACGTATATCCTGTGCACTTTGCAGATGAATGTTTTTCGTTGTCTCCGGCGTAAAATTCAATTTTAACGAAATAAATAACACGACCCAACGCGTAGAATGAAAAACTGCTTTTTCAATCGACACTACCTCCGCTCTACCAACGGCATAAAAAAGTAAACACTTTAAAAAATTATAACGCGAGCGTAATAGCTGCCGCAAACATAAATTCCGTTAAAGCTTGTTCCGACCAACTGTCTAACGATTCACATAGTGCATTACATTACATTCAAAAGATTATGTTGAGAAACACGTATACCTGCGACGTTTACCTGGAAAATTAATGTTTTTTCTTCACAGGCTCATATTTATATTATGCACCAATATCCTCGCAAGAATTATCCAGACGAGACGAGCGCGCATCGTCGAGGAAAATGAAAGCGGTATTACGTATGTGTCATCGGAAACGACGTCACGGATAGGAAGTTTCCCATTGCCTGCGCGAACGCGAAAAAGAGGGAAGCCTGCTACGCACGAACCAGACGCACTCCGGCTAAATGGACCGTTGTACATAATCCCGAGTCCATATGGCCTCGCAACCCCCCCGACTCTTGGACTCTATTAGATTAGATTAGTATCGGCCATCTCTCCATTGTTGGGTGAGCTTGTCGCAGCCCACCGCCGTCGCGGGAACGCCGCGAACAAAGAATGGAGCTCTCGTTGTGTCTCGGACTACCGACACACCGCTTATTTTATATTCTCCAGCCCCGATTAACGTCGTTTTCAAACGCTCGCGCGCCGCGCTAACCGACCACGTCGAAACCTTTTCCTCCCTTCCTCCTCCTTCTGCTCTCTCGCTCTATAAATATATATACATATATATACTGCAAGTACATCTACGCGATTGCTTTTATATTATGATGTGGGTATGAGTTTATAGTCGTATTATTCTTTACGTGATTGCTTCCTTTTTGTTTAGTAAATCTTGCTCGGCAGCTGTTTTTGAATGTAATTAAACAACATAAATGTATTCTTTGTTTATAATACTTCAAAGAGCACTATACAATTAATATTTATTTTTTTTATAGTATATTTATTGCATCGGAAAAATATCAGAAGCAATTATTCAATTACCTATACGAGTGCTTTACATAAATAAATTTAAAGAATATACATGCATATCTTTTTAAATTTTAATTAATATGTTCACTTCTCACAGTATAATATTTTATAAACTTTTCACAATGATAAAAATTTTTAATTCTGCTTATTTATAAATAACTCTTTGATATTCTTTACTATAAAATATCAAGTATGTTTTTATTAAAAAAAAAAAAAAAAAAAAAAAAAGTCATGCTTCTCGTTTTCATTGTTCATTCAACATTCATGGCACTGTTGCGTTAAATTGTAAATATATAGTATCAAATATATTAAAAGAGCGTGACAGTTATTTTTAAAATACAAATATAAATATAATTGTTACTGTTGATATTTTGAAAAATATATTTTACTAATTAAGAAAGAGTGAAAATTCACGAGATAACGAATTTTCAAAAACGACATTTAAATAATTATGATTTACTTTCATTTTAAAGATAAATAATTTTTTTTTTTAATTAATTATAAAAAAGTGATAAAGAATGAAATTTTTATATTAAAAACTGAATTTAATTCAGTTTTGTAATATTTAATTATGTTTGAATGATGATGACATATAGCAGTTAGTAAACGCAAAGCATAGAATTAAATATAAGAGAAAAATATTGTAAAAATTTGTTTAAATATTTAGAATATAATAGATATTCAATAATAAAAATATTATCGAAACCTTGTAAATTTTTTGTTGAAAAAGTACGATAAAACGAGGAGGAGGGGAGAAAGCAGCCGTATATTCAATTAAATTCACGTTAAATTCTTTTTATTAATCGAAAAGTCATATCAAAAGTGCAGACGCGGATAATCGACAAGCACCACAATCAAAGTGCTATTAAACACGAGTGTAATCTTTCCGTAAGAGTTCTATCGAGCGAGCGGGCAAGCGAGGGAGAGAGACTGGCAAAAATGACGATGAATGTCAGCTAGTGTTAAAGTCCTAGTTTGATTATGTCAGTTGGATGTCCTTCTCTCATTTTATCTCTAACGCAATTCACTGAATTGAAATTGCCGACTTACAATGCCATCTCGAATGAGGACTAATACCGAGTACCGCTATCGTTGGGGCTTCACGAGCAAATGAACAAGTGACGGACGGGCAAGCCTCTCTCCCCCTCTCTCTCCCCCCTCTCTCTCTCTCTCTTTCTGCCATACAACAATTTTCTCGTCAAAGACCCGGAGCATTGCTTTTCAAAGGAACGCTTTTTTGTTAATTACTCGAAATATTCATTTGATAATTGTTTTTAACCCCCCTATCTTTTCCTTTTCATTAAATTTATTTCAATTTTTTTTTTTTTTTTTTTAGTATTGCAAAATTTTAATTAAATTTTGCAATATATTTGAGGTACAAAAAAAAATTTATTTGACTGATTTTGCATATTCCAATATTTTGTAAATCTTTTGAAAATTTTACACGCTTTAATTTAATATTTTTAATAAATTTTTATGCGCGTCGTTGATAATTAAAATTTAACTAAATTTCTTCTACATTATATTATTTTAAAAACTAGTAAAATTTTTTATTAAACTTTAAATATTTATAATAATATAAAAGATTAATTGAAATATTGGCTATTTCTTATAAGTTTAATGAGATATATAAAATTACAAGCATATTTTACATAACTTTCTAATTTTAAAAATAATTTATTGAGTTTAACGGTGTTCTTTAAAATAAACATAAAACATAACGTATAAAAAAATTTTTCATTAATATGCTTAATTAAATATAGGTATTATTTATGACATTTGTTAAAGAACGTACAATTGAATAATTTAAATAACAATAAAAATTTTCAATTTAATTCGGCATTTATTGAAAATCGTTTATATTTCTGTGATAAAAATATGATAGCAAAAAACGTTTTTATGGAACTAAATGTTTTAATTAAGTAAGAATAAATCTATTCAAAGAATTTGTAAAAACTAAAAATATTTTACAGCTAACTTTATAATATTATACTTAAATAACCGTGAATACATTAATGTATAGAATTTAAATGAAATAAAAAAAAAAAAAAAAAAAAAAAAAAATTGTGCATACTTAATAAATGAAGGCAAATAACTAACAAATTGCATGAATAAAGTACAAACATTTTACAGATGACTGAAAAAATAAAAAAAGCTGTGCCAGTAAATAAATATGATGGGTAATTAAATGCATTTTGATACCTATTTAAAAAAAAAGAAAAAAAGAATTAATAAAAACAATTAAAAGTCGCAAAACGGTCATGAAAAGCTGAAGATGATAGTAGTTTTCAATTATATAATTAATTTCCTGTATCCTAGAATTTATTACAAGGTGCCACGTAATGCAGCGAAAACATCGAACGAGCTTTTATTTAGATTGATGTATAAACACCACACATATAACAGCGGCAACAGCAACAATTCACTAATTACAAGTGCGGAAATACAATGGGGAAAGTGAACTCGAATGATATTTTATTGCGGTTATGTTATGCTTGTATGTCCAAAAGTGAGATTCTCGTAATTTTAAATGAAAACGTGGCCGCGACGACACGACATCGGCGAAGAGACATGAGAGAGAGAGAGAGAGAATAGAAAATTTATACTCGTCCTCGCGTGCTAGATACCATGAAATTAAAATATTTTATAGTTCTGCTCGCGCGTTATCCTTGCGCTCTCCTCGCTTTGTTCGGTATAAATTAAACTTGACATTAAATGGCTCATATTTTTCTACGAAGCGAGTTCAACAAAAAGATTGGGTACAAATTAGTAACGAAAATAGTTTTATCTTGGCCGAGTAAGTTATGTGCGTTTATTAGAAAAAACAATGCTTTTCCTACCCTCGAATCTCAAGAAAAAGAAGTAGAATGATGCATAAATTACTACCTCTGTTCATTTCCGTATTCACAAATTATAATATTTTTTCCGAGTATGTGAGATCTTGATAAGAAATACGTGCATTGATTGAGGAATAAAGACATAAAACACATGCTGCTATTTTTACATTTCGTGTATTACCTAAATAAAGCGGATAATTTGGTTTATATTAAAATAAAAATTAATTTGAAGTTAATCGTTTGGTGAAAATCAAGAATAATAATTTTTATTTATAGGTATAATATAGACGAAAAATAAAAGGGTGAGTAAAGTAAAATATATCCGACATCATTAAAATGCCCGGGGCCGTGATTTGCATCAGCCGAGCCCTGAATACGACAACGTTGCCGTATTATCGATTAAAATTTGACGCTTCCTCGAATATAACTCTGGTCACGAGGAGAAGTTCTCTTCGGCGATGCATCTTTTCCGCCTCGAGAACAACGGCACCGACGTGACGGTCGGAGAAGAGGAAGCAGCGCCTACATCATCACCGAGAGACTCTTCGGCTCTCTCTCTCTTTCTCTCTCTATCTATATGTATACATTGACACAAGAATAAGACGCTTTTGGTTCATGTGCATATAACTGTATGTATACACGGATAGGTTCGCCATTGCGCGTCACGTAATACGCGTATATGAATCACGAGGTCCGCGCGACGACGAGCACACACGTCGGCCCGGGGATTACTTTGCCGACGGAGACGACGGGCTCGAACGCGCGCAAGCTCACCTGGAAATTACGCCGGTCCGCCGCCAGCGGAAAATTCAAGGAGCCGAGGCCACTTACATGCACGGGACTTGAAAGAGAACGACGGGGACATTATTTACCGACGTTCGCCGGTTTATATAGCTATTCTACGCGTTGGCTTGTTTCGGATACATACGCGCACGAGCCCGCACGGGAGCAAGTGAGACAGTGATAAAGAGTCCTAAATGTGGTTCAGGTAATTATGTCACTGCGCTAAGACTCGAGCAGTGTTGTCTCGTAACTAAATTAACACGAGCCTGTTTAATAATGCATGAGAAATACTTAATTACAAATTTTATTTTAAATAATATTAATTTAGCTTCAATTAATTTTATTAAATTAATAATGTATATAGATAAGCAAGCACATATACTATAAAATTAATTACAATCCGTGGATATATAGGTATATAACACGATACTTAAATTTAATAAACGCTGTTAATTATATTAACAATCTGTATAAAAGAATATTTTGAATTCGCTGCATCTTTTAAACCATAAAAGTTATTTACGAATGCACCTACCGATTAATAATGATTTGAAAATTTTTTGTCATTTTTAAGCAATATTTTAATTTTTTTTGCATACATATATTCATTTATGTAAATATATATATATATAAATTCCGTAATATACATATACAAAGAGAGAAATTAATCGGGAAATTTTGTAAAACGTTTTAACCCCATAAAATTAATAATTTAACTAATTATTTAGTATAGCAAATTAATTGTCGTCGATTATAACAAATTTAATTCAAAGTCAAGCATATTTCGCGATAAATTAAATGCGATCATTCATTGCGCGGCAGTGTCGGGGCCTCGATCTTGCGCGTTCTGGAACATTGAATATTTGTCATTTAGCGCTCGGTAATTACGGGCAAAGTCACAGTAGACACTGGCGGGGAACCCGAATGTACGAGTGAGGTACGAGTTTTGAAAGAGAGAGAGAGAAAGAGAAAGAGAGAGAGAGAGTGGAAGGGAGGGAGAAGGCGAGAGAGTAAAAGAGACGGATAGTAGGGGCTCGAAATCGGTCACGGAAATTAATTAACGATAAGATTAATTAGTCCGACTAACACTCTCGTTCTCTCTCTCTCTCTCTCTCTCTCTCTCTCCTTCTCTCTCGTTTCACCCTGTGCACGCATCGTGTGCGAAGTGAAGTTGGTAGATTTCGATTCATCGATATCTCCCGTTGCTATATATACGTGTTATAGCTACCTACTCTGTAACCTCGCGCGTACTCCCGGTTTAATTTTGGAAGAGAGAAGGAAGAATGATCTCGGCATATGAGAGACAACGGAAAGATCAACTACGAGAGACTGTGAGATGTGAATTAATTGTTAATTCAGAGTGCTGTGAGAATTCAGAAAACACTTTAAAAATAATAATATACGAGAAATATCGTATATATGTAAATAAAAAATAAATTTAACTACTTAATAAAGCGAAATAAATGAATATTTGTTGATCGTAATTTATCACATTGTATTATTTTTAAATAAAGTCCTTTATTAATTAATAAATTCTTTACACGTCAACTTTGTCGTAGCAATTTTATCGTAATAATTTTCTACAACATTTTTATTATGAAGTTTCTTTGCAGTTTATTTGAAGTTTCAAGAATAAACTGTGCTCATTCTATCCAACAAAAAAAAAAGAGAGATAGACATAGCTAAAACTTTGGCCTTTAAAAGGAAGAAATAAAAATTATTGGCGAAATATTTCACAAAGAAAATAGCGCATAAAATTGGCGAGAAAACAATATTAAGCGGGTCGGTATAGGAGGTAGACAGATAAATGAGAGAAGTGGAGAGTGAAAGAGAGAGGGCCATAGACGAGAAGGGAAAGGGATAGAGAGATAAAGAGAGAGAGAGAAATGTGTTCTATCGCGAGAGGTCCAATGTTATACGAGGCGCTCGATCGGATCTCTATGGTGATTGGCTACCGTTTTGCCGAGCGTCTATACTGCGGGTATGCATATGGATATGGTCGCAGAGACAGAGAGAGACAGACAGAGAGAGAGAGAGAGATCGGGTTATATGGTCGGTGACGTAAGCGTTATGCGGGATGCATCGATTATACGAGCTGGCGCTGTCTATCTGCTTCTCTTGACGAGAGAGAGAGAGAGAGAGAGAGAGAGCGCTGACTGTTACAATGCGAATCCTGCCGGCGCTCTCTGTGTCCCGGTGTGTCCACCCGTAATTGCTCGGCACTTCGTAGAAGCACGCGCTCGTTGGATTTGAAAGGTGCATCGCAATTGCGTGTGGCCCTTGCGCCTCGTTTCGACAAATTGACGGGCCAACGATCCGCGCACTTACCGTTTTACGTACCGTCGCTGCGCGTTGTCCTGATGTTTTCTATTCTCTCCGAGCCCTTCGATATTTTATATTTTCCGTAACGTTTTTTTATTACACCCGACGTATTCGTCTTTTTTTTTTTTTTTTTTAATAAAACTATATAATGACGCGAATTTTAATGGCTATGAATTTTTAACTTTAGCGTTCGCCGCGTTCATCGGTCGATGCTTTTTATAATGTTTGCAATGTCGTTTTCTATATTTCTGATGCATAAAATCAATAGACATTTATGAAATATCTTTTAAACGCTCGAGGATTGTACTTGTATTGACGAAAACTGATTTTCATGAATATGTACATATTAAATTTAACACAAATGTTGCTTATATAATTTTGTACATATGGTAATTTAGGCGGCGTTCTCTCCAACGCGTTTATTGATTAAATATTATTTTTAATCTATTTTGTTACAGTGATTATATTAATAATAATATATGTGATCACGTCCATCTGAATATACATTTATTTTACATTCATATTTATTATTATAATACAATATCGAATTTTAACGATCAATAATCACATTAGAGATAATTCTTAATTATTTTAAACTTTACTGTCGAATGTTATAATAAGTAACAGAAAAGATTCAATAGTAAAAATTTATTTTTATCATTATTATTATTTTATTGAAAAAAAAAATATTTGTTTTAATAATGAAAAAAAATATTTACTATGCGTTTTTTATAATATATTTTTTTTTTTTCTACACATTTTGTTTTTGCTATTTTCACATTTTATTTTTATTCCAATATTTATTTATTATATTTTATGTATTTTGATTTAATAACGCTGTACTATAAATAAAAATTCTATTTTAACTTATTAAATTAGGTACAATTAATTTGTTATTCAATCGACATATAATATTGTCTTGAAAATAACTACATAAACTATTCAATTATTTTCATAGTTTGCTCAGCAATTTTTGTATAGTACCTTTCATATATTTTAGTTTATACTTTAGTGCACCGAATTCAATATTCGCTTTCACGAGCTACTATTTTTAACTGGCGCTACAACATAACGGCTCAAGCAGTCTTACATTCTACGGATTCATCCTGTTTTCTCTGTCATTCCTTCCCCTTTTTTGTTCATCTCTTTCTCTTTTACTCTTTCTTTTTCTCAAAAAACATTTTACGAGACACATGTTCCTGCGCCTAGAGCCAGCGAATGCGCAACCCTTCGAGTAGGATGCAACGCGTCCCGAAGGGCTCTAAGCTGCTTACCTGCGAATCCTTGCGCGTTCGTTGTATAACAATAAGACCATCCGCTGCCGCATTAGCTCTCCTAAGCTTGCTGTGTCTTTGCAACGTTTCCGACGATGTTTGCTCTGGTATAGCATATATATATTGGACGGCCGATGTCCAGGGTATTATACCCGTTTCGAGTGATGTCGCGACACACTGACCTCTCCTTTATACTTCTGACGTTTTCCATCTAAGTGCAACGTTTGCTCTTGTACCTATATTTGTGTGCATCTCTCTTCCCCCCACCCTCTCTCTATCTCACTCTCTCTCTCTCTCTCTCTCTCTCTTTATTTCTATCACTTTAACTGTCTTCCTTTTTCTCTTGTCAGTTCGATATTCGCCTGTCTTGATGCTTCTAGAATCAATAAAGATTAAAGAAACAAACGGACTCGAATATTCGAGATACTCCCGTGAGAAAATACTAATGGAAGAGTAGAAATGCCCATTACTGCTTAATGGAGGACATTGCCGTATTAATTTGGAAGCTTCTGCGCTTACTGCAGGGTTAGGAGCTAAATGTCGCATTCTATTTACCGTTTAGTTCTGTTTAATTATCACTTTGCTCCCTTTTTATTTAAAAAGATTAAAAAAAGGAGCTGTATATCAGTAACTATTATACATATCCCTTAATTATGTATTAAAAATATATTTTAAATAGATATCAAGAAATGTAAAAAAATATTTATTCATTTAAAGAAATAAAAAATTAACTTTCTTAAGTATATCTCTTTATGTAAAGAAACATTAAATTTATTGTATCAAAAAGAAAATAACGTAAATTTACGCAAAAAAGGTAAGGTGCAATATTTTGTATACGATACGCTTTCGACAGAAGGGGACTAAATTAGAAAAATTCATCTCATTAAATTTATTGACAACGTAAATATTATGTCATAAATATTTACATATTTATTAAAAGATCGATAAGATAATTAGTAACGACGTCACCCCGGGAAAAAGGCTTACATACACGTGCACGATATAGGGGTATATAATAGATGTACATATGAAGAAGAATAAAGAAAAAGAGAGAGAGAGAGAGAGAGAGAGAGAGAGAGAGAAGAGGATTACACGAGTTAAGGTCATTATCAGGGAGAAAGCCGTGTAACCCTCTATTAAATCTGGGTCACACTATGCAAGAACTATGATTATGTTGGCAGCCGATCAGGAATCGATTTACCGTCTCGGACCTTCCCATTTCTCATCTCATCTCGTTACACTCGTGTTTCACCGACAAGCTAGCAACATGCTGTTGCTCTCCTGCCGTTGCTGCGCGTCATTTAGGTTATTTCGTTACTACGTTGAAAATACATCTCGCGTAGAGGTGAGCGCGAACGCTATCGCGCCTCGACTTCTTGTTTACCTAAACGAGCTTTTAATAAAATTGAAAATGTTCCCCGTGAAAGATTACCTTTAACGTTGTAACCTAACCTTTTTACAATTCCATTTTCCACGAAGCTTCTTAAACGCATCTTGATAAAGTTAGCAATTTTTTAACGTTAAATGAAGGCTTTAATTATTTATACGATTCAGTGCGACTACTACTAGTTTGATTTTATTGCAACAATGAAACATAAATTTAACTTTAGTTTCTTTAAGACTAAAAAAGTTTACAAAATAAGTAAATGTAATTTTTCAAACGTAAACAAATCTATTTTATAATAATATTTGTTTAAATGAACCATCCATTGTATCCAGAAGTTGCTATAGTAGACGAGTGTCAAGACGAAAATAGCTTTAAACGCGCGACATCAACGGAGAGTTTGAACTCGAGGTTCATTAATTTCTCTTGCTCACTTTGGGCTCGCAAACATAATAGCCACCGTACGCGGAATCTTCACCGTGAATATAAACTTCCGTCTCGTGACACTGCGGCGGCGGCGGCGGCGGCGTTGTCTCTCGGTTAAAAAATTAAATTTGCCCAACGCGCCGTTGTGGTCGCTGCGGGCGCGGAAAAAGCTTGATATTCTCTTCCGTCAACTCGCTCGGCTTGCCGCGACACAATAGCGCAGTTTCTTCTCATCTTTCTCACTCTTCCTCCCTCTCTTCCCCTCCTCTCTCTCTCTCTCTCTCTCTCTCTCTCTCTCTCTCTCTCTCTCTCTCTTTCTCTCCCTTTATCTGTGTCTATTCGAGTACTGTATTCTTTCTCGTTTACGTTTTAAACAATATATGTCCTTCGCTTGGAGAAAATTTTATCGCTCGCAAAGAGTATAAACAAGAGAATTGCAGGTAAATGAAGGAAGATGAAGAGGCATCTATATAGAAGCGATGCATATCCACGAGCAACGACTTCAAAAGAGCAAGTTTACACTCGTCTTCTTCCATTATCGCATTTATGTCTTTCAAAACGGCCCTCGGGTTTCAAGTTTTACAACCGAATGAGCCCAATGTGGCGCGGCTTTCTTTGCGCGTTCGTAAAATTTTCTTAATTCATTCAAAAGAGAAGTACCCGATTAATGGGCGCTTGAGATTTTGTAATTTTTTTAATGCGACAGCGGTTGCAAATTGCATCGGATGCATAAAACAAATAAAATAAAATTCTCGATCGTTAGCATTTAAATAGAGGATGATTTTTTATAAAAAATAAAAATAGAAAGAAAAAGATGTAAGAGAGCTTCGTTGTTTTAACAATAGAATGCGGCGTGGGACTACATAAATTTGGATATAAACTAACAAAGTATAAAATTTTTGTTCAGGATGATAAATCAGCAAGATGAAAAACAGAATCGAGATAAAAATAGAAACGGTTACTTGGGTAATTTTATGCTTCGTATAGCACGCGCGGTAAACGTTAATATTGTTGCGTAGTAAACGTAACAACTTGGACTGCGCGATCCACAATTTCAATTCATGTATAATTGTACTTTTTTAGCACGGATGAAACGATAACCGCAATTGCTGCGCTACCGACGATTCAGCTCGTTTAATTTCCATTTTTTATTTTTTACGATTGATTTTAATTGGAAATCCTGCACGATTTTCGGTATATCATATCGGATAATCGGATAATCTATTATATTAAGTGGATAAAAAAGTTGATATTTAAACTTAATTCTGAGTTAGATCAAATTATTAATTAATCGTTAATTATAATATAAAGGCTTCATTCGTATTCAATTTTTTTTTACATTATTCAAATATAATTCATAATTTTAAGTAAAATTGATGTATGTGATTTCTATTAAATAGAAAAAAAAAAAAAAAATTCGCACACGAAACATAGTATAAAATAAAAAAATTACATCTCAGTTATAAAATTTCAATAAATCAAAAAAAAAAAAAAAAAAACATGGTGTTTTAGTAAAAATAAAAAATAAATAAAAATAAAAGGATCAATTCGCGTTAAATGTAAAAAACGTTCAACATCACAAGCGCGTATGTAAATTCGATACCAAAAATACGAAAACTTGGTTCGCGTATGTAAGTACATAAGTTTAATCAAACTTTTTCGCGGTTTCGTATAACCAATGAAAAAAAAAAAAAAAATCGCAGACGAAGTAAAATACACAGAAAATCGAAGCATCGCATACGAGAAGGTAGAAATCGAGCCAGGAGAGACTCGTCCACAATTATGTATATGTAGGAAAACCAGAGAGAAAGAGAGTGAAAGGAGGGGAAGGAGAGGTAGAGAAGGGAAGAGGTGAGTATGGTGCAGTGGCAGGACGCAGTCGGACGTCGCGGATCATAGCAATACATATTCTCTGACGGTCGGGTTAGCCGTAACTCCCGGGTTATGGGGTTACACGCGCGCGTGGCCGTGTACCAGTGGCGCGGAGTGTACCATGAGAGGGCCGCGGCGGTATCCAATTCGAGTTAGTATAGCCAGAACTAAACTACATTAAACGGGTAATTTCCCATCGACCAGCGGCGGCAGCGGCGGCGGCGGCGGCGGCGCCATTGGTGGTAGTGTACCGGCGGCTGCTGCAGCGTCAGGAACTCGCTTTGCCCGTGTTACTAACCCCGCCGCTATCCCGAAATAGGTTTATGACGTCGTAACGATGGTAATATAAAAGACGACCGCGTTGCGCTCTGCTCTGCGCCCATCGGCGACTCTCGAGCATATGACTAAACGTCCCTGGACGCGATTACGAAAATGCTCCCGGCGACTTTTTCCTTTCCGCGGCTGCGCTTGCCTGAGTTTTCACACGAGTGCGCGACTCTCATCGAAACTTATGTCGATGTCGCGAAATAGAATCCGATCGTTTTGTACAAACTATATATCGTTTGAACGCCTTTTTTTCGAGCAAATTTCAAATAGTAAAACCGATATTTGCTATTTTATCTTGATATTTTATAGAAAAAGGATAAAAAGCCCTTATTACCCTTTACCTAACACTTTATTGGATAAATTTAAAAATCTTAATGATATAGCAAATCAATTATTATACTCGTATTACAAAGCTGTAATATTATATGTATAATAATAACGTTTATGTGCTATTGATTTTACGCTGATGTGCTCAAAGCAATAATATATTGTAATCATTAATAGAGCATTATAAAATGTGGTTAAGTTTATTCACTCGTAATAATCTTAACGATTGTAATAAAATAATTTGTTGATACTGATATTGGTTGTACTATTCGTGTGTAATTTAGAATAAATATTGGATTAAGTTATCAATAATCCTTTTATATTTTGATACGATTAAGCCCTTTGGATTATTATTTATATGTGCGTAGTATATTATGTAATAAATTATATTTAAATATAACTTTCATCTAATATTACATATGGTAATAGTATTAACTTAATCAATTAATTATAATCATATTTTAATGTTAGTTAATAAATGGATTTATTTTGTAAGTATACCCACAGAGTAAAAATGTAAATTTTCTTACAGAATTATATTTTAGCTTTTCTAAATATCGAACGTTTATGATATTTATAATATTATTTAATTTATTGTATTTGAAAATACAAGTTATACGATATCAAAGTTGCCTCTTTATCCAGACGAGAATGAAATTTGTGAAAAATCAACGACGTATGATTTGGGATGCCGAAATTAAAGCGACCGTTAAAAAATCATTAATTATATTAACGGCAAAGATAGAGAATCAATGGCTTATCGATCATTAAAGTCGCTGCATTTTCGGAGGAGATAGAGCCAGATATCTGCGAAATATCGCGCGATAATTACAATGAATCGCACCGTGATAATACGGAATTATGTGTAAGCTCGAGTTAAAACACGGGAATGCACCAGTTCCCTCACTCTCTCTCTCTCTCTCGCGCTCTCTCGCTCTCTCTCTCTCTCTCGCTCTCTTTCTCTCTTCCTTTCTCCCTATCTCTCTTTCGCGCTCCCTATTACTCTTTCTATCTCATTCGGTATACTCTCTTCTCTGTACGCGCGCCCGTTGGGTGATTTGTAGAGGCTCGCCGACCCGGCTCCAATAACGTTGCCATAATTTATCGGCACAAAATGTGCGTGATGTACGTGTCTACACAGATATATACGTAAAACTTATATCGATATATGTATACATGTATTGTAAAACAAGCGAACAATCCGCGACGCAAGCGTCGTTCACAGAGTATCTTTCCCCTTTGTCCTTCTGTCCTTCATTTCCGATATCTCTTTAAGCCGACAAAGCAACGTGTAATGAAACTTTTTCCTCGAGGTCCTATTCATCGTGAACTAAGTGCTGAAATACACAGAGATTGAGAGAAAGAGCGAGAGAGAGAGAGAGAGAGAGGGAGTAGATAGAAAGAGAGGAAGCCAGTGCACAACGCTTTATCTCCACAATAAAAACAAACCAAACATCATCTTTTACAACCTCGGAAAGAGCGAGAAAGGAATAAGTTTCTTTTATTGTTGGTACGCGCGCGAGCTTGGCTTCTTTTCGTCTTAGTTGTAGCTTCTGCACTTTTGAAATCAAAAGCGCGTAAATTGCCGCGGGAAGAAAAAGAAAAGAAAAATCGTCGGACGGATTTAAGAGGAAAAAAGTTTTATTAGAGCCTCCCAATTATCTTGCCCGAGATTTCTTTCAAAATATACTATTTTTCTTTGTAACTCTGTCAATGTATTATCTTTTGAAGTCAGTTAATTATAAGTATTTGTTGTGTTTTTTTTTTTTTTATCGCAAATTCGAGCCTCAATTACACAAATAAAAAATGTTTTAAAATCCATGTAAGGAAACAATTGATTTTTTAAAGTAAAATGCATAAGATATTTTTAAAAGTGCAATTACATATCATTATAGCAGTAAATAAATTTTTTACTTACAATTCCAAACTGGAGCAATTATTAGATTTTATATTTACACAATTATTTCTATCCTTTGTTCTTGTCTTCCGTTTTCTTCTATCATCGAATTAAAAATAGCTTCCTATAAACAAAATATTATTATAAATTATAATATACGACACTGAAAAGCTTTAATGAAGTATTGATTAAATAAAATATAATGTCATTAATCAATATTTCACGATAAATATTTTAAGATAAAATTATTTATTAGACAAGTAAAATTGGTAAATTTAATTATATAATAAAAATTTTTTTATAATATATTTATTCTACTTTTAAAATAATCTAATAATCGTTTTAATTACAATTTTTCTATTTAATTAAATATTTTTTTCTTCCTACCTCGCTCAAAAGTGCGTATTTTCGCCATTGTTTTCGGGGACGAAAAGGGAACTTTTACTCTCTATTGTCGCACCATCTCAAGCCGGGAAGGAATACCGAAATGCCGAAACGAGAGTTTGAGTACTAGACGGTCGTCAAGCAATTTCCAGAATTTTTCTTTCGGCCGCGATTCCGAGATTTTGCTCATCTCGACGCGCGCATCAAAACAAAATATCCGCCCTGGCGTCTATAGTAAATATTTACTCACGTCGACCCTTTAAATTTTATTGAATGAATAATTCTTTTCTTTGTTTATTTCTTTATGAATTTATCGCAAATTAATATTAATTAATTATTTGATAATAAATGTATTAAATTTATAAATTTTACTAAAATTGTTCAATCTCTTACCATACAAACATAAAATGATAACATGCAAAATCTATAAATGTGTCGAATAATTATAAATAATTATGAAAAATAAATGTAAAATTTTAATTAAAAAAAAAAATTAAATTTGAATTTTTAAAGAAAAAATATTGCAAAATAACGGCGTATCTTTGGTTTTGAGTACATTTGATTTTCAAAGCAATCGGCATATTTCAATAAAAAAAAAAAATAAATAAATAAATAAAAAAGTAATGAAAAAAATGCCTATGTCTTTATTGCTTGACGTAAACAATTTTATTAATATTTTTGACGTGAAAGATTTTATTGATTTTTTTTTTTTTTTTTTTATTTTGATAGCGTTCTTATTTATTTCACTGTAGTAATTAATTTTTGCAGTGACCTATAGATAATTTTATCTAGCTACGTACCGAATTGGAGTTAATTGTGCTACGTCTTTTTTAGGTTAAGTTTGATTTATATACAAACAATCAGTTGATATGATAATTCAGCAACAAAAATTTCCATAATCTCTTTTTCTACATTTTGCAAAAACTTTATATCTTCTGTCACTTTTCTCAGATATATCACTTCTCTGTGACACGGGAACGCCCGCCATCGATCAGCACGGGCCGCAAATATCGGCGTGCATTCTTGATCAGCGTGAGCATAGTTTGATTAGAAAAATGTACATAAAGCTGCTAATGCTACTGCAGCCAAGCAGTTTCGAGTAGGCACAAAGAAAATTAGTACACGCTCGGCTTCACCTCGGGACCAAAACACGCACGGAGGGAAGTTAGACTTTCGTCCCTGCTTGTGTAATATACTAATTTGGCTAGTCATTATTTTTACAACGATTACTTTATATAATTCATTTAAATAAATACAAAAACTCATCGAGTAAAAATAAGAATAAAAACGTAAAGAAAAAGGAAGGGAAATTTCTTAATCGCCGCTTTAGTAAACGAATCGGCTGACAAGAAAAGTGGGAAAGAGGCATATCGGAATAGCCTCGCTTTCCTCGTACACAATTTTGGCAGTCGCGCAAGGGGAAGGTTCGATCGCGTCGCGAGGTCGCAGCCTGCTCATTGATATGGAAATGAGTTACCAAGGAATTACAATAGAGATGCAGACACGGATAGCTGCAGGACCGTCTGAATAATGGATTTGCCGAACTCCTCGCATAACAATGATCTCGTGACCCAATATAGTGAAAGTAAATCCACATTTGGCATTATCTGCAGTGCTCGAGTCCGTGAGTGTCTCACTTAGATATCGAAAATCAATAATAACTCGATATCCGATATTGTTAAAACTTTTACCCTCTATGTTAATTTATGTAAACCCTTGTCTACTTTTTGCGATTTCTATTTCACATGGGCATAGTGATACAAGCTGATTTCACATTGTGAATAACTTTTCGTTTAAGCAAATATCATCAAAGGCACGTTTAATATTAACTTTATTTTGCTACCTCATTTTTTATCATTGTCGTGCCGAAATATTAAGAGAACTATATCAGCGGACAAGTCATCGTGAACATAAATTTTAATAAGCGATATACAAATTCATGAAGCGTGAGAAGCGTCGATTGAATATAGATAAATAAACGCGAATGTTTGGCGATGTTACGATAACAACAAATCTATTCACCTTGCGCTTGTGAGATAGTTTGTAATGTCCGTTGGTTAATTGCCGAACCAGTGGGTAAACATTATCCAGACCCTCGTGTATCTAGTTAGACTTAGGACCTAATTGCTGCGATCGAATTGCTTTATTAATCGGGTCGATGATCGTCACCCAAGCTAGCTTTTACCCAAGATTGCCAGGTATGTGATGTCTTAATGTATCGAAACTAAGAATCTCTTGTTACCTTATACCACTTGCTTACCTTGAGTATATTATTAAAGATTTATTATTGAAGATTCGAAAAGTGAATTAAAAAATTTTCTAAGTACATAAAATTTATATTATAGTTTTTAATTTCGCGATAAAATTATTGCAATTATGTTTGAAATACATATCACCAATTAAATATATTTTAATTTCAATTGTGTTATCAGTGATGCATTAATTTTAAAAGGAAATATTACTGAAGTAATACAAATTATAGTAGATGCAGTTACATAAGTAGTAACGGTCAATCTTTAGTCAGACCTTATTCTAGTATCTACATTATTATTTTTATTAATATTTTAAATATTAAAGTGCATTATTAAACACATCGTTACGAAAAAGGAAATTTTTTCACCACTTAAATGAATTTTATTGAACCAATTAAAATTTTTGGCGACAAACTTATCTTACACATATATACATATATAAATTATTTCGAAGGCGAACGACATCGAATAACAACCCTATAAAGTTTTCAAACCATCAAAATCCTATTACCTAAAAAAATTATCGTTTATAATTAGAAGGTAAGTCGTAAATGTCGTCCAGTTCATTTGACATAATTAAGTGAACGGCAAGGTGGACATATAACGCGTCCTGGACTAAACTTCCCCTACGACATCTCTCAGCTTATACCACCGAGCGATAAAGCTCTATTAATGTGTGTACGTGGTATCATCGAGAGACCGGCGCTTTCGAGACACAGTGAGAAAAGGATGGGGTGAGCCGGGGAAGTCCAAGCGACGCAAATCACGAGGATTAGGTCGAGGGAGCGGAAAATTCGACTTTCCCGGCCACGTTACGTTTCCCATTGCCTTCTCATTATCAATTTTTTTTCTTTCTTTTTTACCCCCCTTGCCCCTGCTGTCTGCGTTTTACGTGGACGCCTCTGTATGGGCGCGCGCGCGTAACGTCTGGGCAGTCCGCTATGAGAGCGCGCATGTGAACGCCACGAGCCGCGAAACGAGATTTACCGCGGCTGGTGCGCATCCTTGTGAAATGGCATTACTGACACGTACTCTCTTGCCTATTCATTTTCCCCTTCGTACTACCTACGGCTGTCTCGAGAAGCGCGTTTACGTTTTACCGAGGGGAGATAGAATGAGAGGCTCGACTTTATGTTTTCATGAGCTGTCGTGTGGGATATAACGAAAGTAGCTCTTGCGATATTTTTATTCTTATTATTTCTTTTTTTTTTTTTTTTTGTGATCGATCTGTCAAGTATGCTTTCGCCAAGATTTATATCGCACGCGATTTTTTTTCCGATAATTTTATTCTCCAATAATTGATATTAATCCGAAGCATCGGCAAAAAAATACATTTTTATTTTTTGGGTACGTGTATTGATCAATAAAATAGTTTGTACTCGTGAGTTTCTCTTCGAAACTTTTACAATATATTTGATAGTTTATACAGATGTAAAGTCGCGAATGACATCCGCAACGCGCTGCTAGGGATTTTTATTACAGTTTTAAAAGTTATAAGATCTGTCGATATTTTTTTTTTAACCCTTTTTTTTACATCTGTAGTATTTTATCTTTAATATAAAATTTTGACAAATTTTATTCTTTTTGCGATTGTATTAAGCTTTGAAGATAATGTTAAACTGAAATACGAAATGGGATGAATATCTACTACTTGTTTTAAATTATACTACATATGTATATATTAAAAAAAATGCTTTATAAAAATGAGTTTAAATTTCTCAATAGCAAAAAAGAAACAATAGTAAGCGAAAAAAACTCATTTCATTTTAATTAAATATTTACTACATTCAACGAAATTGAAGTTACCAAATGTTTTTTCATAGAATTTTTAATAACAAAAAAAATGTTTTAATACCATGAAAAAATATACAAGTAGACTTAGCTATATTATATTATTCTTCACCAAAATCTTTAATATATAAATGTTATTAACTTTTCGGCTTTTTTTTTTTTTAAATATAAAAAACGTATGTTAACGATTTCAAAATATTTTTATGACAATTAACTTTTAGTTGTTCCGATATTATTAATATAATCTCGGAACAATTAAATAAAAAGTTACAAATGAAAAGAAGCTCTCAGAATTTTTATATTAAAACAAATTACTTTATATTAATAATAATTATTCGGTAAATTAACAATAAAAAAGTAGAAATTGTTGATATTCAATGCGCACGTTTAAACTTGAAAAGAAAGGAAAAAAATCTGATATATAAGAATCCCTATTTCTTCTCCAAGAATCGTATCGCCCACTAGAATAAAAGTACTTTACAATGCAGCGCGCAATATCTTTTGCATTCGGTGCACAACCTGACCCTCTATTCTTCAACCGGCCGCTTTTATCTGATTATCCGGAACAGAGAAGCAGCAGCAACGCCGGCGCAAAGGCAGCGAATCGGGGTCTCGAGTTCGCTTTTTAATCACATCTTATAATGCATTAATTTTCCAACCGGACGAGCAATCGATGAACTCGAGCAGCCGCTCTCCCTTTCGTCCGACGAGCAAGGGAGCCGGCGCACTTTGGAGCTCTCTCGCTCTCGACGGCTCAATCCGACGTTAAATAACAAAACGCGCGGGCGAGCCCGCGTTGACGATGCGTCTCGCGGGACTGAGTTCTTACGGGCGCTCGCCCATCTATCACCCAGGGGATACATCCAAGCCCTCCCCGTGGAATAAGTGTAATGCGCGCGCGCGAGCAGAGTCGCCTTCGCGAGAACTAGTCTTCTGTCTCACGGCGAGGCGAGATTTGATGCGTGAGCGCCCGCTAATATCCCACTTTTTCTCTCTCTCTCTTTCTCTTTCTCCTTTTTAGTTAAGTTGGCACGGGTCGTGTGCCACCGCATGTGTCAAATTTTTATACGTGAGAAAGCACCGCGAGCATTCGGCCTCGTTCGCGTGTACACCAAAGGGATAGTAAGATTATTGCATTAGATGCGGCGCGGCGTGTGAATTCGATTTGTTCAAAACGCCGATTGTTTAATTAGGATGAAATCGGAGTAATTTTACGATGGACGAATTGAAATTTAATATTCCCTTATGCGTATGTACCTCTAAACGTACGTTAAAGTTTTTACATTGATGCATTAATTAGAGTAAGTAAATATTGGTTGTCCGTGACAAAGGCAAGTAATACGAAACATCGAGTCAGCAGCATAGAACCTTCATTTTTATAAAAACATTTTAATAAATTCTCTCTCTCCCTTTTCCTCTTTCTCTATATTTTGTCTCAGAGCGAAGCGACATATACACTCAGTTAATTGCAGAAGCGCGGCAATGGCCTTTAATGCTTTATGCTAATCGGCTGAGATTTACTGCAGAAACGTTTAAGAGTTTAGTCCTGGTTAAAGAGGGGTGCGGTCGCGTGCTCCCTGACTTATTCTCTCTCTCTCTCTCTCACTCACTCACTCACTATCTCTCTCTTTTACACGTGCATGCTCGCATAAGCCCTTTCTCTCTTTTTTTTACACCGTAAAAACGCGGCGTATTCGCGTACACAGAGCATAAAAAGAGCGCGCATATACATTTACATGCACGGTTAAAATTATTCCAGAAAAATTTATTAGGTCTGCTTTCTATATTTGCACGTTTGCACATTAAAAAAAAAAAAAAAAAAAAAAAAACCAGAAAAAGGGGGAAGGAAGCGGTATTTACTTTTTCGCTCGCTGCCCTTAATTCGTGTAATTTCATTTATAAAATGTTTGCACGATCTGCTGCTATTGCTGCTGTTGCTATTTGCTGTGCCCCCTTTCTAGTTTTCCTGCGCTTGAAATAAAAAAGCTAGTCGTTGCTTACTAACTGCTACTTTCCTAAACAATTGTTTATACGTAAATAGCCATTCCCTCGCTTTCACTCTCTTTCTCTCTCGCGCGTTAGAGTGAATTGTCTAAATTCGATAAAAAATGTTGTTGCGATTTCAATTTTAAAAAGTTAAACGGTTTATGATAGAATACGGCGTTAATGAAACTTTGATAAACGTTTTTATTCATTTATTTTTGCTTTCAATCAGTTGCTAGCTCTTTTTTGTATTCATATACTATAAATATATGCAAATTATAAACTAAAGTACATCATATATCAAAAGTAAATCTAATTTTGCATAATAAACAATTTTAATTTTTCTCAAACGAAAATATATTTCAAAGACGCGAAAAACTATTGTAAAAGTTTAGTACGCGCGTGTATTTTATTTTTAAAATAACACATATTTATAAATATATTTTTAAAATATTAATCGCGCTAATCGTTAAAACGCGGAATCATTTATCGATATTGATTTTGATAGATGAATGTTTTAGCAGATAATAAAATCCCACGAAAGTGAAAATCTAAAAGTATAATTATATGTAAGTATCCTTTGCAATAACGATATCCATCGCGATAATAATTGAAAGATAAAAAATCGAAGAATCAATAAAGAATGCACACACACACACACACACACATACACACACACTCCCACACATATAATTATTCAAAATCTCGAGGCAACTTTATGTTACAACGGTAGTCGCGGGCGATAAACGCAAGAGAACGGGCGAAGAACGTATGAGATGAATAAGTCTTCCGATGCAAATAATTACTAATCGAGATTTCAGTTACGCAAATTGCGTAAAGTATACAAACATAAAACGCAGGCTGCGAATACGCTAAAGCACGTTATGGATATCGCAATTCTAGTGTGCGCTCTCCTCTCTCATTGGAACGCATGAAATTTGAGTGCCTACGTGCGACAATGACCACTCGATCGATAAATGCAAGCTAGAGCGTATATACGCGAGTCCTCCATACCTCTATATATACTCTTGCCTAGTTTAACTTTACAACTATGTGTATGCACAAGCTAGCGAAGGGGAAGAGTTAAAAAATGCCTGTGTCAAATGTTTGTGTTTTTTCTTCCTTTTTTCGGTTTTTCTTTTCAAAAGCTCCTGTTACGTTAAATGTAAAATTTTAGATAAATAAACAATCGCTATGCGAATACTTAAGTTATTCAAATATATCGATTATTGTTCGTATGAAAAAAATAATCAACGCTAATTTATACAAGTTATTCTGCTTTTTTGTAAACATACGTAGAATTATAAAATTTCTCAAACAATAACAGTAAAAAGAAAATTTCTTTAATTTGAAACAAAAGTAAATCCTTCAAAATTCATAAATAAATTATTGGCTCTAATAAAATTATAAAACAAACCGGTTGTACAACCAGTTTAATCCTTTTACATCCAACGAGTGCTTTTTAATAAAATACAATGCGACTGAAATACAATATGCTCTAAAAGGTACAATTCATTGTTTTAATTTAACGGGTGGAATAATGCAAATTACCGAGCAAAAGAAAATAACAATTTTTCAAACCAACATTGAAATTTCACTCGTAATATTTACAACATTTTCGACAAGTAAGTCCTTGCGCATTTAATATTAATATCCCCGTGTATGTAAATGTTCATTAACTTATTTTACCGGAGGAAAATAGTAAATGATAAAAAATGATAAACGAAATCAAAGTACCGTGACATACTCATAGCCGAGATTGAACACACATATTATCGGCTATGTACGCGCGGGCGTACGTAAAACAAAATAAAAAAGGAAAAAAAAAAAAAAAAAAAATCCGAGAGAGAATGGTACGCGCACAATGTGATCATGGTCAAAAGCCGTTGTAACAACGCGGCCGGTATATATATATATTACACTTCAATGGCAGCACGTTGCTTTTAATACGATGGATCGCCATATTTATTAATTACGCGAAAATGCAATCACGCCGTCGCCGCCGCCGTTGCCTCGTGCGCGCGCGCTCGTTCATGTCGGATAATTATCGTAATGGCCGGGAGACTTTTCTGTCAGTTATCGCGGTGGCGTACGCGGCCGCCGCCGTCCAGCTTGTGATACGATAAAACACATAACACGCAACGTTATTTACCACATCACAACGAAAAAAGCTTCCTCCACCTCTTCCTTCTCCGCCCCTCTTTTTTTTTTTCTTTTCCTTTTTATGCTCGCCGCTTTCCCTCCACCTCCTACCCTCGCCCGCTCTTCCTTGCTCTGGAAAAACTCACAAAGCACGAATTTTTACAAGCTTACGTGCGGACTGCGGCATATGGCATGCCGCGATAATGAGTGGTTGACAACGATCATAATGAAGGAGAGAGAAAGAGAAAGAGAGAAACAGAAAGAGAGAGTGAGAGAGAGAGAGAGACAGCGAGGCACGCTTACCTATTTACGTGGTACGCGCTTTGTGAAAAATTATGCACGTATACCGTCCTTAAACGTCGTTAACTGGTATACCGATTGATAATTATCGAGGATCGCAGCAAGCGATACGGTATCGGTTTATAACTTTTTTTCTTTCATCGACTTATTTTGTTATGCTTTTTTCTTCTCTATTTTTCCTTATCTCTTCGTTTGTTATTTAATTTAGTCGCACGAAAATTAAATTTTGTCAGAGGCAAAGTTCACACGGGAAGTTTTAGAGCTCAGGCGCGGTTCGCGTGTTGTTGTTGTTGTTGTTGTTGCAGTTGTTGGATAAAGTTTCAGTTTTCTGCTGCACGTGTGCCCCGCAGGTTGAAAATGTTTTCCCGAGATAATTTTTTCAAATGAATATCGTGTAATTTAATATTACGACGCAATTTAAAACAACCTGGGAATTAAATACATGTTTACTTGAATAATATTCAAAAAGGCCAGATTGTTTTAGCGTTAGATAATTTATCATTCGCTGTGTAATATAATAAAAACTCGAAAATAGAATAACAAGAAATTTTTTAATTGTTAGCAGTTATAATTTTCATTTAAAAATAGCTTATACAATTTGTGCTTTTTTAAAGAGATACTTTAATTATAATTTTATTATCGCGGTAAACCACGCATTTATCGTCAACGTAACGTCATATATTGGCTTGAAGTGGGGGTAACTATTTTTAAAAATAAAAAAAATTAGATAAGCTTGTTAAAAAATTTATCAGAATTAATATAATATGATTAAAATACTTTTTAAATAAAAATAACGTTATTAAACTTTCGATGTATCGTCGAAAGTAATGTACTTAAAATTAAATTAAAATTAAAATCAATGTAAAACTTCTTTTATACTTTAAGCGGCTTTACATCACGAATGTATTATTTTCCATCCAAGATATTTTCATACGTTACCGGTATTTTAGGTCAAAACCTGAACCTGGTTCAAGATCCAGCTTAAGTCTCGTATTAACTCCCTACAAGTCTAGTAATTACTTTTCATGAAAAACTTCTTTCTCATAACGTTTTGCGGCTTTACATTAGTAAGCATTTGTTCTAGTTTTTATGTCGAGCAATAAAAATAAGTCTTTCTTACACTAGACTTGTTTTCAGGTCAGAGTTTAAGTTTTCTTCACGTACTTAATTCCAGTATTAACGCGGATAATTTATTTTTTTAATTAGATACATTCATCTTTAAACTTGTATGAAAACGCGTAAATTCAACTTTTTTTTTTTGTGCAAAATAATAATTTATCATGCAATTGAATCGTGCAATATTTAATTTGATGGTTATTATAATAACGAAAAAAATAGTCTTGATGAATTTTTCAAAACGGTTAAATAAAAAATTTTAATAATTTTAAGCTAGCAACTTTCAACTAAGAATAATTAAATTGTATTCGTCAGAAAGGCATGTATAGACAAACAAGGCAAACTATTAGCAAGATCATATAATGTTCACAGTAATACAAAGCTTACAATTTCTCGACGTGTACGCAACAATACTGTTTAGTCCAATGGTAACAGTAGGTTAGGCCATAGTACATATGGCCGGAAATGGCATACTAAATGACGGGAACCAATTAGTGGTGGACCGCATTTGAAAGTGGCTCCGAGTAATACAGTGCCGCTCGAATCCCGTTAATTTTAAAAGCACATTTTATCCACTTTCCGGATTGCTAATTTGATTTGCTACGAAATAATTCTAAACATCTAATCAATGGATATGGAATTTATTCAATAAACAAATATCCATGCGTTTACCAATAAATTTGTATTTATTTCAAAAAATTGCGATACACGAATTGCATAAAAGTAGTGCGTATTTTTCGAAGCCGACTGGAAAGAGAAATTTTTAAACGGCAAACATATTTTTAATATCCAAATGCTCGCGAATCTCGTGCGAGATAAAAACGATATTCTACATGCAGGGGGTAGTAACTACGGCACTTGGACGAAGCTTTTTTAGCGAATCCTCCCTCTTCCTTTTCCCTTACCATCGCTAATAAGCCGAGATTCAAAGTCGGACCGACGCATTTTCAGCATTAGCTTTTAAAACCCGCTTTTCCAATTCCACGTCCTGAGGAGGAGGAGGAGAAGGAGAAGGCCGAAGTTTCCTCACACCTATACCTGGGGCTCTTGCTTTTCGATTAACTGTATAATCCCGTCTCCCGGCGTCGGGGGTTAACTACGTTCGCATTTGGATATCCGATCCACGCTCGAGGTGGTCATTGCGCGATAAAAGAAGATGCGGAAAGCAACGCAGAATACGCGAAGGGATTTGTAATGAGTGCCAGCCAAATGAAAAAGCGAAGAAAGCGCATAAAAAGAGAGTTGATGAAAATTTACCAGAGTGGTATGATTCTTTATTTTTTTTCTTTTTTTTTTTTTTTTTTTGTTCGTTTTTCTTTTATTTTCTTTTTTGCTTTGCCAGACTGAGTTTTAATATATAATAGATATGATAATGAGATTGACGTAGTATGCAATGTGTGACAAAATTTTCACATTGAAACATATGATTACATTTTATTCAAGCTCTTGTATCGATTTACTATACAAAATACTGAGAAATGATAATTCATTAAAATATATCGAAGCGATCGATTGTTTTTAGAGAAAATTGAAGATAGTAAACTTTTTTTTTTTTAAATAAACGATACAAATTTTTAATTTCATTAGGTTGGGTAAATTTTTTCAATATTTTTTTTTAATTTCCTTTGTATGAAATAAATTTAATTTAGGATAGAACGTAAAAAACTTAATATTTATAAAAAAAACATACAAACTTTTATCGTGCATATAAAAACATAATGTATTTGTTAAAAAAAACGGGAAACTTTTTATTAACTTTTTAATAATGAAAGTTTTAACTAGCATAACATTGAAGTTGAAAAATTTTTAATAACTGTTTTTTTGTAATTAAATAATAAAACAGTTGATACTCATAGATAACTTCAATATACCACTTATGCTTCTATAGTTGATCTACACGTTTATTTTATTGTTAATTTAATGAATGTAAATTTATATAATTGTATTGCTTTTAATGTAAAAAAGTATTTTTCACTGGCTAATAAAATGAGAAATTTTGCGCTTAAACATTTATCAATGGCAGCCGATTTCAATACCGATACTTTCTACACATGAAATGTTTTATTTGTGTTATTTTTTAGATATACATCGTCGTAAAATTTTTCAAATGCCAATATTAAAAAGCCAGGTGGATAGGAAAATGTTAATATTAAAATTATAAGGAGATCTAGTGCTTTAAACTTTCTTTAAAAACTCATAAATAATTTTGCATGAGCGATGAGCGGCATCGAAATTCAAATTATGACCACCGATATGTAAATTTATGTAAACATCAAAGTTTCAGATAGCGGCGAACTTTTATACACTTTGAAATTATGCAACCGTGGCATGCGTTGTTTTGAATTAAAATTACGAGGGGAGGTTGGATAACTCGATAATTCAATTTAAATGCATCTTCGCTGAAAACGCATCCTTGTAGTCACCCAAAGAAACGAACTACCCAACCGGACGATTTATACAAACGTTGCATGCGAGCCACAAAGCACTCGCGAACTCATTCAATAAACCTGTTGAAAGTACGACTTATAGTCTCCCTCTATTCCCCCTCTCCCTCTAAATTCTCTCTCTCTCTCTCTTTCTCTTGAACTGCAAAGGACCAGACGGACGGCAGTTTCAAAGCAAAAGGTCACAAGAATCGCTGATGTCATACGGTATAACAGAAGATGAAGCACCGTCCGGTCTCCGTTCATGGAAATCTCAAGCTCGTCGCCAGAATCTAAATATTTATGTGACCGATTTGTATATGTGTGTGTACGTGGGCGCGCGCGTGTGTGCTGAACCGTCTGTGCCGCGCGCGGCGAGCAACAGTCTTGCAAAAGCTCGCTTCCGCACTCATGTAATCCACGTTGTACGCGCGTAATCCCGCATGTAAAGGTAAATCCGTGTATTTGAAGGATTCGTCGAGATGCGCTGGATATTATTTTTTTTTTTTTTTTTTTTTTTTATTTTTTTTTTTCACTCACGGTTATCGACGTACGGTTTTTCAATCAGTATAATACAATATTGAATATTTTATTATCATGCCCTGTGCATTTTCTTTTGATTTTACAGAAATGTACATTAACACGATGTTTTCTTTTTTTATTTAATTTTTTTCTTTCTATTATCGATAAAAAATTAACAGTCATCCGAATGATTTTTGAGTGATTTACTTTTTCAATTTATCCAACAGGAAATTCAATAAAATTTTTTTTTGAAACCTAAAAAAATGTCGTAAAAACTAAAATGTAAAATTTCATAATATATTATGCAATCTGTTTAAAATGATGATTTTTTCAGAAAATAATAAATTAAGTAATAAATTACATTTACAGTATACAAAATTTCAACACGCGTAAGCTTTAAGAGAAAAAAAAAAAACTAATACCAAGTGACTCGTGGAACGTTTGTTCACATTTCTAAAGTCTATAATACATCTCGAGCTGAATATGTACTCGGCGTCGCGGGAGATAGGAGGACGATCCACACCTTCGAGTGCGATATACCGAGAGAGACACCTTACTTGAGAGATGATTTCCATAAAGGCAGATCGCACGAATTCAGCCGTACGTCTCCCTTAGATTTTCTAGCCGGTTGCGCATGCACGAGCTCTCTCTTTCTTTGGCTTCGAGAAGGCTATCTCTATCTTGCGAGCGAAGAAAACGCGCAATAAAATTCGAGTGTATCTTTTCCTCTCCCACCGCGACTTTCTCTCTAGTCCGCCGACACCTTGGATTACCCCAGATTTACAAATGCAAGAGGCTTTGAACAAAACGCTTTCTAGATAAGATATGGTGGTTTTGTATAAACCTTTTTAACTACTACTTTACTTCTACTTACTTTTTCTAAAACTCAAGATTTCTTTTGGATTTAACTCTTTCTCTTTTCGTATTATCCAAGTACAAATAACTTTTTCCAAAGATGTTTCTGACAGAGTTTGATTTATTTATTTTACAAATATTTTTAAAAGTATAATTAGAACTCAAACAATCCAATGATTTTCACGATAAGAAAAGTAACTCTTTAGCATAATAAAATATAAATATTTTTATTTCTATCGTATGAGTGATATATTCAAAATTAAACAAGAAATGCTGCTGCCTATGTAATAAATAGTCAACTACACCAAGTATTTTTAATATCAACGAACTTAAGACAGAAATTTTAATTCGAATAGTTAAATAAGGTGAGAGGCCTTTCACTTTATTAGAGGGGTTTATTAGAGGGGAAAAAACCACTTGTTCTATAATACAATGAAAACTATTTCGGCACTTGGGATGCTGCCTTTATTAGGAACTCGGGGTAGCATTAAATGTTATGCATAAGACTTTTCAAGAGTCCTCGATCTTTTTAATTGAGAAACAATTTTCATCAACAATTACAGCGTGTAAAAGATATACTTAATTATTGTAATGACTGTTCGATAAGAATAATATTAAAAATACATAGAAAATCGTTTGAAATTGAAAACAATTTTCAATGTGCATTAAAAATAGAAATTAATTAAATATATATATATACATTGAACAATCAAAATAATTTGGAATATTTTTATGCCTTTGAAATGGCGGTGTAACATTGTATATTCTGTAGATCAAAATTTCAACGGGCCCTTGAAAAAACATTTCTCATAAGGAAATAAGACAGAGTTCAACATACTGTACTATGTATGTATAACACTGTCAAATTAACTTTAATAAATCCATTCAGCTAAAAAAACGCACGCGAATGCGATGGAGAGAGAGAGAGAGAATGAAAGAGAGAAAAGCTTCGGTTCACAGGTCAGAGAGGGCAAAAGAAAAAGAGCTTGCGCGCTTGCACATATGGCCAGAGGCAGTCTCTCGTCTTGACGTTGCTGCTGCTTGAACGACGTCTTCGCGCGGCTGCGTATACACGCGAGTGGAAGGGTGTTGTTCTGGACTAATTCAAAAATACATATTTAATCCTAGGCAAAGTCTCGAGCCCCGCTGCTGAAAGCACAAAGAGCGAACGAAAGAGAGAACGGAGGGAGAGAGAGAAAGAGAGAGAGAGAGAGAGAGAGAGAGAGAGAGAAAAGAGAAAGAGAGATGAGAACGAAGAGAGAAGTTTGGTCCAGCAGGAGTTGACGCCGCGAGGGACTTATGAGGGGGAGGGGTGGGGGAGAGGCAACCCCCTTCCTCCCTCTTACTCTCGCAAATGCATCTCTCGACCGCAACCCTCGCAAGCTGCTTGCCGCGCATTACGAGATGGAAGAGCGGTGAAAGGCACAAAAGGGGAGAGGAACGACCGACGTTGGAGTTACAGACGCGGCGAAGCTAGAAAGAGAAAGCAACTCGAGCGTATATGACGGTACGTGCAAGGCTCTCTTTGAAAACTGTTCTTTTTTGGATTATCAAAAAAAAAAAAAAAAAAAAAAAAAAAGAAAAAGAAAAAAAAAGCAAAAAAGAGAGAGGGTTGACGACCAAATGAAATCTTTTCGGATCAAATAGAATTTTTCATCAATTATCGATATATACGTACACATAAAAAGAAGCTTTTTTTATTGGAAAAGGGCTTTTTTAAAACAATTTATTTTTGAAGTGAAAAGTTTTGTGTGTACTATTAAGGTTTTATTTAAAAACTTTTAAATTATTATTAAAATTACGTTAAAATGCTATATTGTTGCTTTTATATTGGATTTACTATTTTTAAACTAAATTTATTTAAAGTTCAAAAATAAATTATAATTTGCTGTAATAGTTACAATTATCGATATCAGGAAATAAAAATGAATTATCTTGGTAATACTATTAAAACTTAATAACAAAATCTTGTCTTTATTGGTTTTTTGCGTTTAGTTATAAAACAGCATATATGCATAGTTTCGGCTTTTTAATAAAATATCCAACTTTGAGAATATTTTTCTAACATCATTCAGGACTTTAATAAAGCTGAAAGAGAAAATTTTACTCTTTTCGTTACTTACACGCAAGAAGCAAACAGAATGAGCACACATAACGATATACCTAGGGCAAACATCAGGGACTATGCAATTCTAAATATTCCCAGTATGAACGTGCTTCTGTACTTTGATATTGGTTATAAAATGAGTATTGACGACGTTGTTGCTTAATTGATTAAATATTCTGTTTACAAATTTTCGTTTAAAAAAGTGTTTTTCAATCTCAGAACATTAAAGGACTCTTGAATAAAATACAATCTTTTGGTTACCAATATCACTTTCACATTTACATATAAAAACAAGTAAAAAAAAAAAAAAAAAACCAAAAAAGAAGAAAGAGAATTTAAAAAAAATTGCCGCCTCAAAAATAAACAGAGCAAATGATTTCTCACCGTATATCAAAGTGCTGTCAAATATATTCAAACGTATCCCATTGAAATCTGTAAATATAAAAAAGTTTTTACAGAAAAAAAAAAAAAAAATTGAACGATGCAATATTTTGTTGCGAGGCATATTGAAAAAGAGCATATAACAATATCATACAAATAACGAAATGCTCACATCGCCCATCGTACAAAACACACAATAAAAACGTTATCTCTACAAAAGCGGACAACAAAAAGCGAGCTCTCCCTTTCTCTCTTTAATAAATATATTCCAGAGATGCGTTGCTCTTGATGTCTGGCTATATCATTCAATAAGTGCGACGACTCTCGCACTTTTTGTCTCGACATTTTTCGTACGTTCGCGCGCTACACTAACGATGATCGGACGAGTTTACGTAAAAATGCAATCATTTGGGTTTTACAGTACTTCGGTTTTTAAAATGTTTTACAAAGCCGATTTTTTTTTTTTTTTATCTGTTCCCGATAATTAATCTTACTCGAATAAATGCCAAGGAAACTTTATATTTAACAAAAGAAAGGAAACTTTATATTTAACAAAAGAAAGCGGTATCGATTGTTTGCTGCCGACAAATTTTCTCATTTGAATATTGTATTACGTTGACGTTATTACTGGGATATCTCAAGCGATACGTTGATCAAAATATTTACAGAACATTTTTTTCATAAAATAATAATTTTAATGATTATTTTATGATAATATTAAATATGAGTATTATAATAATTATATTATAACGTGAAACATTATAAAGATTATTCGGATTAACGATTAATTTTTTGAACAACTCGAGATTTTTTATGCTTTGGAAATATTTAAATTTTAACTATACACCGATTATAAATAAAAAATGTAATAAGGCATTCTATTTTTAGCTAGAAAAAAATTACTAAAAAGGTTGAAAACTCAATCATTTCCTTTTGAATAAAATAATATAGTTCACTATACGGAGTTATGTATAAATAAATTGTGTCTCATCTTATTTTTTACAAAAAAAAAAAAAAAAAAAAAAAAAAAAAAAAAAAAATTCAGTTCAATTTTGAAATTGAAAACATCAAATATTAATACAAATTTTGTTTAAAGAATTACTGTAATATTAACAAAATTCGATCTTCCAGAAAAATTTTGTAAAAAAATACCAATTAAAATAGATTTTTTGATCAGCAGCTCTTAAATTGGTAATAGTTACCGATCAATGATAATCATCTTTCGAATCATGAATAATTTCTCATATCGAATGACAACGTTAAACGAAAATAACATTTTTTTACGATAAAAAGCGCTCTTCTACAGCGTAATTTAAAGTATAAAAACGTAATCCCCAGACTGTCCATACGTCAATAAGCACAAGAGGGGAGAGGGAAAAGTTTGTTGCATCCGGGATTTCCGAATGAATAAACAAAATCCGATGGCTTTTGACCCTTCGCAAAACCGAAAAAGAAGACAAAGAGTCGGAGGTTGCTCTCTCCCCGGGAGAGCGGCTTTCAAGCCGGGGGTTAAATGCATGTGACGTGCCGGCGAACGCGACATTTCTCGGCACTACTCCAACGACTGCGTTTATGTACATGCGCACATACGCCGGGATGCATACATATATGTATCTACGTCCGCTGCTGATTCAGACTGACATCGATAGACGAAACGCGCGGGAGTCTGGCAGCCCTTCTCGAATCCGGGAGGGCCCGTGATCCGAGCGACAGTAGCCACGACGAGAGAGAGAGAGAGAGAGAGAGAGAGAGAAAGACAGAGAGAAAGAGAGAAAGAGGGAATAAGACAGAAGGTGCAAGAGAAAGAAAGGAATATATAGAAGGAAACGTAAAAAATCAAATTTCCAAAAAAATTAAACAAAGATTATTAACAAAAAATTACGTTCGAAAATTAAAAATTATATTCGAGCATTTAAATTATTATTGCGTTTTTCGTAAAAAGTTCTTTCGATGTCAGAGATTATGAGACTTGTTAAAAAAGAAAAAATTGATTCTTTTAATTTAACATCAGTATAATTATCCTCGCATTCCTGTAGAAAATGACGTACAGGACAAAGTAGACTGTATAGTAATTAATGAGAATTAAATTATTAACTTAAATTTATCGAACCGAAACACAAAACATCGAACAAGAGGAGAGGGGAGGGGCGACTGCAAGAACTCAATGAATAATTGAAATAACGCGACTATCAATTATAGATAACTGATAAAACTGGCATGAAAACCGATAACCGATGCACGGTATCCTTGTATTGCTAAATGAATAATTTAAGTCCGAGAAACTGTGTAGAGCTGTACACGCAAGAATCGATACCGAGCGCAATCTCGCGGATTGAAATATATTCCACGTATGTACGGAAAGCAAAGCAGGCAAGAGAAAATGAGAGGCACGAGAGAGAGAGCGTATGAGAAACAGAGAAAACGAAGGAAGGGTGGCGGAAAGGAGGAGGATAAGGTAACGTGCGCGATCGAGTTCCACCCGAGAGCGAGGCTACAAAGCAGTAGCCGGTAGGGTTATAGGTTTCGCGACGGCGTTGCTTCTCTGCCCAGGATGCGAGAGATTACCCAGGCATTAGAAATAGATGGGCGAGGTACGTGGATCCCCTGCGGATCTCCCGGGGGATTAGAAAGGATTACGCCTTGGATTAAGAGACCGATTTGGCGATTCTGGGCGTCGATTGAGATTTAACGGCGGTGACGTCTTCCACGCGCGCGCCTTCACCCCGGACCAAAGCCAATGGAGCTCTGGGGTATACGTTACATACCGGACACATACGTGCACATACGCGCGTACCTACGCATATATACAAGCTAGCTCGTCCTTTTTTACGCTTGAACTCGGTGAGCCCATAGGAGAGCGCGAGAGCGGAAGTAGCCAAATTTCGTCGTTGGAAAAGGGTTGTATCTTTCGACTTAAGCTTGTTTTCCTTGTACTGGCTTTTTCGGTCCAGCCAAGATAAAGTAGCTATTAGAAGGACATTGTTATTAGCCTCGTTAAATCTAACCGTGTTCTACAAAAAAAAAAAAAAAAAATAATAATAATAATAATAATAATAATAATAATAATTATAATAATCGCGTATTTCCTAAAACTTTGTAAAGCTTTTTTATTGTTCTATATTGTTTCTATAAATATAGTGAAGCTTTCAACTGTAACGTAATAATATTAAATGTTGTAGATTATTAAATTCAACGTTATCAAATTCAAAACATGTTAATAAATAACAAGCATTGGAGTTTTGACTTTGTTAATAAATAATAGAAAGTTTTATTATATTTTTTAAGAAAAAATCTCTCTCTATCATCTCTGTAAATTTAAAATAAAATAGTTCAATATTTTAAAAGGTGTATGTAAAGTATTATTTTCATCCTTACATAAAATAGTTCCAAGTAAATTTTGTCCTTATTTTAACGTAAAGCTGAGAATTAATTTGCTTTATACAAAGCAACATCCAACAAAGAAAATGTGTAACGCATACTCATTAATAATTTCCCTAGAGCTATAATACAACAATTAACATAATAGGAAGCAATTATTCATGATGGCTGCACAGTGCTACTCTCAACTAGTCCATAAATCAACGTTGCCAGCGAATGATTTTACAGGACAGATAAGACCACACGACCGAGAATAATTTAGTTTATCAAAGACCATCGATAAATGCTAAACACTCTCGCATTACTATCTTCATTTGCGAGAGCAGCAAAACCATTAACTTATCGCATAAACAGCTGCGCTTGCACGAGCACGCATACACACGCGCGTAATTGCGCACTTTTTCCTTGCCCGCTTTTTCTATTTTCTTCTCGTAATTATTACACTATTCTAATGATCGAACTCGTCGCATTTGCGAAAGTTCGAGGAGAAAAGCAGAAAAGCGTTCCCGATAACGTTTGCAGTCGTGAAGAAGATCGTTTTTCCTCACTAGGGGCAAGTCGATATGCACTTGTGTGTATATATATATATAGAAGAGAGAGAGAGAGAGTAGATACAAAAGAGATTACGCGCACGGGTGAGAAGAAAAAGAAAAATAGGGAGAAAACGAACGAGGAAAAAAGTAGTTTTGTTTCGACGAAACCTGTCGCTGTAGGCGAAGCTCGTAACGACGTCGACACAAACAAGCCGATGCTCGGCTCTCCCACGGCTTAGCGGCCAGAGCAAGATGCTGGCCCTATTTATTTCGGCGTTCCCTTCCCGATTCGGTGTGCGCATGGATAGGGGTAATCATCGGTGGAGAGCGAAGGTATAGGATAGAATCGTCGGGTAACGACCTACCGAGGAAGAGGCTGTCATGGTTACCCTAGCGATCACGTGTACGCGCTACTTTAATCCGAAGCCCGTTGATATATACATGTATGTATGTGTACATAGATGGGCGCGTAGATAAATCTGGAGGGGTGGAAAATCTCGGCGCGTCTTTTCTTCCTCGATATTCGTCGGGCTTCCGCTTTTACTCTCTCCAGATTCGTTCCCATTGTCGCGATCCCTTCGTTTGCCGCGCGGTAATAATAGCGTTTTCGGCAAAGACTTTTCAACGTTTTTCTTTCGGTGATGCGACTTTGAGCCACGCGATAGCCGTCGCTGCGGGAGAAGTTAGGACAATAGTAATGACGTTCATTAACCGAGGGTCGGATGATGGACGCGTGCTGAGCCGATTTTTAATCTTAACAATGACGAAGAACGTCGTCCCTGGCTTTTCAGACGAGGAGTTGGATTCTAACGTAAGGGATCATGATGTTTTGTTTGCCCCTTGATTATTATTTACACTTCGAGTCACGTATTGTTAAATTATAAAAAAATGGATCGAGTTAATATCTTTTGTCATTGTAATTTTTTTACTCTATATAATTATCTTAAATTTACTAATGAATTAAAAATGTTAAAAACTTTTAAAATTTTTTCAAATGAAAGACATTCATTGGTGTTGACTCTTTCAGGTGAAATTTTCATGTAAACTTATGTTGCTTTGTAAAAAATATAAGCAAATTTCGTTAAATCTTTAAAGTAACGTTTGAATATCTTAAATAAATAGTATATATACATTCTTGGCATACACATAATAGTTTCAAGTACAGTACAAGATAAACTCAAAGACTCATTCAATTCCCATCTCATTAATCTCGCAATCCATTAATTAATCAAGTGCCTACTTTACAAAAGTTTACTCCCTGTATAATTAAGCATTGAACAAGCAGCTTGTGGAAAGACTTTCCTTCTCGGCTGCATCTTCGAGTCCATCAAATCGCGGAGCATTCGAGTCCAAGCGGGGCAAATGCCTTTACGCTCGAAGAAAGCCAGGAAGGAAAAAAAGTCGAGCGGCTGCTCATCGACGAAGAAATAAAAACATCTTTTAATAATGTAAAAAGATCTTAGCTCCTGAAGCAAAGTATACCGAATGAAGTCGGGCGCTATCTTTCGACGTTTTTCTATCCCTTTTCCATCTCTCCTTTTCTCCATTCGTCTCCCTCTACTTCGCTTTCCTCGCCACGAGGACGCAGGTTAAGACGAGGTAAGTCAAAGTTCGCGAAACTGCAGTCTTCCGGGTCGTTGGCCCTGGAAATGCGGTAGAGAGCTTCTCTATCTTTCTCTCCTTCTAGCCATATCTGCCTTCCATTTCCACCGCCTTTCACTTTCTCGCTTTCTCGCAAAGATCGCCGGACGCAGCGAAGATTCGTCACTGCCGCATTTGCAACTTCTCGAGTAAATCAATTTTTTGCGTCTACCAAATCGGATTCGTCTTATGGGCCGTTCGCTCGAAAAGAAGAGTCAAACTCATTTCTTTTCTCCTTCTTCCTCTCTTTCTTTTTACGCTGGGCGAAAGTAAGATTTGAATGAAGGACGTGCGTTGGGAGCGGAGAGTAAAAGAGGGGAAGAGATGGGAGATGCGAAGGAAGAAGTTGAAGGCTGTGTGTCCAATCGGCCATTCTTCGCGATTGCACGATCGTCAAGTGCAGTCTCTCGCGACTGAATGGCCAGGAACTCAATCGAATGAGATTTGAACCATTTCGTACATGCAGTACCTCTGTAGCCTTGGCTCTATCATGAACCTTCGAAACTCGCGTGCGCGTGCGCAATATATATATATATATATATATATATATATATACTCTCGTCGGAACCGATGAAACATTTTTGTGATCCCCGGTCCATTTTCGAATTCTACGTCGTGTTTCTTCTCACTCTTTCTCTCTCTCTCTCTTTCTATTTCTCTTTTCCTCCACACGAATTCTTTTCGAACACAGAGACTTTCGGTGAAATAGATTTTATCCGTTACGAAAGGATATCCTGAATTGAAGGTAGATGCATTCGCATTCATACACCAAATAAATAAATACATGCAGCGAGAGTATCAAACTTCAATAAGATTGAAAGGTATTGTATATATTCCATAAAAAATTGAATATGAAGTTTGGTTAAAAAATAACCAACGGGCTGTTAATTTGTATTTATAAAAAAGAACTTCTATAAAAGAGAATATATTTTCAATTCCAATGGAAAATGCAAAACAAAAAGTTTATATTATCGCTGTTAAAGATTTTATAAATAATGAATGAAAAATCATTTAAAGAAAAATATTGTGACATGCTGTATACATTCGATATGTTGAATTGAACAATTTTTTTATTACAAATATTTTTCAAACCTCAATGCCTCGCAATTCACGGCGAAAATTTGTTATTACATAATCTACAAAAATTCTAAACTACTTTTAATAATAATTATTAATACAAAAAAACAAAAAATTTGTATTTGTTTGTAAATTTCTATTAGAGAAAATTCACCGTTTATGAAATAAAACAAAGGAGAAAGCTGCGATTTTTGGTATTATTTTTCATTTGTTGGAAATTGAGCTTACCTTTGCTGTGTCTTTTATCGCGACGCTAAATTTTCTTTTATAAAATAGACGTCCTTCCACCGTAAATAAAAATTCTTTCCTCCCCCAAGATAAAACAACGCATTTCACTCGCGTATCTCCCCAAACCACAATAGTTTGCAATGTCGGCCGCGACGAAACAAAAACTAGAAGAAAAAAAATAACAAGAGCTCGGGAAGAAAAAGCTACGATTCTTGGTGCAGTTAACCCCGATTCTTGTCTAGGGAGGGCGCAAACAACCTTTCCCTTTTCTCTTTACCACCACTAACAGTCGTCGTCGTCGTCGTCGTCGTCGTCATCATCGTTGTCGTCGTCGTTGGGGAAAGTTAAACGCAATTTTACGAGGAGAAACATAACTGCAAAGCGGACTTTATACGCGGGCAGATCGAGATACGATTGTGTCTTTGTCTTTTCCTTCTTGCGGCGAATGCAAGCGCGGACATTGGTACGGAGATCGTCTCCGCATGCCTAAAGCCATTTTCGCAAATCTCGCACTTGTCCGCGCGACGCACTTAGCTGTGAAACAAGGGCCTTGCCTTGCTCTTCGCCTCTGATTGCGCACAGCCGAGCAACTTATTGTTGCTCGTTGCTTTACCCCCCCCCCCCCAAACACCGAGCAACTGCTCGCTCGTTTGTTTCACAACCAAATTTCCGCCGTTGGCTTTTATTTCTCTTGTTTACTCGTTAAACGTATTATCTTTGATGCAACTGTTTAATCGAACGATTGCATCTTTTGAGATTTTCGTTAACAGAATTTTGATTTTAATTAAAGATTCCATGAGATTTGTTGCTATTATTGAAATTCATTCATTTTTCTCGTTTCTTTTTCTGTAAAACAATTTCCTTTCAAAGAAATTTTATGATACTTCTTTAAAAAAGTTTAATTTCGTATTGCTTTAATTAACTGCATCTTTTCACATCCAATTGTAATAACTCAATATTGTACGTTATCAAAGAAAGGATTATATCAATTAAATACGACGATCGCAACAAAAAAATGTTCGCAACCATTTATTTGAATTTTTTTCCAATATCCGCCTTTTCTTGCAATCTTCCACAATCTGCGTACAGCTGTTTGTTTCCGTAAAACAAATACATCTTTTATGGCACTTGGCACATAAAAAAGTCTACTCGATAGGAACTCCTAATTAGACGCGACTTCAAGCCAAGGCAGACGACTCTGAAGAAGCTCCAGACTTGCGAACAAAAGTGTGCAACAAACAAGAAGGGAAAGAAAAAGCGAGCCGGGAAATTGATAAATTCAGCGGTGGGAAAGTAAAGAGCTAGGAGCGAGCGAAAGGGTGAAAAAGAAGATAAAGTCGTGCGGCGCTCGGAGATCGTTAATGAAACGCAGCCTTGATTTCTTCCTTAGTTCTCGAGGCAAGGGGCTCTTAACGTGGCGGAAGAAACGGCCTCCATAAAAAGCGAGTCTGTCAGCGTTGGTTGCGCCACCGGCGCTGCTTATACTCTTGCGTCTGCTCGTTGCGCGCACCAGAGATCGTCGGAGCCATTTGTCCCGACTCGCCGCCCTTTTCGATGCTTTCGTTCCGTCTAGCTTGGTTCGCTGGCTCCGCTGTTTTTCCATATAATGCCCGGCCGCCGACGTCGGTGCGTAACCGTCCGAGCGAGCGCGTCCGAGATATCTTTTCTACCCTCTCTCAACCTCTACTCCGAGATGCATTACCGAGGAACAAATGTTTCCTTTTAGCCGAAATCCTCTCCTTACTCCTTGCGCGAGAATTTTGCGGAGGTTTGCATGAAAAATCGACAGCGCTGTGCTTCCAAATCGATTGCCTTTTTAAGTGCCAAAAAACGAAAAATTTTGAATAAACAAGATTGCTCGTTGTACAGGCGATGTAAGCTTTTTTATTATTGTAATTTCAAATGAAATTTTTTAAAAAAAAATTCGTAATAACTTAGTTACATAAAATATCATATAAGCGCAAGTTGCAACACTAGTTTATTGGTTTGATCGAAAATTAATCGCAAATACATTATTATAAAAATTTTTCGTAATGTGAGATGAAGTGTTTAAAGGCACGGAGTTTACTTATTTCTTTTAAATTAACGCGTAAACCTTTTACATATTAATTTCCACATTAAAATTTGTTATAATTTTTTTTTTTACCAAATCAGAGATTGATTTTAACGAAAAATTATATGATTATTAAATAAAGATTGTAAAACTTTTCACATTATTTAATTAAAAAAGTATACATAGGAGAACAATTTAGATGAAATAAAATAAAGTTTATTTTTCACTGAAATGTCTAACAAAAAGTTTAAATTACTGTGGAAAAAACAACAATGCCACGATTTCAACCATATTGAACAGACAAAAGCCCCCGGTTTTCAAAGGAAAGAAAACTTCTGCCGGACTCGGAATCCTTTTACTCCATCCGCACTGGCCCCGTCCCTCCTTTTTTTTTCCCTCCAACTTTTCCGCCTATCGTTATCGCATCTTTCTTCCTTTATACCATCGGCCTACTCGACCATCCTCGCGGGCAGTCCTTTCGTCCTATACGCTATCCTGTGCCATTACGGTCGCCCGAGCAGTCGGGTTTTTATGCTTCCGGGCGACGCGCGGTTTTTTTGCCCGCTTCGATCAATTTCCTTAGCTTTTTAACTCGCGCGCAAGCACCCACAATCCAGCGCTTTACTCATGGGCGAAAAAGTACACGGGCGCACGTCCCGACGGAAGATATTAGCAATAAACGCGACGGTATATCAATTCCGCCAGCCGATCCATCGCCGGATATGACCAGCGTCGGCGAATTCGACCCTTCGTCGATTCTTTCTTACGTCCGTGCGCGATTGTCGACGAGGTACCTACATATGTATGTATATACAGTCAAACGTGTATAAGGGACGTCCCGCAAAGTTGTTCAACAACCCTACGAGAGAGAACTTTTCATTACTACGAAATGAGTCGCTCAATTGTTTTCAGCGCCGTTGCGGGAGTTATTACCGTGGGGACCGAAACTTTGTTGTACTTTAATCGTGTTCTTTTCTTCGAGGAATGTTTTTTAAGGTTCGGATATAACGTTAGTTTACCGTTCAGAATCAAGAAACTATGAATTTTTTTTTTATTTTTTTACAATTTTGTGATATTTTTTTATCATTTCACATATATTTTTGGCCTATACAGATACTATATGAAAAAGAAAAGGTTGCAACTATGAAGTATTATTCTTTTAGTAATTTATTGAATTTATATTTTTTGATAATTGTAGATTAACAATTTTCTAAATTTATATCCTAAAACTTTATTACTTAATTAACATCTGACAATTTAACCAATAATTGTTATTTAGTTACATTAATTTAATGATACTGTTAAAATTTAATATTAAACGTGAAATTTTTATGATAAATATTAATTTAACTATTTAACTATTCATTAATTCAAGATACAAGAAAATTGCACGTACAACTTATGAAAAAAATTTAATAATTTCATCTCATTGAAGTACTTAAGCACAATAAACGAGAAAAAACAAGTGCCGTAGCGTAAAAAATATGAAAAAAAGGAAAAACTATAGAGGCAATGTTTTACATATTGTCGCGCGCGAGCCCTCGTCACAAAGGGATATTGTAAAAGTTTTCGTCGAATGAATTCCTGCATGAGCGTAGGTAGTAGGTAGGTGGGGGTAAGAAGAGGGAGGAGGTGGAGAGGAGTCGGGGCAAGTGGAATGTTATTGAAACTTCTACTTACCGCGAGAGAAATTCAGGGAACTCGCGAGGATCACGTGCGCGAGCTTAAAGGCAGCATCGCGTGCCGCGTTAGCATAAAGGACCCGGGCTTCCTCAACTTCTGTTTTCCGCAGCCCGCGCTCGCGTATAGCCTCAAACTCCGAGATGTAGCTCGAAAAAGAGAGGGAGGGAGGGAGAGAGAAAGAGAGAGAGAGAGAGAGATAGGGTCGAGTACGACGGAAGATCCAGTAGAGGTGACCATCCAACTTTCCGGCGGCGAGCCTCGTACCACTCTGCGCTCTTCCGCGTGATCGCCCGGCGTCAATGTGCCGCGTGTACCGTTGCCTATATACACCTACTTCCTCGAGGCGACGTTGCATCGTCGTGTGCGCGTGTGTATAACGCGTGTCTATACGCTTCCAAGGCTTCCGTTTGCGCAACGCTGCCTCGTGCGCTCGAAGCGCGTGTGTGTTTACGCGAGCTACTGCTGCATTATACGAGATAATGGAGTAACGATCGCGAAAATGATAACAGGCCAGGGGCATACGAGCTTTCTTCGAGCGACGCGTGTCGCTATTACTTTTCGTTGTATTATGCGACTAATCGTGAGATTGTTATTGTTATGCTAATTTCCTGATAACGCCTCCGCTGGATTATTATTTTTCATTTTTATTCATTTTTCTTCGAAAAGGCTGAGATTCTTAAAATGCCGCGTTTATTGCATCATATATTTAAACTAAAAATAAATTTTACCTAGCAGACAAAAAAAATTTGTAAAACATTTATTACATATTATTAGAATTCAAAATAAGTGTTGATGTCTCAAAAAATTTAACGTGCAATTAAATTGCAAAGAGGTATATTATGAATTTATGTTTTGAAAAATTTATATAATTTCAATTCATTTATCTATTTATTTTTTTACATTAAAAATTTTAATTTATTTTTTACTACGTATTCAACAGAAATTCGATAAAACTATTTTACTGTAGAATAAATATTGTCCGACTAAATATTATTCACCGTACTATTAAGTTTTTTAATCAAACTCTTTGTTAAAAAAAATAATTAAATCTTGTAAAAAGCTCTAAAGCTCTGTATATATACCTGTAAGGTTTACTCACAGTTCCGTGCTTGCAGCTCATTACTTTTTTTCATCGAACCTTCCTCATACATAAACCTCTCTGTGCACTCATTCTCTATCTTTCTCTCTTAATGAAAACAAAGCACACTTGTTCATAAAAAGGCATCGTAACTTCCGATTCTCACGGTTAATTAGGTCCTAATGAAAATCCTCTTCGAAAGCGTTAAACAGCTGAGGCTCTCCTATAAACCCTAGAAAAGAAAGTGAGTCCGGAAGCAAATTTATGTAATTTTTGCTCGTTGTTCTCTCTCGCTTTCGTTCTGTCTCTCTCCATCGGTCATTCTCGTAATTCGCGAGCATATAATCCAGCGTTTCATTAAGCGGGAGAAGGAAGGCGGCCCGAGGCCATTGTCTCTTCTACCCCCGATTATACATATATGGTATGTGTCCGCGCACCGGACCGACGGTCTACGTCGTTATATAGCGTCGAGCCGTCCAAAACAATGTTCTTCCAAGGCTTTCGCTCTCCGAGCTCGTCATGAATTCTCATTTCGCGGGTAAGAAAGGATCCCCTTTTCGAAGCGGAGGCTCGGCAACGATAATGAGGGCTAAATTGTCGCCCGTCCCTTTCGTATCGTTTCGTTCGCGGTACGCTAAGGCCGGAAGATTAAGTAACTCGCGGATATTAGAAGATGCGCGCGCGTAACGCTCGGGAACGATTTAGACGCCGCAAGAATTCTCTTCTACCCTCCTCGTCTTCTCGAGAAAGAGTATATAGCTTTCCACGAGGTAACGACGTACTTAAGCCCGTAAATGCGAGAGCTACGAAATGAGGGATAGCGACGTGAAAATACCCTGGCTTCTAAGAACCCCCGAACTTACTAACTTCTTTCTTTTGTGCTTAAATGGCTCGATCGAGCTTTTTTTTACTTCAATCCAGACGTTTAAGTTAGCGTTATGCGTGCAAAATTTTATTTTTCAAACAAATTACGGTTTAAATAATGATGAATATAAAGAAAAGTTTAATGCTCAATTAATTAATTGTTTTATTTATAAACTTAAATAATTTAAATTAAAAGTGTTGATAAGTAAATTATAAGAATTGTAAATTTCATAAAAACTTTAATGATTCAAGTATAAAATACATTACAAAAATATTAATAATTTTTAAAAATAATTTAATTTTTTTTTCTACATTAAAATATAATATCAAAAAAAAAAACTTTATTCAATATCTATTATAAAACAATAAATAATTTTATTATTATATTTCAACTGGATAATTTAAGAGTTTGAATTAAGAATATTTTCTTTATGGAAAATTGTTGAAATTATCGTAAATAATTGATAAGCCTACCTCAAGTTTCGAAAAGCATCAAATTTCTCATTTACATCGGCGAGTGAATTTATATTAAGAGATTTGGAATACTTTACTGATAAAGCTCAGCATAGTTTGTAGGTAATAACGTCAATCAATATGTTTGAAATTCCTAAACTACCAACATCTACAACTGATTAGTGACTAAGAAAGTTATAGTTAGATTTATCTAATAAATTTTGGCTCATAATCGGTATCATAAATTTATCGATTAAAATAACTGAATCTCCAAGTGCAAATTCACCTAAAAGTTAATACAGACAGTTAATAAATAAAATTGACAAAAAACTCAGTGGTAATGTTTATTTAAAATCATGCTTTCTTGCTGGTTGGAAAAATTGCACGACGATAATTTCGAAAACAACGCAAGTCATAACTTATATCACTCCGAGCTTTTAAATTGGCAAAAAAATTTATATGTACGCACATGCGTAATGAAGTATTTGCCGGGCGTTGAAAGCTCTTCAATCCCCACTCGGATACACCGGATTTTAAAAATAAAAATCATGTGCATTTTTTCAACGTCAGCCGGTGCAATGAGCGCGCGCGCGCGCGCACGCACGTAGAGGAGAAGCGCGGAGACAAAAAAGCAAAACCAGCGCGGTGACGCGACGCTAACTCAATTAAAGCCATAAATTTTAAAAGCGTGACGGTGGTAAAAAAAAAAAAAAAAAAAAAAAAAAAATTAGTTTTATAATGCCAATCACCGAGCAACCGACAGCCAATACGCCATTGGCGAACTGCGTTCTGACCAAAAGCTCGACAACTCGCCGTCGTTACGCTCGTCCTCGAGGATTCGCGCGATTCGCGCGCACGGTGCAGGATTACGAGATAGCCGTGACGGCGGCGTCGAGGGAGAGTAATCCGAGCTCGGCTCGGCTGTCGAGATGTTCGGGCGCTGCTCTTTGTCGCTTCAAATGCTATTGGCGTTACTCGACGACGACGACGACGACGAGGTGACAATTCCCTTTCGCTCGGAGAATGAAATTTTCGATGAATGTCCGACGTTGTGATACACCGTATAATTTCGTACGGTTACTCGTCCAATGCGTAAAGACAGAGCTAAGAGCCGACGTAGACGGGAGAATATAAAAATGAATAACGGCGAGGTTTTGCTTCAACAAAATCTCACATCTATTTCTAAATTCAAAATTCGTTTTTACATTTTTATTTTATGTTGTATAATTTAATATAATATTTGTTTACACTATTAATAACGAACGCGTTAACAAACATCTATTGAAATTTTCAATTAAATTATTACAATATAAAATTATTATATCATTAATTCATCTATTAAGTTCATTAATCTGATAACGTTACAATGTTCAATTAATTTTTTTGATAAAATAAAAAAATAAAAAATTAAAGAAGCATAAATTATTAATCTTAACAATTAAATGAATGGTGCTAAAGATATTTTTTGATACTTTCGATAAAAATAATGTTGAACTCTGTAATAATTTTATAAATAAATATTCCATATAAAAATATGAAAAATATTAAAACATAAGCATGAGATATTAAATTATTAGCATAAAAAAGTATCTTATTGACCTCGACAACAGTGTACATTTCTCACGGAAAAGCAAACGAATACAAGTGACAACAAGAAAGATGAAGTAGGGAAAAAGCCCAGAAAGAGACGGATAAATGCAATTTTTTTTAAACGAGAAGAGGCCTTGGGGACGAAGAAAGAAAGAACGCAGTGCATCGAACGCAAACTTGGGGTCGCGTCGACTTTCCATCCCCACACATATATTCATAAATATATATGTATATATGTATATACATATAAACTCTGAGCGTAATACCCGATGATATAAATGCCTCGAGGCTCCCAGTGGTGTGCGGATCACCCTCTTGCCACTTTTTAGGAGGGAGGAGAAGGACACCGGACAAACCCGGCGAATCTCTCTGTCTATAGACATGTACATTATCCCTGCGGAGTATCGCTATAAACTCTTGCATACACACACACACACACACACACACACACACACACACACACACACACACACACACACACACACACACACACATACACATGCAACGAGTTGTACGTACGGCCTGTGGGAATAATCGTATATACAGTTATACATACGTATATCAGACTCATCTTTAAAGAGAATCGCAGAAAGCTCCTTGAGACGTGATCTGCATTCGACAATAATAGCGGCAATAACGGAGAACAGGGGAAAATTGCCTCGGACTTGGCTCGCTCTCTCTCTCTCTCTCTCTCTCTCTCTCTCTCTCTCTCTCTCTCGCTCTATGCATGTAGATATATGGAGATATTTTACCGAGCTAGATAAGAAAGCGGACGTATCGTATTTTATAAGGTAATACAAGATTTATCCAAATTTAATACTTGAACGTTATTGCCGTATGCTCTGGTACTCTGACTTGATATCTTTTATAGCTGTGCGACTGCTGCAAAAGGAATAGCTATAAATCTATCGAGAGAAAATTAATACTGAAACTTTTATGAGTTTACAAAAAAAAAAGTAATTATTCTTAATAAATATGTAAAAATTTCGGTACGAAAAATAAGTAAAGTTTCAATTAGAATTCTATTTGCAATTTTTATTATTTATTATAATGGCAGAATCAATGAAATTTTTGTCGTGAATTGTATGTAACTATATTTTACATACGACATTTGAAATCGATTTTTAATTGTTTAAAATAATTTAATAATTTAAAACGTAGAAATCACAAAAATAACTACTCAAAACTTAGAATAATCTATAGCTTTACATTTTTTATTATACATAACGATTTTTAGAGCAAGTTTTATCTGTAAAATGACTTTTTATTATAATATCATGATAAATTCCGCCAATCCGAAATAAATATCCTAATGTAAATAAACGTGCGCTGCATAAACTCAAAGAAATAGAGTATCGCCGAATCTTTCGCGACATGTGGAACTCAATCGTCCAGGATTCCCTTATGTATTTTTTGGGAACGGTTTTAAAGATTCTTAACGCACTCGTAAATAACCTTTTAAAAGACTTCACGAATATGTATACGTGCGGAGATACTCGAAAGGGGAAAAAAGAGAGTACGCGAGAGCGCAAGAAAAAAATCGGAAAACATTACATTGATTCAAGGACGACGTGGCTCGATATATTCCTTGGAAACGCGCGGCTGCGAAGATATTCCACATAAATTCAGAGCAGAGGATTGTATGTAGCGCCGAGGCAACACAATAGAAACGGGGAAAGAAAACGACTCGAGTATTTCTTCGGAATAGCTCTTATCTCCATACTGGCACAGCTACCGAGTCCGACGTATCCATACGATATTATCGATATTTTATTCGTATTTACCCTACATCGGATTCGCTTTTCTCATTCTCTCGCGTTCTCCAATCTGTCTCCCTCTCTTTCCGCACATCGCGGTACAGCTCATGAGTTTACCTCCTCTTTCGCGGTCTTACACATATACACAGCGAGGGGTGTATGCGTGAGCGCGATGGTAAACTGAGGCAACCGCGTGTTATGCGAGCTCAAAGCTAGAGACAGAGAGAGAGAGAGAGAGAGAGAGAGAGAGTGAGAGGACACGCGTGCTTCATCCTAGAGCGAGAAAGGATATGTAAAGAGGGTTACTTTGATGCATTTGCTCGTTTTCATGCGCTTTATTTAACTTCCTCCTCCTCCTTTTTCCCTTTTTTTTTTTTTTTTTAAACTCTTCTTTTCCGGAAAGAGAAACTCGCCAATGTCAATACAAGGCATACGAATGTATTTATCTTTACATTTTGTCGATCTACGTTTTTTTTACTTCTGAATAAGCGACGTTTGGCGTGGAGCATCGAATTTTAGCGAAAGATTATCGATGAGCCGGTATACATCATTGCGGATTTACAAATTACGCTCGAGTGGAGAAGTCTTTAACATGGGTGCAAACTTTCTTTTTTTTTCCGGGCTATTTCGAAGCCTTGATTTTTATATTTACAACTTCGAAGTGAGAAACGAATGAGCGAGATATTTTGTATGTTACAGCATGTTTTGATATAAGTTGCATTATAAAAATATTTAAAAATTATTATTGGAATACTAAATGTTTTACTTTGCATGATATAAGTTGTTAAATAAAAACATATTACAAATAAATAATATATATTTCTAATATAAATATAATTACAAAAGATTATATAAAGATATTTATTATTAATTTTTCAAATCCACTATTATTATTATCCGACGGTTATTCAAAAACTATAGGGTGTTTGGAAGGTAATAATAGTTTAAATCATTTAAAAAATTCAAAGTCATATTTTTTTTAGATATAAAGTCTAAAATTTTTTAAGGAAAACTTCTTTTGACGCGATTTCATACTCGTAAAACTCGAACCATCATTTGTAATTATTCCTTCAAAGCTGATTCATTCTTAATTTATTGTTATTATATCACAAGTAAGCAAAAAGGCAATTTACTGTGCCAATAATTTTAAAGTTGTTGTATCATTCCCCAAGATTAATTAAGTAATAATAATAAAAGAAAAAATCCAACTTTGTCTATGGCTTAATATATCCTGAGAAAATGAATTCGAGAGGATAATTTTCTCTAAGAATTTTCATAAAATATAAATAATTTTTTTAAATTAGCATATTATATCATAATATACGAGGAAATATCAACAAAGAACTCTGGCCGAATAAATTATTTCCATTGAGTAAATCTCTCACATACTCTTATTCTCTCTACTCCCGGAAGATTACCTTTGACAAAGCCGCATGACGATCCCCATATAACGGACACAACATGCAAGTACAATATCGCGCAATAGAAACGGCTGGATGGCACGTATAAGCAACCTCGGTGAATTGCAATATGACACCTGTCACTTTCGGCGTTTTGTTTGCCGCGAGTGGTTGCTTGCTTGGGACCCTGTCATATCGATAAATCAGAAGCGCGCCTCTCGTCGCCTCGATTCGCATGTTCGCGGCAACGCAGCAATATACCGACTGTGAGCGAGAGAGAAAGAGAGAGAGAGAGAGAGAGACGGAGACAGAGAAAGAGAAAGAGGGACAATAGTCCCGGTCAAATCACGCGGCTTATATCTACCATATTCCCTGAATAATCCGTAGCGGGTTGCACGATTGCACGGTTTACTTAGCTCGCCCCATTCGCACCGGCTTTGCGTGCCATTGGTAAATGTTTACACTGTGAGCGCACAGAGAAATAGAGATAGAGAGTGAGAGTGTGAGACAGTATGTGAGAGAGAGAGAGAGAGAGAGAGAGAGAAAACCACGCGTACACGCTTGCATTCAGCGAACCGAATAAGCTGCTCACTCCCACATTCTGACCGACTGGCACTAGTCCGATGCTACTATGGAAACGACGCTTGAGCTCAAAAGAGCTACGGTTGAGATCGCTATTTTCATATTTTATAAATAAGACTTTATCCATTTGCTTTGTCGTATATATAGCTGCATTCAGTTTTCCATGCGATAATAATGCGAAATCTCGTGTGCACATAGTTTTGAAAAATATTTGGTTACGATCAACTTTATTTAAAAAAGAATGCCAATAGACGGTGGATTTTGAAAATATTTATCGTTAGTTATAAATTCAATATTAACAGCATAAAATATTCAAATTAATGCAAACGGTTTTTAACATTAATTGACATTAAATAATTTATTGACATTTGTAAATTGAATTTGTAATAAGCGTTTATTAACATTTTATATCTAAATTATCCAAATTAATGATATTTAAAATCTACATTTGTGCCTATAAATGTTAAAGTATGAAGAATTCTTGAAATTGATATTTTTAAATACATTGTGGAAATAAAATGAATTTAACGAAATTTTCATGCATGTATTCTTAAATAGTATTAATAAAAGTTAAATTGAAGAAAATTAAACGAATTTTATAATTATTTATTAAAATTTCTCATCCAAATCAAATTTTTACTTATACTTTGTCAAATTTAAAAACAAAACGATGCGTTTTAAAAAATGATGCATCGCACATAAATTTTTCATTAAATTAAGGTACCTATGATATTTATCATAATTTTCATGATAAATTTATTTAAGAAGATATAAAAGAAAACGAGATAAAAACTCTACGAGTTACCGTAAATTCTTTCATTCCGACATTCATTTAATTTTCCAAGTCTCCTTTCAATTTTCATATTTTCCATTTTATTTATGATACTTATCAACTATGCACCTCCTTTCGGTTTTACCGAGCTTGTTTTCGCCATTCCATTTATCTCCCTCTTTTTTCTTTATCTCGACTTTTACTTTATATACTTACGGTTGAGAGGTACACCGGCACATCGTGTCGAATTTCACGGAACCTCGTTATAGCGCATCCCGAGCTTGCAACCACTTTCTCTGCTCTCCACCGGCGCAAACAATCGTGACTGAACGCATATACGTGTGCTCATACCTATATGCGTTCATGTATAGTATAACCGTACATACATTCGAGTATCAAAAGGGAGTAAACTCGAAGAAGAGAATTTATCTCTCAACATTTTTTCTTCGTTGCTTCGGTGATTTTTTTCTTTTCACTTAGTTTTACGTAATATTTACCAACCGAGCGTAACTTATATACCGTCCGATATTCATGTCATGCGGTTCATAAGCATTTCGCGCGTTGTTCAGAAAATAGGCCGACCTCATTTTTCTTATCTACTGAAAAAAGAGATGGATAGAGAGAGAGAGAGAGAGAGAGAGAGAGAGATCAGCCACGCCACTGGCATAAACAATAGCGCGCGTGTGCCGAGACTTTTTGAAATCACCTCAACCAGGTGTCGTGTTATTGAATTTTATGGAAATTAACCTTTTATTGATGGGTTTTATTTGGTCCAAGCCACTTTACTTTTGGAGAAGTAAACGTATTTTGCATTTATACAAGTTATCGAGTCGCTTTTAAAGGAATCGCGTGGAATAACGAGAGCGCAATCACTGTATTCCGATATTTTGTCGCTTATTGCAATGATGCAAAAGTTTTTAAGCGTTTCTGGTTTTCTTTTTGTCCCTTTTTTTTTCAACGAGCGAATCGTGAAATCATTCCAAGACTTTTTATTTGAATTTTAATGACTTTCGGTGACGGTATTTGAATGTGAGTTTAATCAAAACTGTATGGGTAACAAATTACTTGTTACTCCACGCATTTTTCTAGTCGGCCTAGATTATTTTGAGGTTAATATCATACGAATCTTGAAAAATGCGATATTTCTGGAATCTTTCGGCAATTAAAATATGCAGATTTAATATTGAATAATCAACAATTCGGTTGATTATTTAAATTAATTATATAGCTACGTTTTTTTTTTACAACACTTTTTTTTTAAGTTAAAAAATTTTCAATTAGAATATTAGTCTTGAAGTTAAAATTTAATAATTTAACGTTGTTTAATAAGATAAAAAAATGAAGAGGAGTATTTATAAAAATTAATGTATAATAAATAATGTCTATCCCTATTTCTTTTGTAATTTTTTCTTGTAATTTGTTTTACTTAAAATTTCTTTTAAGCCTCACATGTATTGTCTTTTTTATTAATTTAATAAACATTAATTTATAATTTGTTCCTAGCTACTTGGTAGTTTATTTTGGTAAAAAAAAAAAAAAAAATTTTCCAGCATTAAAAATTTTAGAACAAAGAGCCTGCAAAATGAAAAATAAATCTTAGTAAAAAGAAAGGTTGCATTATCGCACTTCAAGTTTTAGCAGTGCTATCATTATGTCATGAAAAAGTTTCAAATATTCAGGTCATTTTGTTATAACTACCCTCTCGGTAACACGCTGTCTTTCTTTATGCCGAAACTTCACAAGAATAATGTTATGCAACTTTTAAAAGTCGAATAAACGGATCCTTTAGCGTCTCCTTTTCCAAAAAAAAAAGCAAAGAAAGTGATACAAAAATAAATAGACAAAAGCAAAAAAAAGCCAGATACTAAAACAAAGGTAAAAAAGAATGCAGAAGGTTGAAGACAAAAGGTTCAAAGTGACGAAGGAAAGTCAAGAAAATCACCTGCGAAGAGAAAAGAAAAGGAAAAAGGAAACAGACGTATAAGACACGGAAAATAGTCACATAAAAGAAGGAAGGGAAACGGCGCATTCAACTAACCGTGGAAGGCTGGAGCGCTCATCTGACTTGTGCATCGTTTTGTTTATTACCAACGGCGCATAAAGTCCAAAATACTATATACAGCTGAAGCGTCAGTATAAGACGCGCGAATAAAGAAATGCTCTTGTCCGCACGAAATGGTGAAAGAAAAAGAGAGAGAAGATAATGAGAGCAAAAAGCGAAAGGGTGTAAGAGAAAGAGAGAGGGAGAGAGACTATCGAAAAATAAAAGCGACGAAGTTAGCAGGGCGAAGTAAAGACAAAGGGTGATGAGAAAAATTCCAATTCCCAGAGAGAATAGCGGAGCCGTTGAATCTCAAAAATAGTAGCATCCACGATTCGCAATCAAATTTTTCCCTTTTTTCCTCGAGCTCTCTCTTTCTCTCTTTCTCTCTTTTCTCTTTCTGTCTCTTTCTGTCTGTCTGTCTGTCTCTCTCTCTTTCCTCTTTTTTCTGCCTCGATCTTTTGTCTTTACTCTTTCGTGCTCTAAGGGGAAAATTAACCGAAATAAGAGTTTTTTTTTTCATTAGATGGCAATTTTTGAGAAAAATTAAATCTGCAAGATAAATCGAAACATATTAAAAGTTTAGCGTCTTTTGAGTGCTGCAAAGTCAATTATTTCACAACTACAATTTTTTTGTATTATAAGTTTAGTTATAAAGTAAACCATTTCCTTCAAAGCTTAATATTTTTAATATAATAAATTTCGAGCGATTTTTTTATTACATTATAATGTTATTTATATGGAGATACATAATCTACAATATAACCTATTTCTTTTAAAATAACCCAGCACTGAGTAACGAAATTGAAGGGATTAGTATCTTTTGTTTTGTCCCTTCATTATAAGGCGTTATAAGGCCTTCTAATATTGAATTATTGTCGCGATTCATCCCTCCTGGGCCTATTACATAAAATAATGGGTATTCATGGAATATTACAAACTTTAGAACTTTGACTTGATATAAATTTCGATCTAGAAAATGCTCGTCACGTTATTACAAATATCCATACTTAATCCCGTTTAAGTTTGAGTCACAATTAAAAAAGATCGAATCTCTTGTTTCCTTTTCGCAGTTACAAAATAATTATTCCATAAGCTCGCCAAAAAGCTCCTGGCAAAATTACGAGTTTTCCAGTTTAAACATTATCTCCGTACATTATGGCTGTGGAGTTTCAAACATTCGCTTTAAAAGTGGAAAAAAAAAAAATAAAAAAAAAACGGAAGACATAAATCTTTCAAGACTCGAATTATTATTCCGAATCGATCTACAATACGCAATCGATTGCAAAAAAGCTAGTAGCTCATAATTTCCTTCCGCTCGTTAAATTCGACGACAAAAATATTCCTTTCTTTATTTTTCAGCATCATTTTACTTTAACTGTAACTCGCTTTCTCTTCTTTGTTTTTTTCTTTTTTTTACAGTTCACCGATAGATAGTAAAAATGAAAGGATGATAAATAAAAATAAAACATCATCAGTCAAATAATTTCGGACGATTAAACGGACTACAACAGAGTAAAGTGAAACGTTAGTTCGACATTAAAACTACCCCAAGCGAATCGTGCATTTGGCTATGTTTCTCACGCAAACCATGACAAATCCTGGCACTTGTTCCCCCGTCCGATCGCTTCATACTCGTAGCAGCGGCGCTTTATCTTCTACTTTTGGTCTCCCTTACACTTTTATGTCTTTTTGTCTTCCCGTGGTTTATTGTTTCTAAAAGTCGCTTTTCACTGAGATCGTTGAATCCGTTAAAATATTTAATTGAATAAATTTACAAAAATGTTTTCTAGACTCGGTTGTTTTGATAACGTCATAATTGCATTGTATATTTAATGCATCCTGTAATTTAATACGTTTTTCAAGATACAGCCAAAGTCGTTAAACGGAATATTTTGATGGTTGTCATTCAATGAGACTCAACAATTTGTTGATATTTTATTTTGTCTGAATAAAATTAATAAATTTTATTTTTTGAATAATATTACCTATGCAAAAATATTTTTAAAATATATATTTATATACGTTTGATGAAAAACTTTATTTGGCAGACAATTTATTGATTTTAAACGAAAATATCTTTATCATGGTTCTTAATTTAATATGACATATTATAAATAATGATTAATTAACACGAAAATATATTTGCTCGCAATGAAATAACGATCGCGTATAACAATTATACGAAAGGGAAATAATCTTAGCACACGGAGACTTAAAAATTAACGAGCTCGAGAAAATTTAAACTCCGTGCTCTGTTTCATCAGAGGATGAAAATTAAATTCGCAACAGAACGAGGACACGTCGGAGTAATTTGTTCTCGCGTGGCAGTTTTCTTCCGAAGCCGCAAGGTTCTCCATGGCGTCTCCCCAAGTCTCGTCTGGTATTCTATCCTCCCGACGTTGTCGTCTCGTTCCAGCTTTCGTTGCGCGTCCATCTCTCTTCCCGTGTGTACGAATACACACAAGGGCTGAGTTCCACACGATGAGCCTGAATAATTTGCATTATTCTCCCGTTCACGCGGGGCGCGACACTCCGCGCCATCGGTAACTTCATTCTCTGTCTTTCTCTCTCTCTCTCTCTCTCTCTCTCTCTCTATCTCTCTTTCTCATTCGCGCGCGACTCTTCTGTACTTGCGCGCACTTCATCCACTGTGCGTCATAATAATGGCACTCCGTAGCTACGCGTGCAGCTATATAACGTACGCGCCGTCGCGGCCTACGTGACTCGTAATAATTTTCGCAGTCGCTATGAGTTTCAACTTCGAGTTCCTCCTCTCTTTCAAAGCTTGCCTATCCGCGAGCGCCCAGAACGCGAGCAGCTTTCTTTTTGAATTTCAACTTGGAACTTGAATGGCATTATTCAGTGGCTGCGCCGCGGAAAAGCTTTTTAAAGTTTTTTATTGCCTCTCGTTCTTCTACTTCAGCCGTTATTCCATAAGGTTATTTAAAATTTTGCTTTTGAATGTATAAATTTATCTGGGCACCCGGTAATTGAACACTTTATCACTGATACTTTGAAAATTATTTTTATTTATTACGTCGATGTGCCAATTAAATAAAATATTAATAATTTTATTTTTATTCTTTATCAATAGGTTATAAACGTAAAATGTAGAAAGTCTATCGATTTGAATTGAATGTTTTTTAAATAATTTACATAGATAAACAATCTCGAGTTTAAAAAATTTGAAATTAATCTGGCAAAAATAAAATTTTCTTTCTAGTTAATATTGATTGAAGAATTCACATAAATTTATTTAAAGATAATCCACGATTTCAATCATTTATTTACGAATATTTTCTTATCCCTCTATATCCTCTATATTCTTTTGACCACCGAATAAGATTGACGTCTATTTTGAAAATATACCAGGCTCAAAAATTTTACGAAAATGTTACCATTTATACCTTCAAAAAAAAATACTATAATTATTATATAACGATAATAGCGTCAAAAGCGATTCACTTATAATTCTGTAGTAGAAATGCGATTTACCGCGCGTATTACAATAATGGTGCTCTCCAAGTCCACAATTATGAGCTGCGTAAATTGAAATAATTCACAGGTCTCGGGCGTGTTTTGGAACTACGAGAATGAGCTTTCATACTCGGGCAAATACAGAATAATTCGCCATAAAAAGATTGCCTCAACGAATACAATATTAGTTTACGTTATTCCAAATGTAGTTAACAAATAACACTTTTCTCAATAATGTAATTATACGTATTTCAGTTCGGTGCGCACAAAGCATAACAATAAAATTGTTTTTAATTATACGGAACTGCCGTAAAGAAGCAAACTCGTGAAATTTTCATTGATAATGTATGTTGATCGTTGCGGCAATTATTGCTTTATTTGCCTAATTTTATGCTTTATGGAGAGGATGACATTTCTTTTTTTTTTTTTTTTTTTAGAAATAGGACGATGAAAATTATAAAAACGGAGAATTGACAATATTAAACAAAAATCACAACAGATTCTTTGGTTTTTATTTTAAATATTTTTAAATCTTATACATTTAATATAAATATATATATAATTCAATTAACACTAAATACATTGATAAATAATTGCATTTTAAAAGTTCGTTGTAACAAGTCGCTCGTAATTAATGCTTTATGCATCGTTCCCTCTTATTATCACCCTTTATCGATACTTGTCTGCAATTCTACCACTCTTTAAACATCGTATCGGGTGCAATAATCGTCGCTCGAAACGGAGAAAGCACTTAAAAAAACATTTAAAAAGCTACAAAAGCCCGCGCGCGGTCTATAATCTTCGCAACAGTGTTCATTCTCCCATACACACCTTACACGTCGTAACGCAGCTGCACGGATAGCAGTCACTCGCGGCGATTTGAATTTCGATAATACCAGATGTTGCGGTGAAAAAAAAGATAAAAAAATAAGCGCTTTGCGCCATGCGCGCGGCGAATGAAACAAAAAAACAAAAAAAACAAAAAAAAATAAAAAAACAAGAAAGAAATAACCCACATAAACCAAAGCCCGATGAGAATAAAAGAAAGAATAAATCGGCAAGGAAACGCGCGCGTTTGTTCAACGTCGCCGATATACATATGCCCGGCAGCTTTTAAAGCCGGCGCGCAAAGTTTATTACGCAGCTTTTTTCCTTCGACGCGCAAATAGCCTCGGCGTAACCTGCCGCACACCTGCTTAAGCGCTCGTGTGCCTAGGTGGCTTACCGCAGCTTGCGTTATACGCCGAGAGACGTGCCGTGATATTTGTCGTGCGCCGGCGGTCTTCGCGGAAGTTTGCGCGCGAACCCCGAGGCCCTACGCGACGGCGATCCGATCCCTTCGGCGCGTTGTAACCGACGACGAGCGAGTGCGCAAACAACTGTGCGGATTTGGTGTGAAACCGCGAGCCGGCCGCTGCTAAAGCTCCTGCCTCGACAAAGGTGATACGTGAATTATGACACGGGTGACTGATAAGCGATAGATCAAAATTGTTTCGATGGATATCAGTATAGCATTTTGCTTACTGATGCGAATTTTCATGCTTTGATTAAGGATATAATATAACATAACGTTTCAATTTATATAAAAAAACATTTCACCTACTTTTTTAAAGTTCTTGTATCTTGTACTTGTATTAAATATAGTTTTAAAAAAATATTACGGTATAAAAAATGTAAATATTACGTTTTTCATTTTTACATGAAATGTATAAAATACATTTTTTTTTTTTTTCAAATATTTTTTTGCAAATCAGTAAAAGCGCACGAATAAAATTTAAATAAAAGAGAAAAGTAATCGTTGAAAAATACTAAATTATTTTAAAAATAATAATAAAAAATTTCAAATTTTTTGGTTACAATAATAAGAAATATAATTGCATAAAATATCAATATATATTGTTAAAAAATTATACGGAATATTATGTAATGTGGTTTTCCGTATTATATTTTGACGAATACATTTTATTTTGAAAAAATTTTTTTATAATAATACATTTAATATTCAAAATTAAAAACAAATTTCATCATCAAGAATTTAATTAAAGAAATCGTTGCGTTAAAGTACCGCATTGAAAATTTACAATTCGTGTACTGTTTTTGTAAGAAGCAATTCCGCAAATCCCTGCACGTATTTTAACCTAAAATGCTAAAGCTTAATTACGTGCAGCTTACACTTAAATGTAATAAGCCCCATTCTATTTACACTAGCGTTTTTAATGGATTCGATGTGTACGAAACTGTGATCCAAAGAACTTTAAAAAAAAAACAACAACCGTAACTACTCGAATATAAAGCTCACTTTTAACCTCTATAAAATATCGATACCTTATATATAACAAAATATTAATCGCTACCTGTTAACACAATTACAAGATTTATCCCATATAAATAAACAATATTGTAATTTAAAATTATTTCTTATTCATTAAAGTAAATATCTACAATTCTATTTGTCCTAGAATTTTATTTTTAACTAATTTATTATAACATCTAAAGTATTATATTTTTGCAAATAAACTATACTTTCACTTTTTTTCATTGTTAATTCAGAATTGTCATTTTTGTAAAAAAAAATAAAAGGAGATAAATAAAAATCGCGCGTAAACAGAAAGTGACAAAAGATAAAAAGTTTCTTCTTTGCACCCTTTTATTAGAAGAAAGCTGAACGATCAAAGCATCAATTTCGTCAAAATTAAGTTTACCGAACCTCTTGGTCCTTTTCCGCACGATCTTGAAATCGCTCCGTCAACTTTAGCACAGTGGCAATTGCAGCGAAGCGCATTTTTACGCGCTAGAGACAAGAAAGCGCAACCAACTATCGATAGGTTTAAAGCGCAAACGACGACGACGACGACGACGACGACAACGATTCCAAGAGCCTCTGTAAGATATAGCCCGCACGACTGTACATGTAAATGCATAGATATATCTGTGTGTATGTGTTTGTGTATAAACCGGATCGATCCCAAGTGACTTGGCCTCGGTTCGGGCCAATAAATACGACGTTATCGGGAGCTCGTAAACGCATCTACGTGATGCGGCCACGATTCCCTCGATATGTAGGTATCTATCAGTCGTATATAAGCATTCCTGTAGTTTCCTTAACGGAGCCATGTAGGGATACATCGGCTCTCTCCTCTACGGCTACTTGGGGCTCCGCTCATTCGATAATCCCTTTTTCTTTGTACTGTTTTATTTTCCTCTAACCTTATGTGTATATATATATATATATATATATATATATATATGTTACTCGTCCTTTTCCCTACAGCTCACTAATTCTCCTAAGTTTACTTTACTTGGTTCCGTACTATTTCGTTCGTTCTCTTTTATCCAAACGTTTCTTTCTCTTCATTTTATTTTCTTTTTTTTTTTTGTTCGCTTCTCTGCTTCCTCTATGTCTTTTTGAACATAATGGTTTTCTATGTTTTCAACTCTTTCCTCTTCCTTTCTCGCTCGCGGGTTCCAGAAACGACGCGTGGTGCGCGTGCGCGCGCTCGGGAAAACTTGCCGCGCAAGAATCGAGTTTAATGGGTTAAGAAAATCATGTTAGCGAGACGAAAGAAAAACGTCGGAACAGCTGTATATTTCGAAACGACTTCTTTTTCTTCCCCCTCTTTACTCGACTACTGCACGACCTCCTTCGCATTTTTTTCTTTTCTTTATCGTACTTACTTTTCGCTTAAATTCGCGTACGAACAGCTGGCGGTTATTTCGCAATAAGGGTTGAGAAAGTGAGAGAGAGAGAGAAAGAGAGAGAAAGAGAAAAAAAGGGGTAGAAAAGACTCAAGAGCAAACGTATACATACGCGTGTATATATCTATATATTTAAGTGCGAGAACGAAGCATCGGGAACAGCAGTGGTAGTGGCGGCACGTTATATAACGCACAGATCGTTGCAGGGTAAAATCATAAGATTTCGAGAGTTACATTTACCGCGGGTATTTTCTCTCATTTCCGGTAAAACAACGTTTTTCTCTTATCCTTTCTATTTTTTTTTCCTCCACAACGTATGTATATTTATTTTTCTCCGTTGACCAGCAAATGGCAAACTTTATTCTCTTTCCCTCCCCGCTATCTCTATGGATAGCTCGAAAGCCGAGAATTTACTCTCGCGAGCGAAAGAAGGAGGTAAAGTAAGTTTCCCCCCCTCCCCCCTCAGTCCTCTGATTTTCTCCGAGTTTTTGCTTATGATCTCTATTTTCCAGTTTTTACTTTCCGAGGAATTCTCAGATGGGACTACCGCACGATGCGCTCGCGCGAATTTTCCTTTTCGCCGTTCCTCTCGCGGTCCCTTCGTTCTCCGCACAAGTTCTTGCTTTTTATGTTACCGGTATAAGAATCGTCCGCGGATGACCTACTTATCTCGAAAAATACCTAGTTCAATGGATCTTGTGTGTGTATAAAAAATACCAATTCTCTTACACACTTCCATGGTCTCTTTTTCCCTCTCTCTGTCTCATTTTCTCACGCAACGTTCCGAGTCACTGATCGCGCTTTAAGCACCTTTAATAAAAGTTAACCCGTTAAAACGAAACTTTAAACCGTAGACTATAATTATGCAGAGGCCCTTTTAATCTGATGTTAACCTTAGACACGGGGATTAATTTAACGCGCTGATTTAAGTGACCCGATTGGAAAGAGGTAGTATACGGATTTGTAAAGTTTGCAACAAAAAGTTGTCGTGTTGACGCTCACGTTTACTTTTGAGTAATTTTTGTATACAGATTAGAGTTTTACTACAATAATATAATATTTCGCATCAAAATTAAAATCAATAATATGTTAATTAATGGCTTCATAAACTGCAATATGAAAATTTCTAGTTATACAAATAAACAATAACAATCAAGCTTGCATTTAACTAATTAAATCATAAGAAACAATATATAAATTAACAATAAATGTATTTGTACTTTTCGATATCGAATGCCAGGAATATTCTTTCAATAAAAATTAAATTACAAATGTTGCCGATTCTCGATCATTACATGACAATATTTACTACGTTTTTTTTCTTTTAATTTGATTTGATTGATTTTCTATAATATTATAAATATAATCAAGTTATAACGACTAAACTGGTAATTTTATTGAAATACTAATTTTGGCATTTATATTTATTAAAACTACTTTCTTCAACATTTATGTCATAATGTTGACATTGTTGAATTTTTCTAATACAATTTAATCAATATACATCTGCAGTATTTTATGCTACAATGCTTATAAAAAATATATATATTAAGTAACGAGTATTTCAGGCTTTCGCGAGGATAATTGGTCACATTATCACATGTTTTTTTAAAGCTTAAAAAAGTCAACACACGAGTAAACCCGAAAAAGCATACAGTATAATTAATAAATATAATTTGAAAAAATACAAATTATTTGTAATGCAACGAAGAAAATTTATCTCAAATTATTTGCAATAACACGAAAGGACTTTTTTCCCAAATATATCTCCCATAAAAAAGATCCATCCAATTTTAAAGCTTATTGTTTTTCTTCCTTTTTCTTCGTTTAAAGCGCGGATTTACTTGCAGCCACTCTCGTAAATCCTAATTAACGTCATTCAGCCATACAGTACTCGGTTACCTCGGCCACGAAATGCTCGTTTTGCCTTTAATTTCCGTGCTTTACGATCGAATGCACGAGCAGCTCGAATTAATCTCAGCTCTTTCCCTCTCTCCTTCTTGGTAAAAATATAAATGTACTGGCATTTATTTCTCGTAATATGCCAGCGAACCGCAAAAAATAATCGCGCGGAGTTAAAACTAAAATGAGAGACAAAAACAAATATAAACATCGAGTAACGCCGAGTCTCAGAATTGCATTATTCTTTAGGTGATTCGCGGCTATGAGCTGAGTCGGTAAGGTAACTTTCGTCAAAGTCGCGTTGTCTTCGTGTACGTACATATATAGTAGCGTATAGACGAAGACTGAAAATTCAGGCGCTTGGCTCAAGGATCATCGCGTCCACAGACGAGTGCTCGGCCATTGTTCTCCGTATATGCTACATGCAATTAACCCAGAAACGTAGAAGGCTTGTAGTATCCAGGACGAAACTTCCCACCGAAATGCAGCAGCGCGGATTCATAACGCTGGCTCACCGCTCGCATTCTCAGCTCGTTTCTTTTCCTCTCTTATTCATTTTTTTTTTTTTTTTTTTTTTTTTTTTTTTTTTTAACTTTCCAAGCTACACGTAAAGCTCTTGACTTTATATCCTCCCTTCTCTCGCTTCTTTCTTCTAGCTCTCCCATTCTCGTTTCGCTTTACGGTTTCCTTTTCTTCTTTTTTTTTTTTTATTTTCCAGTTCGTTTTAACTTTGAACTTGCATATGGATGTTTCTGTTTTTTCATCTATTTTTTTTTCTAAACTTTACGCCGACTGAACTTCAAAGATAAAAAATACACTTGTAAAAGTAATCCAATTGCAGAACTTCAAAAGAATTGAAGAAATATTTTAAAAATTTGCAAAGTAATCTTGTTTAATTAAAATCGGTAAAAAATTACTGATTTTTATACCGAATTTATTTTTCTCAATATTTCAATTTTACACGATTGAATGGTTTATTTAATGTTTCCATGAATGTATTGCAATAAATTAGAACAAAAATGATTGTATTAATTAATTTTTTAAAAAATTGTTTGATATTATTTGCTTTTTATAGTTGTTTCTGCTCTATTGTCATTGTATAAAGAATTTAAAACAAGTTTTTGATGTGTAATAGTTTTTAACGAATGTTTTTTTTTTTAATTTCAAAGATTTACATTTTACTATTTATCTTTTCATAATATAAATAGCAATATTTACAGAAGAAACGGATGTATCCAAATTTTTCAAAAAATTTAAATATAATATTTTTGCGTTTTCAAAAATGATTGATTCAAAAGTTTTAGTTTTTACTTCTCATAAATGAAACGAAACTAGCTCAGGCGTATATACATGTAAAATATGAAAATTTTTCAAACAAACGCAAAAACTCACATTTCGAACGACATTATGTCACAACTCCTCGCATATTTTACCTTCGATGTTGGTATTTCTTTGCTCTCTCTCTCTCTCTCTTTCTCTCGTAATTTTTCACATGCCGGCGTGAAAGCGCTTCGAAGCCCATTGAGAATTAGCGAGGCGCACACGCGACGTTGTTATATACGCACGTTTATATACATATATCTACATATCTGTACTCCCGCACGTAGAAACCCTTCTTCCAACTTTCTCTCACCCCAGCTTTCAACTCTACGAATCGGAAGGAAGCTGCTTCCCTTCACTTACTTCCTCCGTCGACGAGGAAAGGAGCGCGAGGGTGCGGGCGCGCGGCTCACATGCATACGCGCGATACACTTGTTCAGTTTCGACGTCTAGACGACGTTGCGCACTGTATTCGTGTGTCTTGTCTTATCATCTCTTTGATAGCTGACGCGCGCTCGTTCACTTTTCGCTAAGTGATGAACAGTTAATCGCCCTGCCGCGCGCGAACTCCCAACGTTAGCTAGCTCGAGTATCGTGAATTAATAGATCGTGTTCTCGTTTCCTCCGCATAATTTTCACGATGTGTGATTAACGAATTGCATGTATCGTGTTATTGCGGGAATTCCGAAGCGCATATTAAAATCCGAGCAATGTTTGATTATCTGTTAATTATAACCAGTATAGGATCTGTTTATTATTTTAAAGCAAATTTAAATTTTTAGCCAATAATTTGTCAAATACATTTATATGAAATCTGTAAAGAAGCCAAGTAGAGTAAACTTTTCTATTTTCCGGTTTCCGCTTTTGGGGTTCAGTTTTCATCGGCAACTTTTCGCTGCTTTATTTTGGAAAAACAAAAATTAAAAAAAGCACAAGAAGCAACGAAAAAAATAAAAAAATTCGAACAACAATCCACCGAAAGCCTATAGAACTCGGTACTTCTCGACCGCTCCGCTAATAAGCTAATGCACGCCAGTAGCGGTGTTGGAAAATACATAATATGAAAGTTTGAAATACATACTGTACACGTTAGAAGCGGCTTCAAAATTTTGATTAAAACTGCAAACCACTTTTGACTGTATAATAAAACTAAATAATAAGTAAATTTCGATTTTTAAAATGTTATAAGTTCATTTAGATTTAAAAATGAAATTAATTAAATTTATTTTTAATGTATTTATTTCTAAAACATTGTTAAATTTGAACAAAATAAATTTTATTTACTTTTATCATTTTATTTGATGTTTGTATTACCCAAGCAAACATAAATAAAATAACATTGTTATTTTAAATTTGACGATTTAAATACGCATACGGTAACACAAGTCAATAATTGAAACCAAAATAACGATAAATTGTGCAGATTTTTAACTCATACATATAACGACGATACCTATAGACAAAATAAATTTTACGAAATGTTCGGCGTAAAAGAATTTTCGTCTCCTTCACAAGTACCAACTTTCAAGACCCCTCCTATGAATAAATGCCCTTTTAATCAAATACTAAAATTGAAGGACGCTTAACGGTCCATTTCGTAAAGTTCTTTCATATCGGAGTCCCCTTTCCTGTGGAAAATTGAAGGTAAAAGTCGTTCTTTGACATGTCACCGACAGACTTTGTGACTAAGACCGCCGACGATTCATAGACTGGACGAGAAAGCCTCGAGAGTTTTTAGTCCTTAACCGCCAACCAGAAATATTCGCGTAGTATTACACAGAACGTTTAACGTGACAAAACCGAAGACGACGTGGAAACTCGCGAGCGCGCATAAATGCGTAAACAACCCTCGTTCTCTCTCTCTCTCTCTCTGTCGCCATGTAACATACAACGCATCCGGGGACTTCGCTTCGTAGAATCCAGTATTAGCGTGTAGTCCTGCATTATTTACCGAGTGTGGTTTCGCGCAAACGTCCTTGCGCATCCGCGAAAGGAACGACAAGTGCGCGCGAGCTTGGCACGCGTGATGCATGAAGCTACTTTAATTAAAATATCGGCGAGGAATTTCGCTCGGTTATACGAGGTTTTCTTCCGTAGAATTCGAATATAACGATTGCAATTGCATGCTATATTTTTATACAATTTAATTACAATAACGTACTTATCATCTTTTGTTTCTTGTTTTTTTTTTTTTTTTTTTACAAGTTGTGAACGGTATAAATAATTTGTTATTTTATTCAAAAATAATCAAAAAAAAAAATGTGTTTTTAATATTACACTCAGATTCATTTAAAAATAAAATGAATTTCAAAAATTTATTTAGTAAATTTAAAAATGTTACAATTTTTCAATTTTTAAAAGCTTTATTCCGATATTCCGTCCTTGTAAATTCATTCAAATGTTTAATACACTACTTTTTAAAATTGTTTTTCCATCTATTTTATATTTAACAACCCTCTTTGGCGATATTGCGGATATGAAGTTTTACAATTTTTATTTGTGTTACATTATGAGTTGTTGCTTTTAAAAATAGTTTGAATGGAAATTGATAGATGCATTTTTAAACAATCATGCGAAAAATACATACCTGAATATTCAATGTTTATAAACAATATCATAAATAGTACATAAATTCGACCATTTCTCGATTCATCGAATGTCAACAAAAGACTAAAAATCCGATACGACTTCGAGCGAGCTCTCCAGATTTCCTTAAATTATTTAAATGCATACGCGTCTGAAATCAAGCTTCGCTCTGAAGAAGAAGAAATCCTATTTTCTCCGAATATCCCGCTCGGATTGAGTTTCATGATTTTACTCTGCGTCGAGAAAATCCGAAGAGAACTGAGTAGCGAAGCGCCTATACGGAAATAAAAAACGATCCATCGTTGTAAGATAAATATATAGACGACTCAAACATTTGCATGCGCGACATTAACTCACATTATTTTTAGGCATTCAAATCAAAGTTCACGTTCATGAGGATTCACAAGAAGTAATGTTTTAGTACATTTTTATATATGCTGGTTGATATTATTAAAAATTCATTTCAACCTAGCATCAATGAAACTCAAACATTTTTCGATGCAAACATTCTAGAGGACACTTGTATCTAAAAATTCAATTAAGCTTCGAATATTAAATGTGAAATTTATAGAATCTGCATATATAAAGGAGATAAACAAACGAAATTTACCTACCAAAGCAGTTCTATAATGCTGAAAGAGAAAAAGTAAAAGTTCCGCCTACATCTGGATCACCTATTTCACACAGTTTTTTATGCTCAACCATATGCGTCGACACTTTACGACTTAGATACATGGATAAAAGCCAAAAAGGCGCACATTACGCGTTTCCATTCCTGCCGATGCATTGGAGAGGCGCGTAAAAAAAAAGAAAGGAAGACGATAAAATTTGGCAAAGCTACCTTTCGCTATCTTTTCTCTCCTCGGACGCTTACATCGAACGAAGTCTAGGTTAGCGCGCTGGCACGTCAAAGCAATTGCTCGACTTCTTTACGGGCTCATACTGTATATAGCGCGTTTAGTGCTTTTCAGAATCTGTGATCAGATTGTATATATATATATCAAGAACGCGAGTGCGCGCGAGTAGCGTTGTAACGTACCAAGCTGTACTTCGTATATCTACGTATATGTATACATTTGCGCAAGTGATATACGTAGACGTGCAAGATGGAGAATTCCTATATTTTTGAACTTGAAAAAAAAAATGTATGCTGGTTGTCGTATGTATACGTGTAAAAACATTCTATGTCCGTTTAAAACTTTCTTCATACTTCACTTGCGACTCGTTAAAATATTTTTGTACGTGTGTGCTTTTGTTTGCATGCTCCAGTTTTCAATACTACAGTTAATATTTTATTTATAAAATACTTTAACACTTTGATCGAAAGTAAGCTTATTTTATTAAAAAAAATGTTCGATTTAATATTTATATTTTTAATAAATCATGATTTTAAAATAAAAATACTCAATATTACTTTATAATGTTAACAGCAATATTTGCTTTGGAGAAAACGTTAAAAACTTTTCAAATATTACGCTACAGTTTACACATACGATAAAATGCTGAAATAAAATGCTGCTTTCTATAAAAACTACGTCGATAAATATTTAAGTATTCTTCGAAACAACAAAATATTACAAGAGATTACTTTAAAAATACAGCTAAACTTCCATATAATTTTATGAACAAGGTCGACAAAGCAAAGTGTTTTAAGAAAATTTTGTAAAGTAACACAAGATGTGTATTTAGTACAATTCTCAGCTGTTTATCATTTTTAAAAATAAATTAAGCTTGACCCGCAATATTAACGGTTTGAAAAAAATTGACTTTAGCCTTGCAGTCTTTATTGCGATCCTTACTCGATATACTCGCACGAGAAACAGCTAAGGTAGTCATTTATCGGTTTATGTGACCTCGCTCACATACAGAGAATCACCGGTGAGTTAAGCTTTTGTAGAAACGACGCGCAGTAAAAGCGACGCAAATTGGTGTGATTTTCTTCTCGACACTTAGCGGCTTTTATGATTTTCCGTTGATTATCTCGCCGTTGCCGGCGGTGAGCGCAAGAGTAAATGCGCGTGCGCGCGGCTTCCCGGAGTAATTAGCATTTTTATTTTCGAGCTCAGCCCCGATACGTGAGAAAACACGCGCGGATTCGACGCCAGGAAATTCATTATTCAGGATTTTCTATGCGCGCACGCAGAGCGAAATTTTTCGAAATGATACGAATCTGCTAATGTGCTGTGTGGAAAGTCATTTTCTTACGCAAGCTGTGCAATACTTTTTTTTCTCTTGTTTTCCATTGGCGAGTAGTTTTTTCATTTCGCTTTTTTTTTTTTTTTTTTTTTTCATTTTTACCATCGACTAATTTTTACTTATTTTGTGAAAAAGTAAATGATTATTCAAATTATTTTTATTGTTTTGCACATTTTTTTATTTAAAATGACTCTACATCGTAATAAATTAAACTTGCAAACAGATTTGTATACAGTATTAAAATTTATAATTTATAATTTATATTTTTTAAATTTTTATATGGGAAAATCATAAAATCATAACAAAGTTTTTTTCATTATATGCATTTATAGATATAATAACTATAATTGCTCTATTAACAATTATACGTAACATAAAGCTACTAATTAATCGAACAGCAATGTCCTATAGTTATAATTAATTGCCATACTTAGTGATGTACAACAATTACGATTACAACACAATTTCACTCATAAAAAACGTTCATTTAATGTTTAAAGTTGTTAAAAAAAATCTTTTAAATTAAATATAAAGTTTGATGAAAAATATGTACAAAGAATACAGCACACGTTCATTAGTTTAATAAATAATATTACCTGGTTTAATTCTTATTGAAATTAACAAGATTTCTAAAATGCAGCGTTCAATAAACTTTTACACTTATGAATTCACAAGCAGTAAACGCATTCTACTTTTTATCATAATTTATTGAATCGTAAAAGAAAAAAGTATAACAACTTTGCCCATGAAAAGATAATGAAAAAGTCAAAGTTTCCCAGGAGCAAGTGATGCATAATGTCACTCGCACGCGGCAAGTTCGAAGACGCCTTCAGTTTACCAAACTAGACAAATAAAAAAAAAAAAAAAAAAAAAAATTCTCCATCGCTCTATTTATCCTATAGGATAGTCCATTACACGGGCAAAGCGCAAATGTTCCCGACGTGCGCATAATGACGAGTGGGACGATCGCGCGAGCATGTACAATCGAAGTACGCGCGTACAGCCGAACCTGTTTCAGGGGACTTTGCGCGCGTGCGGCTATAAAAATAAAAATAAACGATGCACTTGGCGCCTAGGGTATCCTTGTGCAGACGTATATACAAACGCGTATATATACATACAGGCAAGGGTAAGCGCGCGAAGGCAAAAACGCGGGGCGAAAGAGGAGGAAAAAAAATAGCGTCGGTGTAAGTGTGCGCGCGCGCTCGGGATCGTCTCTCTTTCTCGCACATTGGGGTTTCGGGCTCGAGAGCTCGAGCCTCATCTTTAATCTCTCGTCGCGGCACGCGTCGCGGTCGCATCTGGCGAGCTCCACGGGGGGTCGATTGAAATTGCGACGAGGCCCACTAGGAGGGGTCGCGGACACCCTTCGTTCGCACTCGCGTCCACTATGCGAGTAGGAGAGACGAGTATATTTTGAATCCCCCTTCTCTTTCTCTCTCTTTCTTTCTCTCGCGCTCGCTCGCTCGCTCGGTTTCTGCTCATATTTGGGGAGACCGTTGCTTGCGCTCACGGCTATCCACGTACATGTATCGTGAGCGCGGTGTAGAATATAAGCAAACGCACCCTCGAGCGGTGAACCGCGATTTTCGGATTATTATATATGTATGCGAGAACTCGTATTTTCTTTATTTTGCGCGAAATGTCTGCAGTTTCTTTAAAGGTACGACGTTAAAAGCGGGTACTTGGATGTTTACAAATGTGTTATTTATACTAAATTATTATTGCGTATAAAATAAAAGAAAAAAAGTTTATCTCACTATTTTAACAAGAATTTAAACGAATTTTAAATTATCTCAGTTAACGCGTAATGTTCAGCTATTTTACATAAAAAAAACTTCGGTGTAGCTTTTATTTACCTGAAAATACATATTTTGATCTAATATAGTGAACAAAATAACTTTATTCATAAAATAAACAATAATCTAGTTACGATGCACTGTAGTGCAATAAAACTCAAAGTTTTAATATAAATACAGAATATTTTTCGTCTAATAAGTTAACTTTATTTTTGAGCACTACTTTAAATTAAAATGACTATGCTCCAATTAAATTAAGTGTTAGTTTAATGCAAATAGTTTACCATTTCGTTTAAAAACGTTTCAAAACATCTGTCGTCTTAATGAACAATATAGAAAAAGTTTATACGGTAAATGCTCTACTGGGTCCTTTTCCTCGGAATAATTAAATTAATTAATAAACGCCACGCGAAAGGACTATGATAAAAATTACTTCATAAAAAATAGTAGATAAATGGTCTCAGTAGCTCACGGGCATTAATAAGCTAAATTGCCTCCATTTTGCGAAAAACTAAACGCCTCCCGCGAGAGTGAAAAAGGTATACGTACGCTTGTTTATTTTTTTTTTTATTCAAGAGAACAATCGTTGTTTGAAATATATAAGGAGATATACTAAACTGAGTCCAGCTGCTAATTCGTAATCAAAATTACTGCACGGTATAGATCATAAAATGTAATATAAAGTAACACAAAAATAAGGGACAATATCGAGTTTTCATCACCATTAAGTGACGTATATTTAAAGCTTTTTATAAATAAGAAGAAGCATCGTTGTTAATTATAGTAAAATGAACATTAGTCGTTATTTTCGAAATTTAAATTGTTGAATGCATTTAAATTAATTGCGACGACAATAATAATTAGTGTTTATAATATTGAATAATTACAAAAAAAATTTCACAATCTACATAAACATAATAAATATTGCAACGTTACTTGCAAAATCAAGTAAATTTTCAGGCAAATCTTTTTAAAAAAAAGTTATCAGAATACGAAAGAAAGCAGCTCGTAAAAAGCGCGCACGTCTTAGACCGAGCTTCGTCGAAGCGAGATGACCTACTGGCAACTTGGACGACAAGAAACCAAAACCCGTCGACCCGGGCGTTTAAACGTGCCTCCTCGGTAGAGTATCGAGCAACCCGCCGGACTCCCTACCCTTTTTCTACGTGACCGTCACCGCTGTGGTTTTCCATGCGCAAGGAGCGTATACATAGTTTCGCGTCTTAACGAGTTGACCCTTTCTCCGACTTCCTTCCTTCCTTCCTTTCTTCCTTCCTTTCTTTCAACGAGCGATAAACGAGATAAAAGAAAGGAAGAAAGCCGCGAGCGAGATGAAGGCCCCTGACGCGGGCTGATTAACCCGAAGGATATCGCCCGGTTAAACTTGTCCGTCTTCTTTGGCCGAGGAAGCGCGAGAATGGGGGCGCGAAAGAGCGAGCTAAGAACTTAAAAGGCAAATAATGGCGAGAACGATAACGGCCCTGAACGAGTGCTTACACTAGCGGCGTATAAAGCAGCAGCGGCAGCAGTAGCACCGGTAGTAGTAGTAGTAGTAGTAGCGTAAGACGGCGCCAGTTGGATAAGAAACTGTTCCGTACTTTATTTTTCTTCGGAAGTGGTCGCGGTGCGCAGCTTCTTCGCTCCCTCGTGGTCGAAAATCTCTCTCTCTCTTTCTCTTTTTCTTTCTCTTTCTCTACTACCTCTTCGTTTTCCTTTCGTATCTCTCTCTCTCTCTCTCTTTTTTTCCGCACCGCTCTTTTTTTAGTTTATTTCTTTTTTTTTCCCCGTTCTCTCGATGCGCCGTTGTTACTCGGGAGTTAAAGCCGCGTAAAGGAGGCGATTGTTAAAACGACTTTCCTCCTTTATCGCCGGCGGGGATTTAAAGGTTTATTATTGATGATACGGGCGGGTTTCGGTGGGCGGAGGTGGTAGCGGAATTAAAATAGCTCGAGTGGCTTTAAATCCGAATAACGCGCTCGGTCGTTAAGATTAAAGGCAACGATTGCGACGATGTTGTGCGACGAAGTAGACGGTAAATAATGCGATTTGTTTCAAGTTTTAATATCGGCTTCCGAGCGAGCGAAGCTTCTTTTCTTATTCCTAATGACAAAATAAACGACAAGTTTGCCTTACTACAGGGAGTCTGATAATACCGACTGGGTTTGCGAATAAATTTACCGAGACACTGGTCATATTGGAAATGTTTCGACGAGAATTATTGATGAAAAGTTTTAAGATGAATGGAGAAAGTAAGGACTGTGTGTATATTATTTGCAATTATTATAAACTTGGACGGAGAGAAAATCTTCCAATAGATATTAATGTACGACTCGGTACGGAAAAGTTTTCGTGACTTATTTTCTTAATGCACACTTTCAAAATAAGATAATAAAGATAAAAAAATTTATTTCTAAATAATAAATAAGCATACTAACAAAAATCACATTGTCCTTATTTTTAATTATTTATAATACATAACAGAGAAAATTAAAAAAAAATATAGACATAGATGTTTAAAAAAATTTAATACCGCGGTTCAATTTTATTAAATAGCCGATCGAGAAAAAAAATACTCGTAGCTTGTATCCTTTTTGTTGAATAGATTAAAATAACGGGCACTGTGGAATTAAAAATTTTCTCGCGCATCAAAAGCAAAGGGGAACGCAAACAACTTTCTTTAGCCAGGCATCCCCGGTAAACTTTGTATCTCCAAAAATTACAATTACGCGAAGCGCTTGGTTCGCATTACCAAAGTTTCATTCAGTTGGAGTCGAAAGTAACCGATGTACTTTCAATCGACAAAGCCATTAGAAAACGTTAAACGCAGTAAATCGCATTACTCGAAGAGCGAACGTTCGATATTTGCGAGGCGGGATAGAATAAGAGAGAAAGAACCAGAGTCAGAGCGAGAGAGAGAGAAAGAGCGAAAAATAAAAAGAGAGAAAGAAAGAGCCAGGAAAACGATTCGTTGCGATGAACTTTATTGCTGCTCGTTTGAAAGTTTCCCAAACGACTATGCAGCTCTCTTTTGCTCTTCTATTCTCCTCTTTCCCTTTCTCCCACGTGCGCACACACACACACACACACCTGCACACGTTCGCGCACAATCACTCGCGAGCGTTCGATTCTCTCGCTCCTTTCGCAGTCTCTCGCTTTCTCTCTCCTTTGGCGTTGTACAGCTGCTGTTTATACCGCTTTCTTATCCGAGAGTAAGATAGAAAAAGAGAGGAAGTCACTACTCGTCGGAAAACTTAATATAAAGAGATATTAATCTAAGCGTAAATCGAAAATTCGCGAATACGAGCGGCGCACGTCGCATGAGTGTGCCGGAGGAGGAGATATCGCGCGCGCGCAAAATTTATCGTCGCGTCTCAATAAAACTTACGCGTAACAACGTGACTTTCATAGCCTTTTGGTAGCTTTCGACTTCCGACCTTTTCTACGCTGTGTGTATATTATACCATTTTTTGAATCCACGCGATATAAGGGTGGCTATTTTGGCCGTCGATTGCATTAAATACCTTCGTACCTGATTCGATTTCGTGTTATTAGATAAATTAAAGTTTTATCGCACGAAAATTGGACGATTGTTTTTAATACCTCAAGGAAATTTTTACTCGCGATATTCGATAAATTTTAATGCGCTTAAATTTCTTTTATTTAAAGTAAATTTTTTAAATGTTTAAAAATATTGTAAAATTTAAAAACAACGTTTAATTACAATAATGATTTTGAATGCGATTGTATGATTCAATATGAAGAATATATGAGAAAAAAATGGCAACTGTAAGTTACTGAAAATTTTTATTTATTAAAAAGATTTGGGGATAAAAATTCATAGCCATTATCGATATTTGTAGTTTAAAAAAGTTACGATGCTAAAACTTTCAATGCTTTGCAAATAAAAATTCATAAACACTAATTTGATACGAAAAATAAAAACAAAAATGTTTTTTCCTATCATGTAATTGATAATATGCTATTGCATATTTATTATAGATGTAAATAAATAAACGTAAATTTATAAAATCATTTCTTTAATTTTGATTTATTTCTTAAGTATTACAATTTTTGTTATCATTCAAACTCTATAAATTTGTGAAAATTAATCGTAGTTTAAAGAAACGAGTTGAAATTTTCGTTAAGCGCGTAACCTTGGTAGCTGGATTGTCTTGCGCGGTAAATACGTTTCTCATCATCCAACAATACAAATGTATTTGAATTAAGTTTATTAACGTACGGATCATGAATTTTTTATTTTGCTTCTCCTCTTTCTCACACTCGGTCTCATTCCCTCGTTTACTTTGGCCGTAGCGTCGCAAAATGTTGAGCCAGCGAAGAGAAAGACGACTGGAGAGAGAAGGCGTGAAACTAAGGGACGGGTTGAAGTGGCGACGGGACCGATTTAATTCATTTACTCGGAGAACGCAACTCAACGGAGAGGAGAGACTAGCGGCGGTGCACCGGACAGTGCCGCATCAGACGAGCAAACATCTGCGAACTCTTGCGTAGGGATGGGGAGGGGGAGAAGGGGAGTTATGGCCGTACGTCAACGACGTTACCCTTGGGACGAAGAAGTAAGAGAGAGAGAGAGCGAGAGAAGACTAGGAATCGTCGTCGGTGGTGGCAACGGCGGTAGCCCGATGACGCCGATGCACCGAGTGTACGAGTGCGAGAGCGGGAAAATTCTTCTTCGTGAGAAAACGAGCTATCCCCTGTCCCACAGAATGCCAAATTGCAAATCTGAATTGCAAAGCCACTAACGCGAGGAGGACTTTGCCTTGCTCCTACTACTGCGGGACAACTGTCTGCGTGTGTATATTTATGATTACGTAAATCCCGTGTTCGCGCCGAGTTTATAGGAGTTTATGAGCCGAGGCTTCTTCCTTTTTTTTTTTTTTTTTTTTTTTTTTGTTTTATCAGAGCTGGAAGTTTCTGCGATTATTAAGGGTGAAAACTACTTTTAATCGTTGTAGCAATTAACACGTTCGATAAATTAAACAAAGAGGATTTGGAAGTTATTGTAACGAATGTTTTCAAGAACTATGAAAAGATGCTTTATTTCCTTTTTTTTTTTAATTTTGCGTAATTTAAATACTTATGAATGGTAAATTAAATATAATAATATATATACTTTTTCAGTAATTTAACTCTCACATTTAACGTTCTATTTCAGCATTGAAATAACAGATGTGGAAATATTATTTCACGTTCAAAAATTAAACGACTTATTTTTCAATAATCTTGCATACAACATACTATATCGTACGAACGCATTTTAATACATTTGCAAATTTTCACCGGCATATAAATACGTTTCAGCGATGAATAATCAGAATGCATGGGAATGACGAGTTCGTCTCTATTTTCAAACCGATCTTCAAACCGAACATTTCAAAACAAAAGCATAAAAGCACGCGAAATTGTCGTAGTTTTAACAGCGCGACCGCAATGATGACCTAGCACTACCTCGAATTATAAAAGCAATTGTCACACTGACCGTACGTGCAAACGGAAGCGTCAAATCGCGTATTATTCACCCTAAATCGTAACGCAAAGTTCGAATGGTCGTCCGCACTTTACCTCGAACCAATTACGTAGAAATAGAGAAAGGGATAAAATTCGAGGCTTGAAAGTACTCTCCTTCCTCGGCTATACGTGTTATTATATAACATAAACCCGTTAAACGACACATACGAGACGGGAGGATCGGAAATTATCGCTTTTTACAATACACATATAACTCTCGAAACTCGCGCTCGCGGTATTTCGCATTAGCTTTTCGAGTGCTAACGTCCACATGCTTACGGATGCGCCACTCCGTTGTTTATACTACCCCATAGCGCGTACTATATACATATAGCGCCCGCGTAAATATCTTTACGCGCTATAATGAATGGACGGAGGAAGGATCATTAGCTGGAGTCGAGAAATCCGCATATGCGTTATATACATATATGTATTCCAAGCGAGCCTTAATATACTAGGCATCAGGTAACCCTAGCAAGCGTAACGGAAACTTGTCCAAAACAATGACGAGTGAGATAATTACGTCGGTGAGAAAGCAAGAGGGACAGAGATAGAGAGAGAAAGATGGAAAGAGAGAGAGAGAGAGGGAGAGAGAGAGAAGTAAATAGCTTTAAACCGCTCGGACGTGCTACCGCTGTGTTGCTCAGATGTCTGTCCATTGTTGCTTACACGTGCTTATATATAAAGCAGCCGCATGCGTAAACGTGTGTATACGTACGGAGAAACTCAACGATCATGCACGCGGAAGACGAAGGGAGAGAGAGGAAGAGAGAAGAGGTCGAAAGATATGACGGCGTTGGACGCGCGAGTAAGAGGCAGTACGAATGCTTCTCGCAGGTCATGCCGTAGCGGGATTTACTTAACAGATGCGTGTTAAGCTGTCAGAATAATCCGCAACCGTGCAGGTAATAATGGACTAGAGTACAAATTTGCTTTATCTCTCTCTCTCTCTCTTCTCCTCTCTTTCTCTTTCTCTTTCTCTTTCTCTCTCTCTCTCTCTCTCTGCTTCTATATCTCGTTTTCTAGCCCGAGGTCTGCATTGACCGCTCAACGTTTTTCTAACTGAAAGGCCCACTATAATATTGTGTTTATGATTCATATACGTATAGCTTGAGATGCTGCCACTATATTGCGTGGGAGGGTGTGCTTCAATAGTTCTTTTTTTGAGAATCAACTACTGATGATTTGTTTTCTAGGAACCACTACGCATTTCCCTTTTGTATAATAATTAAAATTTTTATTACGAGTTTTTGCATTCAGAATTTCGAAGAAATTTATTTAAATACGGAGAATTTAACTAATTTTATTTTAAATATACGTTAATTTTTAGTTAGATTTATCATAAATGATTATGATAAAATGAGTTTGATACAATTTCATTTTTTTACCAATATTTTATTTACTGGAATTAATAATAAATGCATCTACACTTCTAGATTAATATTAAATATCGATTAAACAAAATGTCATAAATATATATTTTTTTTCGATGTTATTATATTACTTTTAAAATCGTTCATGATTAAGCACGGTTCACAACTTTAAAGTGATTTAAAAGTAAATAGAGCTATAACTTATATAAGTATCTGACGTTTATTTCTTTTTTTATCAAATGAAACTTTTTATTTTCAAAGACGAAAATGCCATAAGAGTATTTCTAAAATTAAATTTTTAATTATTCATAGCAGATGTCAATTAATTATGGAAATGAATTTAAAAACGTATATTAATATTTTTAAATTTTGATTTCATAAATAAATATCGTTGATAAAAATTTCATGGATCATTTTACTTGTACGAGAAAAAACCTTCACATGGATGATATACCTGCAAAGGAACAGTTTTGTCGTCACTCCATAACCAATTACGTAGTTAAATAACCATTCATCTTTTAACCGCCATTACCATTAAAGTGGCATTGCCATAAATTGAAATAATTGAACGAATTGGAATATGCATAATACTGAGCCGATATTTCCTGACTTTGTTTTTTTGCGAGGATCGTTCTCGCAGATGGCGGTTTCGCAGATGCGACAACGACTTGTTTCCAACTTCCACCATGCGGAAAGATAAAGCGGGCACATCCCGCGTCGCTCGATTCTCGCTTCGCACTCTCGTGAACTTTCTTTCTCTCTCTCTCTCTCTCTCTTTCTCACTTTTTCTCTTTTATCTTTTCTTCTTTCTTTTCTTTGTCTCTTCATCACTTTTTCCCTCTTCAGCGATCCCGCTAACTCGTTCGCTCACTCAATCATCTAATTTTTTTCTTTCGTTTCGTTATTTTTTCCATTTGTGCCTTTTTAGAGTTCCATCGTTGTTTTTTCCTATTTATATAGATTTTTCTACATCACAATTTCATTAAAGCACAATATTAATGTTTTGCCTATTGTTTTTCACAATTATTTGCATCAATGTCTTTACACTTTAACAATAATAAATATTTAAATTTTATGAATTTTGTCAAATTTGTTTTTTACCAAAAATTATTTGTTTAGACAGCGGTAAAAGATTTCAAAATCTTTACCAAAATTCTAATGTGTGATAAAATTAATAATGTAAATTATTCCAAGAAATATTTTTAAAACTAAAATGTTGTACCCAAAATAAACTAATAAGATTCTGAGAAATAAAATTTAAAAATAATATTAAATATTAATCGCGATATTTCAAACAAATTATTATTTTAATGCGGAGCTTGAAATTTATGACAAGAAATATAGTATTCAAAATGGATACGTTATATGCAGAAGTTTAAAGAAAAACGAATATTCGCTTTGTTCGCATCTCCTTTATTAGTTCTCCGTCATCTTGGTGTTTACTGGCATTTACTTATACGTGCGCGCACGCGCGCGCACGCACACACACACACACACACACACACCTACGCACTTTGAGAGCAAAGCAAGCAATGTTATAAACATATATATATATATATATATATGCGTTTCGATTTTCCTCTCTATCCACTTTCTCACAGAGACCGGAGCATCTTGGATGTGCGCACTTACGTTATTCCTAGCTCCGCAAAGAGAAAGAGAAGGACGCATCGAGCGGTTTATAACCGTTTATATGCCAGCCTCGCCGATTCCTCCGTACGACTTTCCAAGTTACGATCCGCTTAGTCGGCACAGAGTACGAGGTGCCGCCCCCGCACGGAGAGGAGTGAATTTACCGATCCGTCGATCGTCGCCCCAAAGTAATGACCCAGTGACACGCGATAAAGCGATCCGCCGACTGCTTTTTATTTTTCTTTTTTTTTTTTTTTTTTTCATGTGTTCGTTTTTTCTTTCTTTTTTTTCGTTTTATTCTCGGTGGCATAAGCCTTTCCAAGGATTTTAATAAGCAATCACGATGGAAATAGCTAAACAAGAATCACTTTCACAGATTAATCTCTTTCTTCTTTCATCAAACTATTATCTTTGAGAATTATTGCTCGTTTTTATGTTAAAATATAGCGAAATCGTGCATGCACGATTCACGTTCAGTTATGAAACATTACATGATCTAAAATCAATGGTATACTTTGATTATTAAAGCTTAGAGGTTTGGAAATTAATTTTAAAAAGAATCATATAACATTTTACATGAATTCATCGTTCCATATCGTTTTAAATACTATAAAAGAAATAGTAAGTTGTTTTATAATAATTTTATATAAACTTGATCGATAAAATACAATGTGTATAAAAAAACTAACTGCTTATAAACTTCAATTGATTATTTTAATTACAATGTAATCACATACATAAATTTATTTAATTGCTGAAATAAGCGTTTTTTATTAAAGGGATTAGAACATAAAAGCTACTTAAAGCAATAGCATTGTGGTTAAATCTTTTTTGAATGAAAATTGAATAACGAGATTATGAAGGTAATACTGGACTTCTTCTAATCTTGCCATAACAATATATATACAATAACGATTCGGTCGGTGTTCTTGGAAAGAGAATAGAGCCAAAGAAATTCAAGCGAAGCGCAAGACTCTGGAGACAGAAATGAAAGAGGAAAGAAGCAAAGCCAGTATCCCTTCCCCATGAGAGTTTAAAACGATTCTTTTATCGATGAATCTAGTGCAATGAATATTAATGGCCCGAAACATCATTCAGTCGAATCGAGGCTACCGGTGTGGCTGTCCTACCGCTGAAAGACGTAATTTCCGGGAACGTATGACGTGCTCTATATTCCGACATTCTATACCAGATTCATTATTCTAAAGGACTAGGATGCAATATCAGTCGCGTTATTGATGGTCAAACGCGACTCTTTACTTTATTTAGAAAATGTTTTTATCGAATAACTTCTTGCGAAAATTTCAACTTCCGTAGTTATAAAATGATATTTAAATTTTGATATAAAAAATATCGATAAAGTTAAAGTGAACCGAGAATTGGATAATTGTGATTGAAAATATAAATCTAAACTTAGCTAAAATAGCTTTTACCAAGTGTCGTGCATTAATGAACTTGTTATTCAATTTGAACTTTATAATTTATCAATTTATTTTTATGACTCTCGAGTCAATTAAAAGATTCCATCATATCAAATGTTCTTAAATAGATGAAAAAGTTTTATTCAATAATTTATATGTCATCTGGTAAGCATCATAAGTTTTTAATCGTTATTTGCATAACTAATTCAGTTCCAATTATTAATTATTGTCAATCTCACCATCAACAAGAATAATTGTACGAATTAAATTTAATTAAGCTTTATAAAGTTCTGGCATAATCAATCAAATGGTTCAATGAACTCGACGATATCGCCTCACGAGTTACATTCCACGAATTTCTTCTTTATTAATTAATATGATTATCTTTAATAAAAGAACAAAACTTCCTCCACCGAGGACTGATTTAATACAACACACCTGCATCCTTTTCTCTTTCGCAAAAGTGAAACCTCACCCCGTCGTCGTCAAACCACGGAAAAATTCAATCACCAGCTATCTTCCTATTTCTCTCTCTCTCTCTCTCACTTCTCTTGCTGAGATTAAGCATTATAATTAATGCAGTCGTTAAAACGTCGCTCGAGCAGGAACAAGGAGCTGACGCTTTAATAAGCACTCGGGCGTGAAGAGAGAGTGCCATAAGCGCCGAAATTTCTCGATTGTCGTGTCTTTGTATATACTATATAGTATCTATGTACATATACGTGTATCTATAGAGCGCGGCGTGAAATCTCGTCGGAATAATTGACGAAAGCCATCGGAGTAGCAACAGATGCCGCTCTAAGATCAACGACCAAACTACCACCGCGTATCGATTACCACTTTCGCACTAAACTTTCTATCTCCTTCTCGCTCTCGGGTCTGAATCTGCGACGCCTTTTCCTAGTTTCTGGCTTGGCTCGACTGTCACCAACACGAGTCTTGTCCAGCATCGTTAACGTGCTCAACCTCGAAATTGAAAGAGGCAAGACGAGGCAGCCGATAACGTACCGAAATCAATGTCTTCTACCATCGCTTTCTCTTGGAAATCGGTATTGTGTTAGAAAATGAAAGATGTAAATTTGCGTTCAACACCAAAGATTTCCAAGGTGTAATTATCCACGCGGACTCTGAAAAAACAATGTAATTCAGAGGAAAAACGTAGAAGTATTGATCCGTATATTAACAACGAAACACAGATGCTAACTCATCCATTTCGGTGTCATCGATGAATAGCGGCTTTATTTCTTTACGATGACAGCTGGTGAATTTATGAAGGTAATTTAACGATTTAATAACGCAAAATGATCTTTTATTGCAAGAAAGATATTATCAAAAATATTTTCTTATTTCCTAATTTATTGTGTATTGATTTTTTCATAACCCTGTTGTATTTTAAATTTATAAATAATCTTAATTTTAATACGAAATATTTATAAAATAAATGAAAAAAAAAATCAATTTTTTATAATATTAATATCCTAAAAGTTTCTCAATACCTACATATTGTACATTTCGTAATTAATTTTCATAAATTTTTCTTCTTATATTTTCTTATTTCTTTTTTTTTTTTTGAAAGCAATCATAATCGTATTAAAAAATTATTTGTACTCGTAGAGCGTCACTCACCTCACTCGCTTAATTTCATACCAATCGAACATTCTGCCAACACAAGATGAGAATCCATCATTTTCACGCTTTCATATGTAGGCATCTCTCTTATCTCGTCATCGCTCCTTCGACTTTTAGCGACGACATCAACAAAGGTCTCAAAGGAACCCACTTACTACGCTCTATACGTCCGACATCGATCATCTTCGCAGCACGTTATCCCCTTTTCTTACTTCGAAAATTATTTCCTCCAAAAGTTTTGACGACGTCATTTTTATCGCGAAATCCCCCTTTGTTATTGATTCTATGATAAAATTAATATTTCATAGAGGATATTTTTTACAATTTTTTAGTACATTGATATTTTCATGAGTTGTGGTTGATAGCCATATTTTTCTCGCCCTAAAAATCGACGTTTCAAAGCTATGTACGACTTCGTCAATATTTAAAAAAGAAAAAGAAAAAAACAAAATGAGTCAATAAACGAGAAACAAGTCGATTTTGAAGCGAATGAAATTTTTAATTCCCATCGATTCCGTTTATTTATACCGAGTATTCCTAAATATTGATCGGTGCATCGATGGATACAAATGTTGGTAATCCTCTTAGCTCGCGCATCTATCTCTACGCGTCAACAGCAAAAAGAAAACATGTTCACTCGGCACTTTCACTAATGTAGTTAAATCAATAATATCCATTATCTTGGCAGATCTCACGTACATTTGCGCAACTTGTTAAATACCCCATGTTCACGTAACATTGAATTCGTGCAAGCTTAGCGAACATTGGTGGTCTGAGGCTTTCAGGTATTGCAAGGTTCTGTACTCTCTCTCTCTCTCTCTTTCTCTTGCTAGCTCCTGTCTCTCTTCCCTTGGAGAACGTCACGTGAGGGTTTACAATGCTAAGTATCTAAAGTGCTCGTGTGGGCGTATCAGCCTGCAGATCATGTACATTCTAAAATGGATTGAAATGCCATTGACACACTTAGAATTTGCGATGTGTTATGTTCCCTTAAATCCTACCGCGATTTATAACCAACCAACTTACAATGAAATTTGTAGACTACATCCATAATATGTATAAACATCAAAAGGAGAGAAGCTCTCATGAATAAAACCAACATTTGTTCAAGCGAAATACTTGATAAATGAACAATTTATTATATTCAGTGTTAATAATATAGAGATTTGTAATTTTAAATCAAGGACTGTTAACATATTTTAATAATTTTTAAAATAAATTCAACAACTTAACATAATTTGTGCGTTATATTTTTCATTTTATAATAAAATTATTTAAAATTTTTATAAAAATTTTTTTTTATTTGAAAATTTATTAAATTAATTTGCGAGAAAATAATTTTCGTTTACTTATATTAAATTTGTTTTTAAAACAATAGTTTAATTACCCCTTCGCTATTTGATGGTAGCTTAATGTCGTTATATAGCCACAATTTGATGAACATCATAAAAAATATACATAAATTGTGCAGTAATTTCAAATATCGTGACTAAAGCACTTTAATTATATAATAATTATAATAAACCGCACTAAAAAGTTAAAAATGTTTTAGCTCTTTTAATTACCGATGTGAATATCAACTATTTAAATGAAAAAATTTATTACAATGTGTATTAAAAATTTTATCCCAACAATGTGCCAGTGTTTAAAATATTAAAAAGGCAGAATTTAAGCGATCGTATTTTTCAAACAACTGTTTTGGAATAATGCCTCATGTAGCTTTTCATAATACAATATCTTAAGTTAATAAAAATTGAAGATACCTTCATGGCCTTTTACTTGCAAAAGTAAATCATTGTAATTTATTCAGCGTAGCGAGTTTACTTTGCGCAAATTAAATTAAAAGCACCTTTTAAATTAAAAAAGAAAGCCAACCCTCCACGAGCGAAAAATATTATGAATAATTTAAAAAACCGCAATAAAGAGCATAACAGTGTTTCCGTGCGCGTAACACTTTAACATCCACGTTACGAAGATTTTAAAACGCACCTCGCAACGCGATCGCGCAAGGTTTTTCTACTCGCGACTTAAACCGCCCCTCCCGCAAGTTTCTTTCGTGTTCCAAGTCATTATACCGCTACATGACGCGAAAAGTCTCGCGGTTTTACGCTACGCTGTAGCTCGCCGATCTTACGTATACGCGCGCAATTAGTTGCGATTTGTCAATGTCTCGTTGCCGAGATACGCTTTTATTGAATGTTACACTGGTTCTCGCGACACGCGAAAAATATATTCAGCTCGGTTAGGGTGTGTTTTTAGATCGAAGATTGATATCTTTTACGACGTGGTTATTGCGCACAGTGTGAACAACGAAGGAAAAATCTCGCTGATGGATGCTTGAATTTATCTAAATTATGGATGAAAATTTATTTTTTCATGATAAAAAATAAATCAATAATCAAATAAACTGCATCCATCCTTTTTTTTTTTTTTTTTTTTTTTGTCATGAATATTAGATTTTTTTTATAAATATCATATATTCTTGTGATGATCTATTATTAAACACGTAATTTACATACATAATTTTTAACATAAATAAAAAAATTCAATAAAATTTAATCTTTCAAAGGAATACCTCAATTTCAAGGGAACTAAAATTTAATCATCACTTGTACCGATGAATTGTTTATTATGAAATAACGGTCAACCAGATTCTGTATTACCTATTGCATCAAATTTATATGTTGAATATAAATTTTTAACAATAACCCATAATATAACAATAAAATTTTTACGAACGAAAGCACATTTATCGCGAGGCATATCCTTAACGGTTCATCGGCTTTAAGCATCCTATCAAGTGCCAGGAACAAAGGCGCAATTAATAAAACTTCATTAGTGTCAGGGCTCGCCATCTGGGGAACATAAACACGGAATCCAGCCCATATTTTAGCAATCCACCTAGGCATCCTCGTCGTCAGTTTTATCGTTCTCCTCTACCCCCTGTCCCGTACTCCCGTGCGCGCGCCGCTGCATCCGATGAAGTCATTACAGTATACACGCGCCAGCCGGGGGACGAAGATAGAAGTACAGGAAAGGGAAATCGAGAGGAGGCGCAAACATTCCCTTAATATAGCTTTATATCGCTTTTTGCGAGCCCAGTCATTTGTCAGTTGAACCCTCTCCTCTCTCTCTCTCTCTCTCTCTCTATCTCTCTGTCTCTCTGTCTCTCTTTCTCTATTTCTCTTTCTCTCTCTTATTCCTTCTATCCGCCAGCACTGCAACGACGTCGTTGGATGCCACTCGGCAATTTATAATTTGCCGAGCTGTCTGTGGTCTCTCTCCCTCTCCCTCGTTGTTTCATCCCTTTTTATTCGCCGCACCGAGTTCTCGCTTTTTTATTCTTTGTCGGTATAATGGAGTGGAGAGGCCAACGGTTGATTGAGTTAGTTAGTTATCCGCGGTGCATTAGAGAAATGGAAAATGGTTTGTCGAATATGTGCGGCGATACGGATTAAAATTGAATATCGAATAAAAGATCGTCAAATATGAATGTACATGCGCGATGAGCTTTGTTTTGAGCGAAGTAAGAATTTAAACGTCGATATATTACATAAATACTTCGACAATCCTCGCAAATAAAAGAGTGACGCAAACTCGATATATGTTTAAACTGTACAGATGCTGGAATTGTTGCATTAGTTATTTATATCGATAATATTTTAACTGGCCGACTATAAAGCACTAAGGTAAAAATAAAAAATCGACAGAGAACAAACAATTTTGCCTATTTTATATTTTAATCGATATTTTTCATTTGAGTCGAGAGAGAGAGAGAGAGAGAGAGAGAGAGAGAGAGAGAAGGCCATTAAAAGTAACAATCGCACTTTATTCATAACATTCTACTCAAGAATAAATTCGTTCATCTTTTCGTATCCCTTTGCGCTTCCTTTTCTTATTTCATCTTACATATTTTCGATTCACCGACGACCTTACGACAGAGAAGGACGTTCCTTTGTCTTCGGAGACGAGACGCGTCGGGGCTGAACCAACGCTAAAATATATAACTATCGCGCGGGCCGCTCACACGCGCCGGTTTCTCATCTCAAAATAATACAGCGAGACCAGCGGGAAGTCGCTCGGGAAACCGGTAACTATATACACCGTCGAGGTCGTCGCTGTCGTCGTCGCGGTCGCCGAGCAAAGACGAGGGGACGCGTCGTCTTATCGCTTTATGGGGCATGCTTCCCTCTTTAAAGTAGTCGAAAGATGCGAAGCCGATCCGCAACGAGGACGGAGATGGCGCGGAGGAATGAAAAAAAAATGGAAGAAAAAAGAAGGGGAGAAACGGGGCGCCGCGTGATTCGCCTCGTTGCGTTTGCTTTGGGAAAAATTTCCGCGCGCCGCTGCGAGTTAAATCGGTCAGAAAGTCAGTGCGCTGTGAAGAGTTTGTTTGCCTATCTTTTTTTTTCGAACATTTTTTTTTTTTCGCCGATAGAAGATGATACTATGTGCGCGCATGCGTGTACTCGTCCTTTATTTTTCGTATCCGGCGTTGTAATGCCCTCAGGAATGTAATATAGTGCTTGAGAATGTTTTTATTGCATCCGTTGTAAAGAAGAATTGATTTCAACAGTGATTCACTTATGTGTATTATCCCTTATTTATTTAATTCATGCAGATCAGTAAACTGTATCATAAAAATAAAATATAGCAAAAACTGTTTTAAAATACTTTTGGATATAAAATATTCCTATGACTATTAATTAATGAAATTTTTTACTTTTTTTATTATATATTTTAAATGCAAACATTACTATACGAGATTTAATATATCAAAAAAAAAAACTATTTAAATATTTCAAAGAATAATTTTTGATGTACTCGTAGATGTAAAAAAGTAACTTTTGATTGTAAAGGTAGCAAAATTAGGAGAATTTTGACGAATTAATTTTGAAAAATTATAAAACGAAAAAAAAAGAGCAACTGACTAGATTGGTAAAAAGAAAGGTAAGATTAACAACTTGGACGTGAAATCAAAATACGGCGAAGCGAAACAATATAAATTATGCAAAAGAATAAGGAACTCATTTGCGCACTCGTAAATATATTGTCCTCTCAGCGGCGCTAAAAATTTCATCTTCCTGGCTCCCTTAATCAAATCAGCGGTGTGTGTATATACGCACACAGAGACACATGCACGCATACAGACAGGCAGCGAGCCACATGTAAGCGTAGCCAGCGCCACGGGAGTAACAATGCTATATAGAGCAAGCCAACCCCACGGAAACGCGCGTAGCCCGAGAAAGACGGAGGGAACGAGCTAAAAGATGTAAGAGGCAATTTAAAAAACACACGCGCGTTTATGCCAATCTCGCGAGCCAAGAGAAGAAAACGAGAGAAGAAGAGGAAAAGAGAAAGAGAGAGAGAGAGAGAGAAGGAGAGAACGAGCGAGCGTGCTTATAGTACCGGAGTGGAGAGTATGCCTCTCACGCGCGCCCGCGCGAGTTGAGAAATAACCCTCAAGACATTAAGAACGACCACTGTTCGTCTCCCTTTGTTCTCCGAGCACATATAGAAGAGAGAGAGAGAGAGAGAGAGAGAGAGAGAGCGGAACGAAGCGCGCCGGACCAGGAAAAGGAGGACAAATGTCGACGATGGAGATAAAGAAGCACGAACGAGTAAGAGAAAGAGAGGACGAGACGGCGGGGGTTGAAGAAAGAAAGCTCAGACGTTAAATATTAAGTTTGCAAATGGGTCCTCGTTGGTTAGCTCGCGAGCCGCCGCCAGCCAGTCTTAGAGATGTCATCGCGCGAGGAGCTCGTTCCAGACTCTATCTCTAACTTTCTGTTTCTCTCTCTCTCTCTCTCTCTCTCTCTCTCTCTCTCTGCGAGCGAATACTATCGCTCGTGATTCCTAACTGAACGTATTCTATTGGACGCAATAAAAACCAAAGACGAGATACCAAAATGCTGTGCTAAAATATGACATTTGCGTATAAAAAGTTGAACAACATCAATTGATAATTTTAAAAATTATAAAGGATTCGATAATTCAATTTGGTCAACAACATTTAATTACACGTTGACGTGTAAAATTAAACGTAAAATTAATGTGAAAATATTAATTTTTTTATTGCAAGTACTTACTTTAAATAAAAAATATTCGCTTAAATAATACAGCCAAGCAGGTTTTTAATTAAAATTTCTTTTAATAAGCATTTGACATTAAATTTTTTTTTTTTATGAAAAAAGGGTGAAAAACGTTTGCGAGTATAAGCGTATATTAAAATACTAGAATATCCTGTGCAGTAAAATTAATCGATAACGGGAAAAATGAATAATACGAGGTGACGTCAATAATTCAAATTAATAATGTCATTTGCATATTATAAGCGTTCAAAATAATAAAGAAAATAAAACAAATATATTGTCTTTAATAATATTTTAATTTAAAAGTGAATAGCAATAACGTATCGAAGATAATTTAAAAACGACTCCAAGTGTTCCGTAATATTTTTTATTACTATCGACAAGTGCAAGTAAAATCTGAGAAAAAAAACTGATTGTCAAAAGATTTTCTTTCCACAAAGATTTTAAAATGTTCGGTACTGTAAAAAAAAAAAGAAGAAAAGACACCGAAGAAAGAAAAAAAGAAAAACTTGGAAAACAAAAACAGATATATACTTATAAGTAAGATGTTGAGACAATGATGAAAGGGGGAGAAAAAACAACGACAGTAAATCAAAAATATAAAAAGAAGCAAAAGTATACATATAGAATAAGCCGGAAACGAGCAAATGGTGAATAAGGGAGGTACTAGATAAAAAGGGAGAGGAAGAGAGGGAGAAAAAAGGAAGAGAGGAGAAGAGAAAAGTATGGAGAAAAAGGAGATGGCGAGAGATAGGGAAAATCTTCTGGAGAATCCTTCACGAAGTATCTCGGGCGCTTCGCGCGCGCGAGCGCTCGTTATTTTCTCGGCAACGCGAAGCGCGAATGCATTTCTTCTCGGGGACTTCGTTATCTTTCGTCACGCGAATCTGGCGGACGATGACGAGCACTATACCTTACCCAAGAGAGCTGATATGCATACCGTTCGTCTCTCTTTGTCTATCTTTCTCTCTCTCTCTCTCTCTCTCTCTCTCTCTCTCTCTCTCTCTCTCTCTCTTTTTCTCCCTTGCGCTTAAATTACACAGTGATTTATTCAAAGAGTAGTGATGAAAGTATAGCGCGGACTGGATTACGCTTGGCCTGTATACGCTTTTTACGTTAGCCAACTCCGGGACAAGACCTTCAATCAAATGAAAAATAAGCGCCTGCATAATCAGAACAAAAGAAGATATTCCGTTAAATGCTCTTGCTATACGCTCGCTGAAATTTTATAAAAATGTTTATTCAAAAATCCGATAAAGAGAATTTGATACAATCAACGCTTTCATAAACTTATATGAGAAAATATAACGAGTTTATAGAACGGAATATTTTTGTCTGCTCTTCATATTAATTACATGAATAATTAATCGATTTACTAACATTGAATAATACAAAAACTAACACAAACGAATTTTATTTTGAATCGTCCTGTGCTAGGATAAAAATTTAATATTTTATTCTATCTAGTATTTTATTTGTTTATTATGGATGAAAACCTTTTACTGTTAAAAAGAAAATTAAAATTTCTGTACTTTCTCATTTATACGAATATAGCTACCAATGGATGGTAAAAAATAAACTAGAAAATTGCAAAAATACACTCGGTAGAAAAAGCTCATCCGTTTTTGTAAATAACAACGAAACCAAGGGAAGAATTCATGATCGTGGATGCGTGCAACACCTATCCTCTCTTAAAAACCTGTTCGACGACGAGCTCTCTCTCTCTCTCTCTCTCTTTCTTTCTCTTTCTCTCGTTGTCTCGCACTTTACCTCACTACGCGGAACGATCGTAAAAGCTCCGACGCGTTGTGTCGCGCGGTTCTCGTGTATTTTTTTCCCCCTTTTTATCTTTTCATTTTGAAACAAATAAAAAATTTTATAAGGGATACGTAACGGAACTGCATTTTTTTTTATTGTCGGCATTGATATAATTCTACGCTTCAATTCCTATACTCCTGCTGCTTCCCGATCCTTACGGTGACGTGTTTTGTTAATTAACTTTTAGCTATGCTCACGGCTTCCGTAACGAGACTTTCTCTTACGTTGTTGACTGTATTACGTGATTTACGATTTTTATTTTTTACCAAGGAAAGGTTACGTTCAGCTGTTGAATTTATCATTAAAACTTAGTAATTGATATATTCTGGAGAAAATAAAACTTTTTTAAACCGTCGAAGGTTTTATATGAAAAGTAATAAAAGTATTTCAATTATTTTATGGTACGACGGTGCATTTTTCGATAAATTCTCAAAATAACATGTGGTAAATATTAAATATTTTTACATTATTCAAAAACAAAAAAAAAAAAAGAAATAGAATATATGTAGACGTAATAAATTGAATAGTTTAAATTTCATTTTATATTTTCTCTCGTCCTTTAATTTTTTACATACGGTTTGAAAACTTTCGATAGAAAGAAAATTTAAATTTATGTTTTAAAATATCCGAACTCGTGTAAAAAAAAATGTACTTTGCATAAAATTTTAACGATGTTGGAAAAATAAAGTCAATTTTCAAAATAAAACTGTTTTTGGATAAAAATAAGTCTTGATTGTAACAGAAATTTAATTAAGAGTGTTTAAATAACAATTTTTCAAACAAATGTTTAATTTGCAAGTTTACGTAAAAATTTATATTTATGTATTACGAACGCCAGTACTTGAAATTATAACTACTAATTACATACTTTTAAATTAATTCAAAATCTTTCTTGTCCGTAACAAGCCGAGTAACTTTTAGTTATATGATTGATGCAAAAATAAACCCATTCTCAAAAAATTCAAACAAATTTACGTTTACATTTTGCATATTTTAAAAAATTCTGACATTATTATATCCTTAATTTATTAGATAATTATCTGTCTCCTTAATCAAATATTAAGAATAACGTTCTATCAATATACCATTCTCGACAAATTGTTTTATCCTAAATGCCAGGGCAAACGAAAAAAAAAGAGCAAATTAATGAAGAAGGTAATGAATTTTCCGGAGACCAAAGCGTCTTTTCCAAGCTACTAGCGATCTTCCAGAATACACTCCTGCACCTACTCACGAGCATATCGGGCGAGGTCCTCTAACGGCACTTTTACTCTGTACACTCTTCGGTTCCCCTAACAAACTTACGCTTTCGTTGGCGCTCGAGAGAAAGAGCTCCTCGCTCGCTAAAATTGAATGCAAATACGCGCGCGAGCGCGGAGGCAATAATACGTCGTTGGTCTTCCTAGCTCGCTCCCCTCCTCCCTTCCCTCGTTGTTGGCGGCAGGACTCGACGTTTGTTTGCCCACAGTCGCTCCGAGTCGCGTCTTCCTTCGTCGTGTGTACACAGAGAGCGAGGCCACGAGAGCGAGAGAGATAGAGGGAGAATTTAGGAAAGATAGTGAGACGAAGTGGCTCGAAATCGAAAAAGACTATCTCGAAAAGGCGGACGGTTTTTTTTAAAGCGCAAGTAGCTGCCTTACACTCGCTTGATAACCTATACATTTAAAGAGAGAGAGAAAGAAAGAGAGAGAGAGACGCAAAACTGACTCATGTTCTCGAGGGAGAAGAATTGTGCGGAGCTCGTTATTAATTCAGTGAGAGACACCGAACGGAATTACTTTCTATCTGAACGCCGGAGCATGCAGATTAAACGGACGCACATACACACGGCTGTTGTACTCTTGCCGCTCTATTCCTGAGCACTATATACAATAAACGCACCAAAACGTGTATACATATATATACACACAACTTTATCCCTTTATTTTCGTTGTGGATGAAGGCGGCGGCGACGGCGCTGAGCAGTCGACACTTCGGTCGAAGGTTCAGCCGGGGCTTAGCCCCGTGCCAAGTGGCGCTAAGCGCTGCTCATTGTCCACGAGGGATGGCTCTATTTCAGCGCGCGATTTAATGCGCGAGAGAGCCGAGGAGGTATCGTTGTCGACGTCGTCGTCGTCGTCGTCGTCTCCGCCGTCGCCTTCGTCGGGTACTGTATACCCCTGAATTAGAATTGAATTCGAATCTATGTGTGCGTATACGTGTATGCATGTGTTTGTGTGTGACTAGCTGGAAAACGTATTATGTATACTGGGGTTACTGCAACCATTGTTTCTTCTCGCGAATTGTTTTATGCGCGAGAGAATGGATCTTTAATTTAGACCGGATAACATTTCTAATGGAAGATTGGCTGAATTCACTTGATGATTATGCGTCAAGTAATAAGATAAAATAAGAATTATCGATCGAACGATTATCAGAGTTGATGATAATATCGTTTAAAATGATTATAAACTGTTTTTATAATTAGATATGTGGAATGAGAATCAACAAAAATAATTGAAATTAATTTTATTCTAATTGAAGGAAAATTGTTTATAATTAACATTTATCGATTCATCAAAAGATAATGTTGAAGAGCCGCTGAGTGTCTGGCTGTTAATGAGAAATTCTTATAATGCATTTATCATTCTTAAATGCATAAATTAGAATAATAAGTATATGGGAATTGAATGTTTTATCCCTAGAGGAAGCAAATAAAGATAAAATTAATTAAATGTAGTAGTTCATTTGCGTATCACTGTCTTCCTATTTCGGATTAATTCTACTGAGTTTTTGTGTTAATTAACAACATTAATTTTATTCTTCTTAATACTTTTTCAAATATTTCTTATAATTTAAGGCAGCGTAATTTTAGCGTTTAATAACAAAAAAAAATGTTTTCCCGTAAAAGAATGCAAATACCTTGCATATAATAGAGAAATAGTGAACGGTTATTATAGTGAAAATTACAATTATTATAAAAGCGCTTCAAAATTAGATTAACTTCATCAATCACGAGTAAAGTCTCGAGGAAAGGAAATATAACTTTCGGGTAAAGATATGAATAAAAATCTATAAAAACGAATTTCTCGAACTCCCGCTGTTAATAAATAACAATAACGACACACGTGTACCCTTCCTTCTTCGAGGAATCAAAGGACATTCGTTATTCGACGAAAAAAAAAAATATATATAACATTAATAAAGCGATCGAGAGGCCGCGCGTGTCATAAATCGCGCCTCGTCCACGAGGACCTCAGCGATCGTCCATATCCACGGAGGCGAGAACAAATGATCCGAAAACTTGTAGGGGCTACGACTACCGCTCTCTCTCAATATATATATATATATATATATATATATATATATATATATATATATATATATATATATATATATATATATATTGGAATAAGACCCGCCGACAGAGAGAATGATTCGTCGCTCTTGTAGATATATGTTAAATCGCGCGCTTCTCGACGCCCCTTTTCCCTTCGTCCCTCCAAAGTCAAATATGCGTCGCGCCATTTATTTTCCGCGAGCAAGCACTCGACGTGCTATATGTATTAGAAGTCCTGCGTGATCTTCCTTTTCGTCACCCCTCTGTGATGAAAAAAAAAAAAAAAAAAAAAAAAAAAAAAAAAAAGAAAATAACAACGCACGCGTACGTGAGTTTGTGTAAGTTGGCCTTGGGGGAGACAACACCGAGCGTTTCATTCGACTTTTATTTACAAATTGTGCTTTTTGACGGGATAGAAGCGATACTTTTTTAAAAGGGCATTATTAGATGTTTTGTTTTGTTTTTTTATTATTATAAAGGGATTATTACTAATGGCTACAATACAAAATTTAAAGTCATTATTTTTCATTAAGCTACTAAACTGAGTATAATTTTCAATAATTAGTTTATTTACTATAGTTTATATTGATTATATAAAATGTAATTAACTTAATGTAAGTAATTAATTTCCTTAATTTTAGTTTACAACCTCTAGATTTTTTTTTCTTTTTACGTTTTTCATTAGAAGACTATGAATAATAAAAATGATTATGTTAGTTTCGTAAAGTACCCTTTTAGAACTTAATTAATCCGTAGTATTAAACGCCTCCTTTTTGTAGTTATCGCGTAATTGTATCTGACCCTATTTAAATGAATTTAAATGCGCTAGTAAAATCTATGCATTTATACGAAAGCAAAGTTGAAAGTGATTTTAAACGTATTTTATTAAACACAAAGCTGTGTATAACAATATAAATAGAAGCGAAATTAGTTTTTTTAATTTTTGCAGCTAATTTTCATTGCAATTTTTCTAAAAATATATTTTATAAAAAAAAAGATAGTACAACAATTTATATTTTTACTGTTTTTTTTTTTTTTTTTTTTTTTTTTTTTATTTACACAACATCCTAAAGTCGTTATGACTGATTGGTTTTATATTGTTGAAAATAAAAATTAAATTTGAAATTCTTTTTCAAAATTGTAATTTTTTCCATTAAATCAATTTTAAAGTTTATAAAATTAATTTATTCACCACTTCTGTTGCTTTTATTTTATAAAATATAAATATTTATTTGTTAAAATTAAACTCAATTTAAACATAGTACACAATTTTTTTTTTAATTAAAATTTTACTAAAACCATTTACGTATTAGACACAAAATAACCTAAAAACTCTTTTTAATTACATTAATTGGGACAATCTACGTACCTACGTAAACTTCTCAAAAAGTAAACCAAAAAAGCAAAGCGAATTTGTGAAAGCACGATTATCTTATATAAATATTACTCAAACCTAAAAAGATTGAAAACTTGCGAGAAAAAAATTCATTAGACATATGTACATATAGGTATATATATATATATATATATATATATATATATATATATATATATATATACCTGCATCCGAGAAAAATGAACGTCTTTTAGATTAAAGTAAAAAAAAAAAATAAAAAATGATTGCGAGTACGCACATTGTTGTGCCCATCCATCAATGGAACCGAAAACGCTACGGACGGAATTTCCCCTTCCTCTGTTTCTGGCAGACCGAATGTTTGATTTTCAATGAAATTCCAGAATATTCACTTGTTTTGCCGCCTCGAAGGTTTTTCCTTTTTTCTTCATTTTTTTAACCGCTCGAATGTTTGACAATTTAGAATTTATGCTGGCTAGTTTGCAGGATATGCGCGCATTTTTTAAGCATTACTTCTGGTTGAAAGAGTGCCAGGACTTTGGAAAAAGAATCGAGCGATATAATTCCGCACAAATTGTGTTCCATAAGAGCGCCCGTGTGAGGTGTAAGTATGGGTGTGCTTATATATTAAATTAACTTGAAGCGCATTTTTAAATAATAACTTTATTCAATTTAATTTAAGTAAATTTAAATATCAAGCAAGCTGTCTGAACTTTTTTTGATCTTCCATAAAGCTTTAATGTATAATACATTATTTAAATTTCTTTATTTATTTTAATGTTTTCATTCATTCAGTTGCCATGCGAGATTATGTTTGTGAATTTAATTTACTTGAAACGAAAAGAAAAATTTTTAATCCATGTTACGTCGTAAAATACAACACATTTAGATAAATTTTAATTAATAGCAAATCACAAAAGGTTTCTTTTTATACAAATTGCTATTGTACTTTCAATACGTACGTAAATGAAAATGCTTTTATTTTTTACAACTCCAAAATAGAAGACCACGACAAATACATATAGTGCAACATCTTTGTTATACAAGACAAAACACATTTTACATAGACGTATTTTCCAAAATTTTCCTTTTTACAAATTTATTGGGAATAATTTGCCGTATAACGTGCAAGGGCAAAGATATCCGTAAAGACGTTTATCCTTTCCTAAAACAATTAGACGCGTATAAACACATCTGCAGTCCAATCTTTTTTTATGACTTTACCTCTGTTCTAACTTCTTTGAAACTTATCAAAAACACATCATGCTCAAATGTCCTCGTTAGGTACATCTCCCCATACATCAAATGTATCAAAAAAACAACCAATAAAAATTTAGTTTCCTTTGCCACACCTACACACCCTTCCCATTGTAAAACCGAACTAATGAGTAACCTTAAATTCGAACAACAAAAGACGGATACATTTTCACACACGTGGCATTTAGATTCAACCACGACGAACACACATATATTCATTTTTGATGACCACGAGAATAACCCATATTCAAACACTCGGTGCACTTGAAAACATTCAATTTAATCCAATCACTAAAAAGACAATTATACAAACGACAATAACTAGTCACTCGATATTAATTTGTTTTTAAAGTTCTTAAGTTATTAAAATTATTAGTAAAATATTTTTCATTCTCAAACAATCCATTTAGCGACCGTCAAAATTGCTATATCGATTATGATTATTCTCAAGCCTGCTTTTACTTTTTCGCAAAAATTTTATGCACGATCTTTCGAAAGAAATGTGTCCGTAAGAATACGTTACAGTCTAAATTTGGATCTCACCTAATGACAATGAGTTTTTGTATAATAGAGTTATTTAATCGATACTATAAATATATATTTTTTTCTCTCTGTCTTTTTCATCTCGTTCAAGTAAAATTGCCCGACTAATATTTATAAAAATTTAAAAAATATATTACTGGTAACTAAAATTTTTCGAATAACTCTAATGGAAAGACGCTAACGTGTCAATAAATATTTAAATCGGTTTAAAATAACTATGAATACTATCGTAAAACGATTTTCAAATATAATTCACAAAGTTTTGTTAATGCTGCTACATCGATTAAATTCTTATCTATATAATATTCTATCGATATCTATTTAATAGGTAATGGGAACTTTTTAATTAAAATCGTAAAAGTTAAAAAAAAGTCTATTGAAATCGTTCGATGCGAATTTTGTTTTACAACAAAACACTCCGCAAATTTTCTACAATGATGTTTTAAATAAAAAATTCCAATAACATAATTTTCAAAAAATTTCAAACGAAATATTATCGAAAATTTGTTCGTTAACGTAAAACGATTGATAGCCATTTTCCTCATTTAATCGTATAAATATATCCAACAAAATATAAAAAAATAACAGACACTAATTAATACCCGTAAATATAATCGAGGGAACAAAATGTGATTAAAAAAAAAAAGTAAAATCAATACTAGCGATAACAAAAGGAGAGGAATAACTGCACCATAATATTTATATACATATATACATATACAATATATATATATATATATATATATATATATATATATATATATATATCAAGAAACATACTAGAGAGATAATGCGCGTTGGTAGAGTGAGTGGGGATGGAGAAGAGCAAGGAAGAGCGCAGCAGGGGGGCAGCCACTCGCACACGTGTCGCTAGCAGGCTAATTGGAATCCAATCAAGACGATTAATCGCCTCAAATGCCGCGAGCCCGCGCGAGTCGCGCGATACACCCGATGCATCGAGAGCAACGAATATCTATACGTATGCGCACACGAATGGGAATACTGCAAGGTTGGTACACAATCTCTCACACACACACGCACACACACACACACACACACACACGCGCGCGCGCGCGCGCGCACACACGCACGCGCGCGCGGGAAGAGATCCCGCGCAGAGGAAGAGGAGGTTGCACCGTACCGTTTGGGCTATTTGGGTATTTAACTGCGAGCGCGCCGATACGTGGGCGTGTACCCTTCTGGTCATATTTTATGTTTAGTCTCACGAGGTGCCCAACGCAGACGAGAACCAATGCTTTCAAGAGAGAGAGAGAGAGAAATATCATAGATTCGAATTTCGAACGTCCTCGTATCTCTTATATTACGCGGTAAGGGAAAAACGCGACGATTGTTCTCCGTTTGCGGATCCTTAAGTATGTAGCTCCGGATACCGAGAAAGAAATGTCGAGAAAGCAGTTGGTGTCGATAGTGCTGGTGATAATACTAAAGACTACTACGGCCGCAGGGGACATTACTTTTCGGTGCATTGGCGAATATAAATTTTCCACTCTTCATGAAAGTGGGAGTTAGTTTCAAGAGGAATTATAGGTCTTTTTTTTTCTTTTTTTTTTTTTTTTTGATGTACTTTATTCATGAATTAAATCCAGCTGCGTTTAGGATAATTTATGTTATCGGTTCTAAGAAGCTTTTATCAAAACTTTGTAAGTTATTCGTAAAAATATATATGGGGTAGGATATCCTATGCATTATTATCGATCATGAGCAAAGCTGATAAAGGGTATACCTATTTAAATTTATGTAATCTAAGATTAAATATACGATATTTTTATAATTTAAATGTTATATACCATTTTATTATCTGATAAAATTATAAAGGCAAAACCATCTTTGTATTATGGATTTAGGGGAAAATTGACCAAAAAAAAATAGTAAGCTTTTATAACAATTAATCGTTTATAATTATTTTTTAAAAGCAATGAAATCCTCTTTTAGAAATGGAAAAAAATAATAAATTTTGATCAAGTTTTTGACGTTTTATAAAAGTGTAGAAAACGTGTTTAGACTGTTAAAAATAATCTACAAAGATGAAAAATGTATTATTTGACCTTAAACTAATGTTACGTCCCGTTATATTTTGGTCGATTTTAAAAATTTTTTTTTCTTCTTTCCAAATGTTTTAAAAGAAAGTCAAAGGAAAAATCCCAGCTACGTTTCCCTCGAAATGCATGTTTATCTCGAACACATGCGCCAAGCACTTGACAAATAAAAAGAGACAGACAACGGCTTGCGAACCGTTCAAAAAATATCCGTTAGACGCATTTTAATTACTTTAAATAGGTTTACTATCAAAATTATTATGTATCTTTTTCGTTTTTATATTTTTATTTTCTTTATATTTTTCTTCATCTTGTATTTTAATTTAAGCCAAATATATATATGAGTTAATTTTAAGTATTTTATATAATTTTATATAATTATTCTTTTAGATATAATTATAATTTTAATACCTAGCTATAAGTTTGATTAATATTTTTTTTTGGCTATATAAATATTAAAATAAAGCGATTTACAAACATTTTATTATTAAAACTTAATCTCAAAATTGTAAATGGGAAAGAAAAAGAAAGTTCACGCATTTACCAATAAGAATAATAGAGACAGACAGATAATGCTCTCTCTCTCTTTCACGTACCATAGACGCTCTCTCTCTCTCTCTCTCTATCTTTCTCGGACGATCCACTTTCTCTCTCTTTTACATAGAATTCGTAGGCGGAGGCGCGACCTCTTTCCGCCACAGTTATATTCTTACGTCTTACGTAATGTTACACAGGTCAAGGTTAGGGCCGAGGATATGCTCCGATTGGATCAAAATCATCTCGCCGCTTTTCCAGCCGCCGAAAAACTCGTGCTCCAGCGGAAATAAAAGCCGATGCATCGATACATTCAACGGCTTTTCTTAAAGAAACCTCCAAGAGCACAACTCAGAGCAACCTCAAGGCCCTGCTTCTTAGCATTCAATTTTTTCAATTTCTCAAACTTTACTATATTCAAACTTTTACTATATTCGTTACTATATTTATTGCATTATATTTTAATTTTGCTATATTTTAAACCTTATATTATTACTATTTTAAGTTCATTTGCACTGCTTTAAATTTTAATTAAATGTAAGCTTCGATCAAAATTTTTCTTATTTTCTTATACCTTGCCTTATACTAACATTAGTATTAGTTTATTGTCACCGACCAATTTCCGAAATTATTATTCCCACCTTACCCTTTTTCCCACGCTACGATAACTGACTTTATGGTTGTCAGGCTGTACTGAAGCCGACCTTCTATCGTAGTCCCATCTAATTAAATCTACATCTAACCGTTTCTCCTCACCTGAGTCGAACCTCTCACATCTCATCACCTCTCTAATCAGGCTAGGCGTAGGCTGTATAGAAGCCGAGTACTTTTTATAAGCAAAGCGACTTACCAGAATGACTTATAACGGCTCCGAATACCGACTTCTCCTTTTGCAGGATTCCTCAAAAGGAGTCACGAACTCCCAATAAAACATTGAAAAGCCTTTTTTGGGATCCTACGTAAAAACGCGTACGCAAACCCTTTTTTTTCTATAAATAACAATGAAAAACAAACGAAAATTCACAGTTTCTTTTAACTCCCCAAAGTAAAAGTATTCGCAAACGGCAATTGAAATTCGTGAATTTAAAGGTCGCGAGTTTTCTTTAAGGTGTTTAGTCGCAAAATCCATAACCATACCATAAGACTAAATTGAACCATTACCAAAAGATCAAGATAGAGGTCTTTATATATCCTTCTGAATAAATCGAATATTGATTAAGAATAATGACTGATAAAATCTTTATAAAGTTTACGCAATACAATCTTTTTAATATAATTTAGTATACTAAATTATATAGATAAATCTTTTGAGAAGTTGTTTTAACCCATAAATTTATTTGCGTATCTTAAAGATGATAAAGAAAATGATCAAATAATAACTTTTGAAAACAGCGTTTATAATAAATTATCGTAGCGTTCTCTTGAAGCAAAGAAACGAAAACAAAAATTACAAGTTCCTACTCAGATAATAGAATTATTATGCTCTTTAAAGCATTTCGACCGCGAGCAACCGCGTAATGAGACAAGCCGCTCCACTGGAAATTATTAATTAAATTTAAACGCTGCACGCTGCGGTGTCTCGTCGTTGCATCTGAAAACCGAAAGGGTTGAACGAGTAACGAGGGGAAAAAAGCAGAGAAACAATTTCTGGTCACGTGGCGGACTCTCGCGCCGGTTTATCCTTTAACCGAGTTATCTTGTCACCGAAGCTGGAAGGCGCGACAAATTGCGCGCGATATCTATATACGCACTCGAAAGAGATATCTCCTTCCAGCAGTACGTGGCCGCTTTCGTTATCATCCCAACTAATGTCGACATTGTACAATACATCGACTTCCTTCCTTCGTTACTCCCCTTCTTCCCCTCCCCCTCTGTCACCGCTTTCTTGTCTAAGAGCAAGCGCAGCTCTTCACTAATGAGATGGCAATCACCAGAGCTGTTATTTCCCTCGTTCAGCGCCATTAGATTAATTTATAAATAAAGCTAAGCGAGCGATTTTAAGAAGTCACTTGCATCGAGAGAATATCAACTACTCGTATTTATTTACATAATTTTTTGCATATTCAACAATAATTGTGCAATGTTATTGAAATACGATTCGTATAAAATGTAATTAAATTATGTAAATTGTCAACTAAATATTCCAATAAAATACAATTATCAGATTTTTCCGTAACTATTTTTAAATATTTTTAAAAGTTTTTGATTGTTCGTGATTGCGTTATTATTAAAATGAATAAACAATTTATATATTAATCGCAATTATATATAGTATTTTTAACTATATAAAATATCGAAAATTATAAACTCAATGTTGTAACAAATAAAAATAAATATTTAAAAAATTTTTCAAAAATAAAAGTACTTGTAACTTTTTTACTATTAAAATATTGAACAATTTATTAATATTCAATAATTGTGAACCAAATGTATATTCTTAGGAAGAAATAAAATAAATCGAATGCACATAGTTATAAATATTAAATTGATAATCTAAATAACGCAAAGAATAAGAAAAGCTAAAGATAAGAAGAACGAAAGTAGCTATACAATAGAAGTGAGAATCTTCGATTTCTGAAACTTCGCATTGCGGCTACATGGAACGGACAGAAAGCGAGGAGAAGAGCGAGAGAAAGGAAAGAAATCCAACGAGCAAGAAAACGATTCGGGCAACTTTTCCACTTGGCGAAATTTCGCGCAATCCCGGTGCGAAAAAGCTCGGCGGCTCCGTTTCCTTTCCTTCCTTCTCCAGTTTCCTTATTTCTCCCCCCTCTCTTTCTCTCTTTCTCTTCCATCGAGCCGCTGCGGTCTAGCCAGATGCGGTACTCCTCTTTCCGGTTAACAACCTCGCAAGCCAAAGTACCAAAAACCCGCGTACTTTAGTTTTTATAATTTAATTAAGGGAATGCGGGAGGTCCACCGCAGAATTCACAGCTTTGCTTTTCGGAAAAAATGATGCGCATCGTGATTCCCATACACGGGGCGATTCTTTGACCCCGAGCTCGGCTAAGAAGCTGTCTCGTCAGCAAAATTGTATTCAGCCTCGCGTGGGGCAAAGGAAAGTCACGCATTCCCTGAGGAATAGATAATTCAATATACGACGGATTCGTTAACATCTTTCGGATTGCTTGGAACGCAAACAAGTGCGCGATGCGCGAAGTCATTTCCGAGCACTTTCGGCGTGCGCTCGATATAAATTAGTGCTCACTTGGTTTACTGCGATGCTGATCGTTGAGCGCAAAGAATGAGAGAGACCGAGAGAAAAAAAGAGAGAAAATAGTGGAAGCGATTCACCTTGATTTACGATACGCAAGAGAAATGATAGTTGGGGTCGGAGAGATCGACATGAGTGGATTAATTTGATGAAAATTTAAAAGTAAGAGAAGAGATATCGATGATTAAATGGTAACGACAACGACAAGATTTTATTTTTTTTTTTTAAATATAAAATTACACGAATCTTTGTAGAAATATCTGTTGGACCGACTAGCTTAACAAATATAATTATGAAAATAAATATGCGTAACTAACATAAATCAGTGCCTACTAATTTTCTTTATTTTCCTGCAAAGTTTATAAAGTTTTATTTTATAGGGTTCAATGAAACAAATTTATTATGTAACAATTTTTATAAAAGATAAAAATAATATCAGTATTGGCAAAATGTATGAATGTATCAAAGTGGTAAATATTTTAACACATCTTTATGCAAACGTTGAATACAAGCTTTCGAAAAAAAAAAAAAAAAAAAATCCAATTCATTTCACCGATCATCAGTAGCTCGCCGAGTTCACTCCAAGTATATAAATTTTTGAAAATCCTCATCTTTCTCGTGAATGCAGAAGTGTATCTCGCAACGTCTTCGAGTTCATCGATCGGCGGCACCGACAGCCAACAAAGCAAAGATTCGCAGCGCGGCAGCGCGTCAATGCTTACGAGAGGGATTTCGAAGGAACGTCTTCGTGGTGACAGAAGGTAAGCGAGAGAGAACCGCGTATCTGCATATAACCCGCTTTCTCACTCAGGCCGCGCGGCACTTGTGCGAGCTTACCGAGAGAGAGAGAGAGAGAGAAAGAGAGAGATAAGACGCGCGGAGGCCAGATCCGCGCCCGCAGACGAGAGAAATCGCAAGCGCCGCCTCTGCTCCGAGGCTTTCCCGCCCTTGGCCATCTACACAGATATAGAGAGATGCGAGAGAGGTACGCGCACACACATAAGAGGGAGACAGAGACCAAGTCGAGCGGTAAGTACTCCCAAGGGACTCGCGTACAGCTAGTGCTCCTCAAACACACAGCCCCGAGTTGCAGAAGCCCTCCATTCTTCATTACCTAACGGCGGCGACGGCGACGGCAGCGACAGCGCCGTTCTCGGCAAGCACTCGAGATGCTCACGTGCTCGCGACAGACCCGCCAGAGATAGAACCGATGAATCGACTCTGTATTACGTCGATTCCCTCTCTTTCTCTCTCTCTCTCTATCTCTCTCTCTCTCTCTCTCTCTTTGGCTTTATCTCTCGAGGCGGGCTTCGAGATATTTACGACGACGACGTCGGCACTCCCTTTCTCTCTCCCTTTGTCGTGCCGTTCTCTCGTGAATACTGGATTGCTATAGTTCGATGGGATGCGCAGCCGAAGCGCAGGAGATGTTTGTCGATGATTATTTTGATACATTTGCCGTGCATGCAAATGTGCGCGCGAAAACCGAGATATACCGGTGAAATTGCTTTTCGATAATAATTCTCGCTGATTTTTTCCTTTCCACCACGTAGAGGCTTCGTAGAAACGGCTTTTTTGTGAACTTTGTAAAAGGCTTTAACTCGATCTTTCTCTTTGTACCTGCGTTTACTTTGCTGTGTTACTATTTCTGTATGTATTTATTAAAAATTTATTTTTTAAAAATATGCGTTAAAATAATTTAACAAGAAAATAATGTGTTATTCGTTGAAGTAAAAGTTATAATATACTTTCAAAAGTTACAAAAGAAGCTTAAGTGTTTTCAGAAGCAAAGTTTATACATTGGTAATCGCGAAGTGTTATATTTTACACTAAAGCACTTAAAATTTTGTTGAAAATTAATTCAAACTTTTTCGAATATTTAATTTTTCATTTATTTAAATAAATAAAGCGTACCTTCGTTAATCTTTATTTTAGCGAACATAACATGATATTTCTTAATGATTTATGTTAAGCAACTTACTCATCTTTTATTGAAAATTTTGCAACGAAAATATATTTGAAGAAACAATTATTCATAAATATATGAATTACGTTCTCTGTACAAGTTTTTTATAAAATTTTTACCCAAACTCTTGTGGAAAGAATATTTAAGAGTGATAAAAGATCGATGAAGAAATTTGTATTGTATTAAATATTTTGCCCAATTATGTTTAGGCAAGTTTTTTAATAATAAGCATCATTAATTAATAACATTTCTCTTGGTTGTATTTAAAAGAAAAAAAAGTCACTTCTTCTCAAGTTAAACATCAAAGTCGCGATTCCAAGGATCTCGCGAGTAAATAGCAATATTTAAGTCGACGTTGAAGACAATGTCGGTATAGAAGCATCGACACCTCCTCTTATTATGAAACGTCTAGGATAAAGCTAAGCTCTCTTCTCTTTCGGCGCATTTAGCCTTGACCCAGCTTTTATAACAAAAGATTTCCAGTAATTAGACTCGGCAGCTAAGGTAAAGAAGGAAGGAACAGAGGAAGCCCTTGTCTCGATTATCCGCGGGGCCTCGCACGGCTCGTGGCAGCTGTCAAAGGGCGCGCAGAAAGTTAAACCAAGAGATAGAGGAGAGAAGAAGAGGAGCTAGAAGAGGAAAAGGAGGAAGAAGACTGACGAAGAAGGGGCGGAGAGAAATTTTCGATCGTCGTCGTCGAGGCAGGTGCTGCCAGCCAGACCAGCAAAGGCCCGGGCGCAAAGAAGGAAAGTTCGATTCTTTAAAGGTAGTATCTGGCGCAAACAGACACTGACGCAAGAAAGAGCTCGTGAGAGAAAGAGAGAAAGAAAGAGAGAGAGAGAGAGAGAGAGAGAGACGAGAAATTTAAATAAAACGGAGAGAAGCTTATAGCAGCTTTCCCCTCACCGAACTTCAACCCTGGAAAAGATGTATACGAAGAGGTCGGGCCAAAGGAAAACCCGTAGACAAGTTTAGATGCACGGAAAAGAAAGATATTAGGATACGGAAGGTGCTGAAGGAACAGAGAACATAGCTACTCTGTTCAAAGTTTATTTTTGCATTAAAAGAGAAATTGTTAAATATGCTGGAATATTTTCATTTCTCGACTAAATAATAAATACTTATCTTAATATTTTATGCGGTAATATATCGATCTAAAAAGAAAAGATATATTAATAATAATTAGTGAGGATATAAGATCAAAATTTAAAATCTATTTTTCTTCTAACGATTTTATAGCTAATCGTTATAAATTAATTACATTTTAATTTACTAATGAAGTGCTCGATGAATGTGTACATTGCACATCAAATTAATTTTCAACGTTCGAATAATTTCGAAAATCAGCAACAACAGATTATTACATTAAAAAAGTGGATCAGTTTTTACACTAATACATTTATCCACTTTATAGGTGATGAAGTAAAAAAAAATACATGCATTCTTCGACGAAGCGACAAATAACTTTTTAAAAAGCTCAAGTCTAAAAAAGGGCGTAAAAGAATGATATATAATAGGAGGGAAAGTAAAATAACGAGAAAAAGAACTTTTTATATGTGTGTGTGTGTCTGTGTGTGTGTGTGTGTCTATGCGCGCGTATAACTATATACGTGGCAGGAGAAGAAGAAACAGATTTTCTGCGTGTGTGCGTATAAGCGCGCGTAACCTTCACTGCAGGATGTTCTTGAATGATCACTAGATTGAAAATCCGCCAGTCGATCTCTTGTCGCGTCGCACAACATTATACGTATATACGTATGTCCCTCTATTTTCGACGTAACGACGTTTCACCTCGCGGGAGAGAAATCGAATCCACTCCACGAGATCGCGCGCACTTTTCTTCCTCGAAAAGACACAAACAGTCAAGCTCCCGGCACGAGAAGAGGGATTCCCTCCCTCGCTGTATCGGTTTATAGAATACACGCTTATACAGGCCGTGCGTGTACATCTCGCAAGACGTGAAAAATCACGCGCGTAACATAAACGGTCTTTTATTTTCCGAGCTGGCTTCCCCTCGCGTGGATCGAAACGATTGACGTCTTTACTCTTGCTTTTGTATAAATAGACGAAATTTATGCACCATAGATACGAGATTCGTAGAATTGCAAGTGTTATTTATACCGAGCCATATTGTAAGTATAGCTTATCGTTGACAATAATTCAACGGTTTCTGACTTTATTAGAGCTGTCGACAAAGTACTGAATTTATAATTAATTGACGTTGATTAAAATCACATAATTATTTCAACTGTTAAACGTGACTGTTATTATTTAAAAAAAAAATATTTTAAAAAATATCAAAATATTAAAATCTGCAATGAAAACGAAGCAAATAAAAGATCCTCTTTATACGGCCAAAGTTAAAAAATGTGGTTTTTTTTCTCCGCCAATCTCGTACTTTTCCAATAGAGCCTGAAATCCGATAGCGAAAAGGTCGAAATTCCCGGGAATAAAGAACGACAATGAGAAAAACAAGTCGTGGCTCGAACATTTTCCTTCAAATCAGTCAAAAAGATGGCGGGGCCGAGAGCAGCACGTAACATCATAATAAGCGGCGTGATCTGTGTTTACCTCGTATCGCGAAAGTAGCAACGGCTGCATCAGCAGCAGTAGCAGCGGCGGCATTGGCTTCGGCGACGGCGCGGCAGTAACAGCCGCACCGTCGAGCTCTGAAGCGCAAGAGAGAGAGAGAGAGAGAGAGAGAGTTATTGAAAGAGACACGTCGATATGCGCGCGGATAGCTTTGGCGTAGGGTTCACCCTCGCGCTGTAGCGCCCCGTCGACGTTGCGGCAATATCGGTATGAGTTATTGTTCGACGAGCACAATGCACTCAAATATGGAATGAAGTCGGGAAATTGATAAAAAAAAAAAAAAAAAAAAAAAAAATCTCACCGATTTTTACCCGGGGTCTTATAAATTTTTGCACCCGACGCGGCGTTCTTTAAAAAAATTTATGTATATGTATAGCTATGGTTGTGTGAGCTCACGGATCGTACACTGCTTTTGCGTTATATAAATACACGCAAGCAGTTTTTGGTCGCATTAAAATACGCGCTTGAAAATGCTTCGTCTCAGCAACTATTTATGACACAGAAATAATAAAAGATACTAAAAGTAGCAATGGAATAAATTTCTGACTTCATATCCGATTGAAATTAGAAAACGCGGCTTTAAAAATTAAATTCTCAAAACTTGAATGATTTTTTCGATGTATTAAAATTCAAAATCCAAACCTGTTAATTATGCAATAAGCGCGGGACTGCTTTGTTAACTATGCTTCAAGGATTGATGAGTGATTAATTATTGATGTAACTCGAAGTTTTTCCATAACTAATGTTTTCTTAACTGCCGGATATTCGAAATTAAATCTTGAATCTGTTGTACTCGATAAATTATTTCTCGTTTCTAAAATATTCCGATCATTGTATCTTACAAAACTGCTTAATTCCTCTAAAGGGCCAAAATTTAATTATTATTCACAAAAATTATTCAATTAAAATGACATTCAATTTAATAAAACTTTCTTGAAAAAAGAAAAATAATGATGATCGAATCAGAATCAGTCTTTGATTTATAAACCACACAAGTGGTTTATTGAAGATATAAGTTATTAAAAAAATAAACAAAGTAAACGTTGACAAACAATGAAGCTATTCATCGCAAACAAAGCAATCCTCCTTAACCGCGTCAATGCCGCATTACCCGATCAAATAATCGGGTGATGGCCCACTTTTTTCCATTTCTTTTAAAAACGTCCGCATAATATACCGCAACTGCGATTCCAATTAGAACAAGAGGCGGTTATGACGCGTGCACATGCGCGGATGCATATATCTATGTATGCGTGCGTATAATGCAGACGTAAAGGTAAAGCCGAGAGCAGCGAGCGTATAAGCCACGAGAGTTGAAATACACGAGAGAGAGAGAGAGAGAGAGATACGGGATGTATTGTAGATCGGCCGGACTGTGGATGGGAAAGAAACGAAGAGAAATGCGAGTCGCTCGAGGGAGACGGACGTGGGAAGTGCACGGAAAGTCTCGCACACGGATCAGCGAAGCGTGCCGCCACCGTCGTCTCCTTCACGAACGACAAGACTCGATCAGCTCGGTATACGTACAAGCTCGACGTTTCCTTGCTCCGAAAGATCGCTCGCTCTGCCGAACGTAAATCGATTAAAAGGGCCCAAAGGATGATTGCGTGATTTGCCCCATTCCGGTGAATCCGCTAATCATTGGTTTCTCTTTTTCTCCCGTCTTTTTCCTTTTCCTTTCCTCTTTCTCTCACTTCCTATTCTTCTTTCGATTTTCTTATCTCAATTATCCGGATTACGTACTACAAGAAGTTGATTAGACCGAGCCGTCTATAACGTCACGCCTAGCTGGATTTTTCGTTACCGATCGTAGTGACCAAAATACTATTATTAACTTTTAGGACATTCTTCGATTGTAAATGCCACGAGATAATGAGCATAAGAAAATCCTAAGAAATTTGATAAACAAATTTTTGAGAATTTTCACAATTTGTATTTTATATCCGTACTAAATTTTATAGATATAATAACGATTGTTCGAATAGTTATTTTACAACTCGCGATCATTTTTATATTATAAAATAGAAAAATGTTTTGAACATATTTATTTTAATGAAAAAAAATGCTAGCCTGATTAAAAAGTAGCAATTTTATTGATACAAGTCAGTCAAATATTTCAGTTACTTTTAAGTAGCTTTAACGTAATGAGATTACGTTTCGATTTACGATTATATATATAGTGTAAATGCATTTTCGATGTAATTGCACAAATTCGCCTCTAATACTCGGTCCAACTATTTTTCTCTTCGTTATTAGCAAAAGCAAGAAATTAAAAATTTCAAATGGTATTTTTATATAAAAATGTATATATGTTAGATAGTTAAATTAAATGTCAATGACATCACTTAATATTCCAATTATATATTAATTGATATTTTTCGATATAAAAATAATTTTTAGCGGTATAAATAAAATTTATAATAAATTTTATCAGACATCAACATAAATAAATGACATTTAAAATTGAATAGGTTATTTTTATCTCGATTAAAGTACGTCTAATATAAAATTCATGATACTCGAAATTCTGATAATAAAGTCGTGATATATAATTCAAGTTTCACGAGTAACGAACGAAAATTTACTCAATTTAGATTCATGTAAATTTTTAATTCCCTTCTCTCTCATTCACTCTCTCTCTCTCTCTCTCTCTCGCTTTAATGAAAAAAGAAGCGCGATAGCCACGAGAGACGAAGAGAATTTCACACTCGGCGCGAGGAGAAGGAGAAAAAAGGTAAAGAGGTTGAAGCCAGCGCGCGCGAATCCCAAGCCGCAAGATATACAAGAATTATAAAAAGTAATTAGCTGGCAGGGGAGCTGGCGGATAAGATATCTCGATAAGCTCTTCCTTAACGCGCTCAGGCAAACCGCAAAATTCAAAGTAGTCCGGCTTCATTCATTTCTCAGCTCGGTCCAGCCGCACGGGAGTGGAGTTCCTTTTCGCGAATAGCCTTTTAGTCTAATGCGTCGCATAAAATCGCAATTAAAAGAGAGCTCGGGAGTAAGAGCGCCGAGCGTATAATGCGCCCGAAGACCGAAAGCACGGATGGATGATCTAGGTATACATATATACATATATAGACACACGCGAGCGCGCGTGTATATGCAAGTGTATGTACATATATGTATATATACATATGTACAGCGCTTAGGACCCGCGGCGCCATTTAAAATCCATGCCCTGGTATAATTCTTGAAACGATGGACAAAGAACGAAAAATAAAGAGCGGCCGAGAGAGCGAAAAAGAGATTTTATTGAAGCCGAAGGATTTATTCGTCGTCATTTCGCGAACGCGAGCCAGTCGTTCGATTCGTCACTCAATTTCATACCGTACTTTAATCGCGCCCAATCTTCGATCTTAATCAACATATATTTTTTGTTTTCCCATATACCTCCTGCACTCTGTCTGCGCTTTTATGTACCTTTCTCTTTTCAGCTCTACTATCTCTTTCGCTATCCGCTCTCCATTTTGTTTGTTTAACCTCGGTGATTCCCTTGTTTCGATATACGAGAGTGGCTGCAAATACGCCGAGAGCAAAAGCACGATGGATTACGTGAACATTCCGATACGTTTTTATTATCGGATATTGTATAGTTCTTTATTAAAATTGACCAAAATACTGCTATTCTTTTCTCTACTGGTCGCGCGTCGTTCGTTACTCATCTATAAAGCAATCTAAGCATCATCGATGCATATCTATCTTTGTATGATAAATGTGGACCACTTGTTTATAAAACAAGGAATATATTTCAAAAATATTTTAAAATAGAATAATCAATAATTTTAATCGTTTCCCGCCGGTGCACAAAAGCAAATAAATGAAATTTAAAAGGTTGAAATACCTATCGAAGCATTCAGTGAGTTAATAAGTACTAGAGTTATAAATATTGAAATCCGTCTGCACTTCTTATATCATAAAAAAAATACGGTAATTTTTAGCAAATCTGCTCACTCCATAAACTTGATATAAATCGACCAAGAACCAATTACGCGAAGAGAAGCCGATTTCAACTACACTTTTATCCACCATTTCTCTCTCACTCTCTTTCTTTCCCTTCTCTACCTCCTTCTGCACTTTAATAAGTTTTTTCGCATTTTCCCTTCATTTTTCCGCTCAGCGACTTTCGGCTCTCTCTCTCTCTGTCGCTTTCTCTCTTCACCGTCTAGCGCGCCCGGAGCTCCTCGACACTACGTCAGCACACGAATTTTGAATAAAGCCTTGATTTACCGGCTTTTACCCCGGCGCTCGTAATTCGGCCGAGTAAACTTTGAAAAGTGCCGCGGCTGCCCTATCTCCTTTTCTCTCCCTCTCCTCTTTCCCATCAAAGCTTTCTCCCTTTCCAGCACACCAGAGAGCCCAGTTTACACGGACCGCGATAATTTCCATTCGCCTTTCCGGGATTTAGGGTTGGATCTTCGAGGTAAAAGAGGGGCAGAAGATACCTAAGAGGAAAAAAGAAAAGACCCCACCGCCACCGTCCTCGTCGTCGACGTCGTCTTCGTCGTTATATCCGGCCCTTGAGGAGAGGCTTATTGATGGATCGTTTCTTTTATATGCGGCCATAACGAGGCCGTAACGACGAGGGAGATACGGGCAGGAACCAGCCGTTCGGCTGGCATCCCATGCCCGGCCGGCAAAAGAAAAGGGGCTTATGAGATTCGATAAAGAAACGAGAATGTCACGAGCTCGTCACAATTACTTTGTCAACGGCGTCGAAAAAACTGATCGAGCCGAGCAGCGGCAAGATTATACATATCGGCCACGCGCCTTCTGCCGCGCGCGCTTGATCCTCGAATTTCCGCGCGAATCGTCCGCTTAAAAATGGAAGAACTTTGTTTGCGAAATGGTTAGAAGGAGGTGTAAAGGAACAAAGCCAATGTGCTGTAAGAAAATTGCAGTGGCAAGGAAAATATTTACGTTTGTACAAATGCTTTTTTTTCAAGCAAGGAAAACATTGCGCGGCTCTTGGAATTTCAAGATTGTAATTTTTTATTCATAAATGCTAAAATTACCTCTGTGACTTTTGCGTCAATAATAATAATAGTAAAAGCGAATAACTTTTAGAAAATTAAAAAATTTGTAATAAGAAAAAACTACTGAGAGTCTGGAGCTTCGCTAAGACGATTTTCCAATTTTAGTTTTAATTATTTGAAATTGTATGTAAGGTTAAAAAACTTTTGTTGCTAAAATTAAATACTTGATTGTAAAATAAGTTTAGCTCAAGTTTTTGATCTGATTTTCTTTTTTATATAAGTCTATTTCTTCTAATAACAATATAGCAATTAACTGGAATATACAAGTGGATATTTATATTCAAAATTAGATATGCAGTTTCAGTTTAATGATGTTAAATTCATTTTATGATGTACTATGAATTACGTCATAAATAAATTTATATATTCAGTAATAACACAAATTTATATTTTTTAATCATATTTTAACATTATTCAAACGTACATTTGAATTTATAAATTGAATTGTAAATTCAAATAATGTTTATATAATAAATAATAATATCAATTCATATTTGTAACAAAGGCGAGCATTTAGCGAAATACATTTTAAATCAAATCAAATTTTAATTTTAATTTAAATTATGTCAAATACACTGAAAATTGTTTAATTTTAATTGTACAACCAAAGGTCTTTGTGCGAGAAATGTGCGTTTTGAGAGGGAAGAAAGGATGGAAGAGGGAGAAAAAAGAAACGCGGAAAAAAGCAAGTCGTTCGCATGCGTGTACGATCGCATTAGAAAAAAAGCTTGTTTATTGTGTAATATTTTTATTGCTGCATAATTTAAAACTCTGACTTTTGAAAGTTAATGGATTATACATCGGTGCGATTAAAAATTTTGTTTGTAAAAATAATTCATGTCCACAGAAAAATATACCATTAAAATATGGGTCCGTGTGTAAGAGTGTCATAACATGAAAATGACAGTAGGTATTGTCACAGGTACCAGAAAGAGAAAGAGAGAGAGAGAGAGAGAGAGAGAGAGAGAGATGTGCGTGACGAGCGCGACACGCGGCCTACTCGGAACTTTAGGGCGGCGTCGGAGGGTCTTTCATACCGCGGAACAAATGAGACATTTTACAGTTCGGTCTCGCGGGCTCTTACGGCTACTAAAAAAGAGTCGAAATTCCGGTTGGCATCGCTCGAAGCTAAAGTTGCAGGCAAAGCTCGAGTATAATTACTCAGGCTAATTGTCGCGCTCGGGTGGCAAAAAACGCGAGGCGTTCGCGTGGAAAATCACGCGAGTCGCAAAGAAGAAAGAAGAAGGAGACGGAAAGAAAGAATGAAATCCAAGGGGAGAACGGGAAAGAAAGAAGAAGCAGGAAGCCGGTACGGAAACATGTGTCGCGAGGTATAAAGAACGTTATTACTCCTCTCGCGACACCTGGAATAATGAAGAGGTTCATGTAAGCGATTTCGTGACGAACATCGTAAAATCATAATGCTCATTTTTATAACGGACATTAAAGACGCCCGCGGATAATCTCTATTCTTTTCCTCTCGCTCTTCTATTATTCCTTGCTTTTTTCTCTTTTTTCTCTGCCTACCTCACTATTCCTCCCGACTTTATTCCTCCCTCGCTCTCGCTCTCTCTCTCTCTGTTATTCTATTCACTCACTATCTCCTCCACTTTACCTCTTTATGCGATAAAAACATAAAAGCGCGAGTATAAGAAAAAAAACGGAGGGAAAAAGTAAAAGAATCGTGAGGGAATAATTTCGAAAAGGCATTCTCTTCCACTCGGAGAAACTCGCGAGTATGAGCATTTTTATATTTTTTTGCGAACACGCTTGTATACAGAATGCGAGAGAGGAGAAAGTGGAGGACAACCGCCGCCGTTATAATTATCTCGCAAACAAGAGTTGAACACAGTAGAGACCGGCCAACCGGAGTCGAGTACAAAAAGGAGTTGGCGCGGTGGCCAAACGAAATGAAATCACGTAATAAAGAGGAGTCCGGACACACTCGGCGACTACGTCGAGCATTAGAGACTTTTACTTTGTAGCCGACGCGCGTTTGTCGCGCCGCGGCGATATCAAAAGGTTTTGCGCGGTCTTTGTGCGAGAAATGTGCGTTTTGAGAGGGAAGAGAGGGTGGAAAAGGGAGGAAAAAGAAGCGGGGAAAAAAGCAAGTCGTTCGCATGCGTGTACGATCGCATTAGAAGAAAAGCCTGTTTATTTCCTCGGTGATCCACGGCGGCTCAGCGAATTGTTTTGCGAACGCGAGCGAAGATTTCGCGAGCTTGACTAAAATGATGCGCTAGTTGAAAAATGTTGAAAGATAAAGGAAAAAAAAAAAAAAAAAAAAAAAAAAGGAAAACACGACAATTTTACCATTGACAATATTATTATTTTCAGCGAGACGAGAATTTTTCTTTGCTTTATTTACGTGGTAAACGTGACTAGGGCAAAAAATTGGGTAAAACGATTTCGCGTAATGATATTGATTGCCGCTTGTACACGTATAGAGAAAACAAACTAGTAAAGTGGAAAAAGCTTTAAAATTGCGGTAATAAAGCTATTTTGTTCCCGTTGAATTTTATCGAAACCGACTATTCTGGAAATAGATTTTATACTTGATATTGATTGATCATATAAAAAAATTTAAAAAAAAATTTATCGTGTAAAATGATATTTTGATAGACTATAGTTCAATCATTTATTAAATACACATATTTTAAACAATTTGAAATAAAAAATAAAATGAAATGGACTAAATATTTTCATACAATATTCTAATAAAACAATACTCACGTTTTAGATGTACTCTGATGTAACGTCATGCTGAAAAAAGTTTTTTAAATTTAAATTTGATGGAAATAATAATTTATTTTAAAATTACACAAAATAATATTTTATTAAATAATATTTTATATAAATTATAAAATAAATAAATATTTAATTAAATTAAACAAAAATTTCAAGTATTGAAAAAATTTTTTAAAAATTTTCACATTATATATATTATTTTATCAAACATATCTTAATGATAATATTCTATTATAAATATTGAAATAAACGAAATAAAGAATTATTGAAATATTCATAATTCGTCAAATACACAAAGGTTTGCTTAATAATATAAAAAAACAAAACTGCACATCATCTAATTAGGCATTATTGACTAATGTACTTCAATTATAAAAGTACAAATACAGAAATCGTAAGTAAAAATAAAATGATGTAGGAAAGGAGGGCTCGCTATGTTAAAGGTTGAAAAGTTTTCCCCAAAAGCCAGAGAAGCGAAATCCACGGTCCTTCTAATCAAACAACTGCGAGAAAATGCGCCTACGTCAAAATGCTTGTTTATACACTTATAGGGTCTTTCATTACGACGAGAAACATCGGGTAGCTTCTCGACCCCCTATCATTGATCCGTATGTAAGCTTCGACCGTATACTGTTTGCGATGCTCTCAGACCAGCCGCCGGTACGATCTTGTATTTGAATATTACCGCGCGTCTCTTTTTCCTCCCCCCTATCTTTCTCTCTCTCTCTCTCTCTACGCCTCACTTTGTCTTTCTATCAACCGAGTTTTGCATACACACGGCGCAAAGTTATAAAGTTTTTCGTGAATATTGAAAAAGTCGAAGAATTAAGTCAAAGGGAAGCATTTAGACCCTAAGACAAGATTGAGACGTTGGAAAAGCGTACTCAAATATTACGGCGACTTTGTTGCATAAATTCTTAATGGATGTCGTTTTCTTCGTTATAAATTTTTTCCACAATTATTTTAAGATAAAAATGTTAAACTTAATTTACTTTTAATTAATTGTTATGACCTTTCATTCAAAAAATTAATAAACGAAGAACTCATTTTAATGTGCAAAAGCTTTCACCGTTTAAAATATTCTTGTCAAGTTGTCACACATTTTTTTTTAAATATTTTTCGGTTTTACAAAGTTAAGCGATAAAAAAAAATTAAGACGAAAGCTTACTCTAAATTCACGTTAATAAACGAAGATTTTATCCTTTAAACATAGCAAATTCAAAGTTCCTAGCTTTCGTCATGCTTTATCCATCTTTTGCATCCCGATCCAAAAGATATAACTTTCACGAACAAAAAATCCTACAGCACAGTGAAAAATATAGCCTGAGTCGTAGTAAACGCTTAAACGTCTCAGCGTAAATGCGCGAATAGAGAAAAAGAATCGAAGGAGAGAGAGAGAGAGAGAGAGAGAGAGAGAGAGAGAGTATGAGGGGGGAGGGCAGACGAGAAGAACAGTAAGAAAGCTAGATTTTTAAGTAATTGCTGAGACCCTTTCCAGAGAAAAGCTTTCATCAAGGTGAGACCGGCGACGAAGCGACTCGATTAAATGATTAAACGAGCCCCAAGGCGCCATATTAAATTTGGCATTATTCTCATCCCGAAATCGCATTTTCTTTCAACCGCGATTCGCAAGTTCTGAGGTTCTCGACTCCTGCTTCACTTTCCCTTTTTATCTACTTTCGCAATTCCGTACTCCGACAACTTTGTCGCCTTTGTCTCGGTCGACGAGTTTGTCTCTCACGACGTCTTTGCTAAGATGCGATGGTTGCGGCCGAGGCAAAGACAAAGTCTCCCCGGTCACTTTTCTTATTAAGTCTGCGAGGGTTATTGCGCATTATAAACCCGTAACTATCAATATTTACCGAAATTCCCCAGTAATAATTATATCCCACTTGGTTTTCAATTGAAATTGAGATATTAATTTAAAGGGACGTCCTATGTCAAATAAGGGGAGAATTTTTTATTTGCGCTTTATATTTTATTTATTCGACTTGCACATCTAAAGTTATATTATATTTAAGGAAGTAGCCAATGGATTCAGCGAGCACAGAGGATCGTTTATCCATCTTGCTCTCTCTTCCTTTAAGGGGTTACCCCCAGTTGTAGCTCAACAAAAAAGGCCTTTTTCATGAATTTTTTTAAAGAAAACTACAAAACTTTTTTAAACGATTATTATATCATCTTAAAGAATACATCTTGAAGAACTTTCAGTAATTTTTTTATTGCAAAATATTACATTGTTAAGTGGCAAATGGCCGCCAATGAAATAGTGTTTTTATTTATACGGTTTGCGGTGACCAACATTGCGGCAAAGTGGATCATTTAAAACAAAAAATGTGGATAGATTTAGTTAAATATAAGTATAAACTAGTCTTTAATCGAAGGATTTAAAAAAATATTCATTTTTCACAAAATGGCGGACAGCCAAAGTTAATGGTTCGATTTTAACGAAAAAAATCGAACGATTAAAGACTACATTTATATGTATTAAATAAGCCTGCAAAATTTCAAAAAAATCGGTTTATTAGTGTTTGAGTAATCTTGATCATCGACTTCAGAAATGCCATTTCGAGAAAAACGCGTTTAAAGTTTTAATTGCCGGTTGTTTACACAACGGATTCTTCTCTTTCAACGCTCATATTTCAGTCAATTTTGTTCGGATCGACTTGAAATTTCCAGGTCATATTCTCAGATACTTATACTTCGAAAAAATGCAATTAACAAAAAATCGATTTTTTCAAAGTCGCAAGTGGGGGTAACCCGTTAACAATATTTGTGCAATATCAATGCAAATTTTTTGCAACAAAATTTAATCTTCTTTAGTTGATTCTAATTACAATATTAAGACACACTTTTTTCGATTTTTTCTATTTATTGTCATACCACTTTTATAAATAATCAAATAAATATTTATGAAATAATTCTTTTTTGTCGTGGTATTAGCATTGTTCATGGAATAAATTGATTATTATCACCGTAAGTTTCGGTAATGCATAATCCAAATGAGCTTATATATTTTGATATTCTATATCTGCAGTCCATCATTCGCATATTTGATTATTTATGCATTCAGTTAAAATTGAAAATAATTAATTAAACTTAAATTATTTTGATAATAATGATGCAAATAAAATTTAATGACTACCTAATGTTGAACAATATTATTAACAACATTAATGATATACTTCAAAATGTAAGACTTTCAAATATTACTTTTTAAAAGTTTTCATAACCAATAATATAAAATTAATATTTCATGTATAAAATACTTTTAAATTAATGAAAATATTATTTATAATCTTTATAAATAAGTAAGAATTATTTTAGATAAAAGCTACTCCAATTACTTATTATAATAATAGTGATAGAAAGAAAGTTCAAAATAAATAATAAATAAACATAATTTAGCAATGATCAGTACGTTAAATTTCTATGAAAATACAAGTTACATAGTTATAATAATGGGCACGAAAACTGTTACGAGGAAGAAGTCTGAATAAACTACTATCTTTGATGTATAATATTACCAACTTACTTACGGAAATACAAAAAATATAGAATAATATAAAAATCAATTGAAATCTTAAACCTAAACATTTATAAAAAAAATTGACGTTTTTTTTATACCAAAAAGACATTTTTCAATAAAATCAAAATCAAACGTCGTAATGCAAAATGCAACTTTATTATAATCATTAACTTTAATCCATGTACAATAAAGGTAATGAATGAATTAATAATGAGTTATTAATTAACTATATAATAAATTAATTAATGATGTACCGTTATTAAATGATGTACATCGATTACTAAATTAATTCGAAACGTATTTTACGAGTTAAATTAATTATTATGTTAAAAATATAAATTAAAATTACCAATTATTTGTAAAACCAATTTAAACTCTCAATCAACATATTAAAAATTATATTTTTATTTTTCAATAAATACATAAAATTCGCTGGTTCTTTTATAAATCTTAAAGGCAACTTTCGATTTTTCGGAAGTTCAGAATTACTGGAATATCTACTTTATAAAAGCTATTTAATTGAAAAAAAAATAAAGAAAAAAAATTATTTGTACTTGCAATAAAAAAAAAAAAAAAAGAAAATGCTATTTTTTTACGCTTCTCGTATAATGACTTACAAAACAGAAATCAATTACAGGCGTACATGTAATGGTATTAATTTGAACAACAGTGAAAATAAACTTTAATATCACAACAGGAAAGAGATCAATATTGAAGAAAACGCAGGAGATGAATTTACACAAAACCGCCCGCCGATTTTCTTTTTTAGTCTTTTATTAAAAATTAACTGCAAAATATCAATGGTGTATATACTACTCATTGTATCTTAATAATAATAATAATAATAATAATAATAATAATAATAATAATAATAATAATAATAATAATAATAATAATAATAAAAAGGTAAAAATAAACGCATTATTTTTCCTGGTTTTTTTTCTTTTTATCATTGCTTACGCATATTGTCTCTTATAATATTTTTTTCTCTTTTTTTTTCTTTCTCTCTCTCTCTCTCACTCGCTCTCTCGCTCACATTCGACGAGGTAGTGGGCGAAAAATATACGTGCGTACGTCCGACCGTCTTTTTCGTTCAATACGGTTTGTAATCCTCACCAGGATATGCGACAAGCGACTTATACGCGCCGTACGTTAGACCGTGCGATATCATTGCGGGGTTGTCCGCAGTGCCAATCGTTCTGAAAAACATCAGTCACGCAAAACGAAACGATTTTTACATGTTATTCATTTATTTATTAATTTTTTTGTTTGTTTATATCGATCAATCGAACCAAAATAAAACGACTTGTTTATTTCGTTATTTTAAAATATCTAAAACGATAGAATTATGTTTTTTTTTTTTTTTCGTGTCAAAGATAAAATATTCAATACTACTTTTTATTTTTTCTCAAAATTCTAAAATTTTTACGATCGAAAACATGCCGAAGGTTACATTGTTTTGTAAATAAATGAATAATTTAAATTATTTGTAATTATTTAAGGGACAACATCCAATTACATATTGGTTTTAATTATTCTTCACACATTCGAACATTTTTAAAAACTCGATAAAATAATTAATTTAAAATGTGTACAATATAACCTTCTTTCGAAGAGTTACCCGAATCACCTCTACAATAACTTGAAAAATTTCAATCGGTAAAGAGAATTAATATCGATAAATTGTTTAAAACTTTTATTAGTGCGAAGTATACTAACTTTCTATTATTATAAGAGCGTTAAATTGTCACTGATAATTGTTATATGCATATACAGACGTGTATGTATGTACGCGCGTATTTGCCATCAAAGAATTAATTTTAAGACACAATTCGGTGGATATAACTATACGTGCAAATTGTTATACTTGAATCGTTAATTATGTATGGTTATTCTACATGGGGTTGTTAAATCGCAGATTTTTTATGAATATATCCATTGAAACGGCTACTTGTGCATATTATCTTAAAATTTACTAATGAAATATTATCAAGAGTGAAGCCAAAGATCTCTTTCTCAACCATATGATTACTATACACAGTCACTTAATTATTTCTCTTGAATCCTATTATATTACTACTTTTTTTTTTTTTTTGTTTCTTAATAATTGCTATATAAGAAACGTATTAAAATAGTCGACAACAATATATATTTTTTGAAGACGAGAGTAAGTATATAAAAGAATGCGACAAAGAAAATCAAACTATAATCGTATGCCTGCACGACCATTTAAAATAATTAAAAAATTTAATGCAAAGAAAATTAACGTACTAAAAAAGAAAAAGAAGATTATGGATACGCGAAGAAAAAAAAAATGAATGAGATTTATTTTTTGACTTTTCAAATTTTTATTAAATGTATACGTTACAATTAGTACAGGAAATGATTGTTTAAAAAAAGGTGGGATTGAACAAGTGCATTTTGTGCGCATAAAGATAAAAAATAAAAAAAAAAATTATTATTTTAAATTTACTACCAAAAGGATATAGTAAAATTTGTTTCAAAATATTTGAAAATAGTTTTCATTGTATTAGTTGAAACGTTATTTGTAATACAATAAAAAGTATATTGATTTATAATTTACAACAAACAGATTGAAATAAACAAACTTTTCCAGAGTGATTCGAAAACAATTGTAAGTAGCAATGAGCATTGAATTAGAAGATTTTAAATCTTTTCAAATAAATTGTCTATTTCAGATCAAATTTTATCAGTAGAATGGACAATCAGCTCAATAAACTATACATAAAAATAAACTATCGATGATTGACAGATGATCAAATTGTTCAAAATGTAAAAAACAAGTGAGATCGCGTTAACCCGGAATGGAGAAACGGAGGATGAAAGGGAAAACAAAACAAAAAAATCAGACGTCGAAGTAAAACGTAGACGTTTGACAGATTGTTAGTTCGATTTGGATGCCTCGGATTTCAGCAGTGTCCATTTCAACCGCCACCTGTCAGGGACCTTTCCCTCCTTTCTCTTCTCTTCACCCTTCCCCAATCCTCCCCTCGCTCTCTCTCTGTCTCTCTCTCTCTCTCTCTCTCTTTCTCTCTCTCACATCGAGCAGAGCAGGATTTGCACGTTCGCGCGCGCGGACTTGTGGTAGTGCGCGACGCAACTCGCAGCCATCCGAGGCCGGAGAAAGAGAGAGAGAGAGAGAGAGGAGAGAGTTGGCAGATTGCCGGGATTAATTATGGTCTCCGAATGGTTCGCGATTTCAATTGGGAATTCATCCGATTTTTTTTTCTTTATTATTGCTTTTTGTTTTTTTTCTTTTTTTTTATTTTTTTTGTTTTACCAAAGAAAATCGTATTTTATGCAGCGCGATTTTTGAGCCCAAATTCAATGCGAGCTATTTGACGATTTAATTAATGCATTTTCATTTAATTATTAGAATTCGCAATCGCAAAGTGTATAGCTTAAAAAATATCAAGCTATCGATTTCGATGCGTTGTCAGATTATAAAATCAATATCCCCATAGATTATCTTTTAATCGACCAAAGTATTTGAATAACGTGAAAATTAATAATTGATAGAATAACGAGTCAATTGAGCTACGTATTATTTACAAATCAATTTAATATATATATATATATATATATATATATATATATATATATATATATATAACTTTTAATTTCCATGTTCTAATTAAATTATATTAATTTAACAGTTCTAATAAAATAAATAAAAAAAAAAAAAACATTTCATTATAGTATCGAGAATGCACATTGTTACGTAAGAACTCGAGGAATTTTTTAAATTATTAACTTTACCCAATGCGCATAGGGTACATATACGTACAACATATTCATACGCTGCTTATGCGATATAAAGTGCACGATAAAAAAAAAAAGTACGTACAACGCATGAGAGTAACGGGAAGAGTAACGCGTTAAAAGTTTAATTAAAATACTTGTTGAGTTAACCGATAAAGTACGCGATATTACAGCTGGCCACGCTTTAATATCAGAGCATACTTTTTTCCCTTCCACTTCATAAAGCCAGCTCATAATCAATTGTCAATCGGCGTCGCGGGGCCGTATTCATTTTTCACACATCAATATTGTTTCATTTTCAATTTTCCGCACGAAGCAATACGGACGCGCCGTCAAAGGCTCTCTTCTCTTTCTCTCTTTCTCCCTCTATTTCATGCGCAAGCGGCATCGAATCGACGTCGCTCTCTCGTCGTCGCGCGGAGGATAAACTGTTTCCAATAGAGCGATCAAGCCATCAACTCGGTAATAACACGCCGCGTGCGCCTCTCCCCGGTCATATATAGAGAGAACAAAGACGAAAGTCAAACCGAAAAAGAAGAAGAGCGATATATATAGAGAGAGAGAGAGAGAGAGAGTGAGGAACATAGTGGTCGGGCAATAATCCAAGGTTTCGCAAAAAAAAAAAAAAAAAGAAAGATAATAAGAAAAGAAAAAAAGAGCTGCGTGTGTGCGAGCGGGCTCCTTTCTCTCTTTATTTTCAAGCTGGACCTGCACCAGCGGCAAAAGGCACTGATTCCGTGAATCCCGATGAGCGCGCGTGCAGGTGTTCTCTTCGCGGGCAGCTGCAATCACGACCAGCATCTGCCGGTGCGCGAGGTGCCGAGAACAAGTTTTACGGGCACGAGACAAGAGAGCACCAGCGCCAATTAGGCAATGCCGAAACACGTGCCATCGCTCGCCTATACGACTGCGCGCACGCCGGCGATTCTTTTTCCTTTCTTTTTCTTTTTTTTCTTTTTTTTCTTTTTTTTTTTTTTTTTTTTTTTTTATCTCCTGCTTGCACTCGCTCGTTCCTGGGTTAGAAAAAACGATCGAACGAAGGAGAGAACGAGCGAAAACGAAGAAAGGAGGGAAGAAATAAAACGACTACGCAATTTTTTTGCGACAGTTGGCTGATACGAGCCATTGCCATTCGTTGATTTTTCTTTCAACGGTAAAATATAAAAAAAAACGTATGGATCTAATTTTCGTATTTCGTACAAAGAAATACAGAAAATTTCGTACTTTACTATTCCAAGAAAGTTTTATTTTTATAGAGTTATAAAAATTATGACTTATTAGTGTATGTTATTAAGCTAAAAATAAAAATAAAGCTATTGATAAAGTATTTACGAATAAATTATACAACTGTTTCATATGAATAAAAAATACTTAAATTTATATATTTAATAACATAATAATAAAATTTTTATTTTTATTCATTTTTATGATATTTTTTAAAATTATTTATTATTATTTCATAATTTATATTATTCATATGAAATAATAATTATTTATTATTTCATAACAATTATTTGATTTGAAAAATAGTTTCTTTTTATATTGATTAACGTTAAATTTTTTTCTAATTTATCTATAATTTAATATATTTATATCAATAATTATAATAAATTCTATCTAAAAATTTAATCCAAAAAACACGGTAAAAATATACAAAAAAAATAGATGTTATTAAATATTTTTTCATAATACTTTTACACTTAAAAATAATTGCTACATAAAATATTATAGCAAAAGTCAAATGAAAAAATTTAAGACTCGTAAAGTTAATTTTTGTTCTTGGAAATTAGATTATGAAAGGATAATTTAAAAACCGCTGCAAGAATGTACAGCCATAATTTTCATTTCCCTTCATGCGTTCACGTAAAGACCTCTAACTTTAGCGTCAGTTGGTCAGCGCTGCATATACTTTAAATGATTTCATTTTTAAAGATACATTTATACATAAACTAGTCAGTCAGTAGCTATTATCATGTCACATCATTGGTCAACTGTCTAGAAAACATACGGAGAGGGATTGTACGTAATAATATTAAACAGAATTGGTACTGGAGCAAGTTTATTTAATTTTATAGGCAATCGCAGATTTATTTATATTGATAAATAATTTTTACTCACATTATTTGATATCTTTTAGATATAAATTTTTTTTTTTTCATTCTAAAAAAATTATTGCTACCCTTACCTTTTATCAGTGATAAAAGCAGTTTGATATTTAAAAAACTATTTAATATTTAAAAAAGGCGATTTAAAAACTTTATGTAAACGTTAATAAAACTAATGTGAAATCCATAAAATTCTGAAAAATAATTTGACATATATAGTACTGCAAATAATTAACGATAAAAATGTGAATAATCTGCAGATGCAGATGTATTATAATAAAATTGTTTTTAATTCTATCACCCTAGTAGAAATCAAAATATTAAAAATGGTCTTCAAACCAATTTATGGCTTGTTATATTAGTCATAATATAGTAAGCATTTAGAAGTAAATGGCTAGAATTTGATTCTAGTAAATATATTCTAATTTAAATTGCTATAAATCTGCTATAAAATATAATGATATTAATAAAATAAAAATTATCCAATACTAATATTAATGCCGAAAATTTGCCATGAATCTTGGAATTTGTATTATAAATAAGTCGGCAAAGTAGCCAAGGATTAAAGTTTTCACGCATACGTGCAGACTACTGTCTTTGAGCAATAGATTAGGTGCATCATTGATGATGCGCATTATCAAAGAAAATAGACGCTTAAGCATCTATTTTCTTTGATTTAAATAACACATCGTTTAAATATCACATGTAACTATCTTTTATTTTAATATTAATTATAATATATTCCTAACTGAAAATAAATTCAATCTACATACGTATAAAAGCGAATTTCATTTAAAATTTTAAATTATGTACTTTTAATACATAAATATTATTTATGTATATAAATTGAATTCTCAACAATGATTGTATTTCTCAGCTTATGTATTTGCCTTTATTTGTTAAAGAAAATTAAGAATTTAAAAATTGTATATATATAATATTCAACCAACAAAGAACTAATCATTTATTTTTATACGATCAAAATATTTGTTTTACTAATGAAAAACTTCAATTAATTAAATGTTCAAGAATTTAAAAAACTATCAAAAAAAACTAGGAATGTTCCTGACATCTAATGTTGTTCATTATAATTATCTTGTATGATATACCACGCGATTGATAATATTTGCTGTTATATTACTTACTGATGGTAAAGAAGAAAACTATAATAACATTAAATTTTTGTAAACAAAATATTTATTTTGAATTTTACTAACATAACAATCTAAAGTTGATATAAAATTAAAATCTTGTTATACTTTAGTCCTAATTTACTATTGTTTATTTAAAATACATGAAGCCTCATTTTTTTATCATGTAAGAATATAATATCTAAGGAAAATTTTCAAAATTAATGTACTTTTTTGCTTTGTTAATTTTGTGTTTCAAAAAATTTTCCATAAACTTTATAACTAATCACAATCAAAGTTATTCATTGAATAAATTATTGGTTTTGAAAGTTTCTGCATTATATTATATCAATTAAAGTAAGTAAAATATTTACAATTATTACCTTATTGATGAAATTATTACTTATATCTCTCTCACAAATTTAATCATAGACATTTTTTTTGAAGTAGCATCTGTATCTTACATTTATCAATATTCAGTTTTAAAGATTTCAAATTAATTCAACAATAAATTAATTTTTAAGCTCGCATCAGAAAAATTGATAAAAAAATCTAAATACTTTTAATAGATTTACAGGATATTTTAACTTTATCTTTAAAAAAAAATAATCCTTTGTAGCAGTCAAATTAGATGCAACTTTTTTCTCAAGAAATTGTTAATGATATTTATATAAATAAAAAGTATACAGGAAAGTATGCTATAGAGTTACTAAATGTTTTACAGCTAATCACGTCATCAACTCTTTTGATAAAATTTTATAAAATATAAAAATTAATAATAATATTAGTTAATATTAGTTATTTTATATTAGTGAAAATAAATTTAATATAGTAAATATGAAAATGAGTACAGCATTCAACCTTATCTGTAGTAATAACATTTGTGTAAAAAATAAAGAATACCTCAATAATCTTAATGGAATTGTAATTATTTAAAGTTATATTACCTTTTCAAAAAATATAATTCCTTTTTTTTTGTTTTTTAATAAATACAAACACATTGATTAACATATATTGATATTTTAGCAAGCTGAAATTTTATATGCACTTTAACGTTTACTCAAAATATAGTATAATAAATTCTATTATTTAATTATGATTTTGGAAAAAAATTACTAAAAAAAAAATTTTGAAATTGAAAACATTCAAATTTTTTCTATTTCTTTGCTTAAATTTAAATATTAAATTTATTTATCTCTAAAATATACTCTAATTAAATAGTTTTATTTTTCTTTTTATAATTTAAATAGTATCATGTAATTAATATTTATTTATGTAACATAATATTTTGAATAAAACTTGTTTTATGATAAGAATACAGAATTTTATGATTTCATATTTAGCAATAAACAAATAATAATTGTAATCTGTAATCCATGTTATCAATCATTTTTAAAATTAAAATTATCATTACTTTTAAAATCATCCTTAACTTAAAAATTAAGTATTCTACGTAAACTATAAGCTATTTATAAATTTAACATTTCTTAATTTGTAGAAGTATTTATAACAGATAATCTAAAAATTAAGATTTGAAAGTAACAAAAATGAAATTTTATTGGTACAAAATTTTTTTGAATATGAAGTTCACAAATACCAATTAAAAGATTGCAACTTATTTCTAAAAACATAAAACACATTCAAGGTGAAAAAAATATATATTCTTTCAGATAAGAATATTTGGTCAATCTTAGGAAGATTATAGTATTTATTTATCGAAGATAATGCAAGTACTTAAATGTAAGAATAGCACTTAATATAATTAACTCACTTTTGATTACAATTAAATACTTCATTCAGAATTAAAATATATTGTTTTAATAATATTTCACTTTTGTCTGAATCATTGTTTAACACTTTTACGTGGCCTTGAACACTCAGAAACTGAAACGAAATGACCACCAAAAGCAGCATATTACAAATATAATAAAATCTTGTGTCCCGCATTAGTATCGACCTGAACGATTGTCTCTCCCCTTACGTCGATCTTTGGATCTGGATCGACGATCGCGTGAACGCGATCTACGTTTACGATCACGTCTGGGAGATTTCGATCGCGACCTGGACCTTCCCTTACCACCTTTTTTACGACTGTATAAATAACGACGCAGATCTCGAGAAATTGGTTTAAGATGCATGAAATTGCAGAATCCAGATCTCGTACATTCTCTGAATAAATGAAATAATATTTATGGATTAAAACTTAAATATAAATTATATTCATTTTCATTTTTTAATTAACGAATAAAACTTCTATAAAGCTAAGGATGTGAAGACTAAAATTTGATTATAAATTAATACTACTGAAAAAAAGATTTACTAATTTTTAATACAAGCAATAAAATATTGGAATTAAAATGAATTATGCATTCAAATTTTTGTTACAATCGTCTAATCAATACATCTAACTAGCAAAACTATTGGAATGGTATAAACCTTCATAAATAAAACTTTTCATTAAATTCTTTGTCATTTAATATGGCATCGAATGCTTAAAATGTAAAGTAGTTTTAAATAATTTTTATGAAAAATAATTTTTGTTTGATAAAGTACACAATTATACTTAAAATTTTACCACAAAACAATGTACTGTAGAATTAAAACCTAACAATTGAAAATCATGAAAAACTATATAAATTTAAATTTAAGGAAAACCCGAATTTTTTTTAATATTGCATAATTATTTATTATATTACTACCAAATTATTATATCAATTTAAAAAAATATACCATAATATAAAGTTTATTAGAAAAATATTAAAAATTTATAAAAGTAAACATAAAATAAGCAATAAAAATAATGTATAAACAATGTACTAATAAGAATAATATGAAAGATATTTGTGATGATAAAAATAAATAATCATAAATGAGTTTCTTACCCCATTTCATACTGACGACAACAGGCTTCTCGAAAATCTGTTACTGGTGATAGTTCAGCATAAACCGGACGACCTCCAAACCATCTGTTATTTAAATCATTCACTGCTTTTTCTGCATCTTCTTCACGTCTAAATTTAATGTACACATTACCAACTAAATGATCTCCTAAATTATCACATACATTCATTTCCTCAATTTCACCATATTTATCTTCACATTCAACAAATACATCTTCAAAGAAATTATCATAATGCTCTTGCATTTCTTCATCAGAAACATTTGCTACCACTGAAAGAAAAGCACAATTTAATTAATAATAAGTTCGCAATATATTACAATATTAGAAAAAAATATTTTACTTACAATGAGAGCCATCTGCACTTTTTGCAGAATTTTGAGGGTTAACATACAGATTTTGAAGTAAACATGTCTATATTAAAATTGAAAAAATATGATTTAAAATTTTCTTAAAGAGATTATTTTAATTAGAATAAGAATATAAATATACCTGACTAAACGTAGGTTTGTTATGAATTCTGGAGCAACGATCTCCATGTCGGCAAGCACCGATTTTAAAATAAAATGAACAATTGACCCTGTAATGATAAAATTATTAGAATTTATTCTTTTAAAAACAGTACAAAAATAAACTCAACAAAAGTATTAAAAAAATTAAATAAAAGATATCTCACGAAACCTACTACGAATAGACGTATAAATGATATTAAAAAAACACTTACTTATCTTTTTCTGTTCCAAAAATAGAAGCCAAATATTCCGCCATGATTAAAAGAAGCGTCGACTAAATTGTTGTAAAACTATTTTTATGTATAGTAAATAAATATACAATTGGTAAACGAACTCGAATGTTCAAGCGTCACTACATTACTTTCGTCGCCATTTTCTACCGCTTGCTATCCCTTTACAAGCATGCGCAGAATTCTTTGCAACGGCGTGCTACCGTCATAGATTTAAAAATGCTGTTTGTTTCTGTAACGCCATCTTTATAATTTAAAATTTTTTTTTTCAATTTTAAATAACTTATTTTATCTGCAGGAGTACTTATGGCATTCCTCCATATCTAATAAATCTTTATAACTACTTTAAGAAAATTTTGTTAATTTAGTTAGTCAGTTTGCAAAAAGGAACGTTTTCAAAATTTAATTATTAAAATACGTTAATCAAATTTATGTAAAAGGAACATTTTTTAAGTTATTTAAAAATTTTTTTATTTAAAAAAAATAAAATGTACAAGATATATTTTAATTAAATATAGCATTAAAAAATTTACAACTCATTATAATAGAAAAATTCATTTTTATTTGTACATTTTTAATGTAATATTAATTTTGATTATTTCATATTTTTATAAAAATAAAATTATAATGTATAACACACAGCTTTGTTATGAAAATTATTTTTAATATAAATACATATACATTATTATGTATACTAAAAAGCTATTGAAATAATTAGATGTTTTATAATTTATTGTAATATAACAGCAATGAAGTAAAATCAATTATTACTACAATAAAAACAATAATGATCTGGTTTATTTAGTCGTCAAGTATAAGTTAATATATTAATAATTTTGTAATATTTAGAAAATTAATTGCAAACTAAACCTAAGTAATCATCCATCAATGTTCCAATAGCAAACTGAAATATAAATATAATTCATTAATAGATTCAATAAATATTAATTTTAAAGGACTTTTATAATTATTAATTCATACAATTGTTCACTTACTATTCCAGTAGCATCAACTCTTGTTCCAACAATTTTCAATCTTATTTCATCATCAGCTTGTATAACGACATCCTGTGACAAAAACATAATAATACATTGTAATTATATTTATAAGAGCAATGCTAAATATTATGAATGAATCTTATTGTATATTATCAAATTTATTAAACTAGAATAAAAAATTAAATATATCACCTCATCTTTTGATTTGTAACAAGGAGGATTGACATTTGGACAAAATTGCATATCTGCAGGTATAGACTGAAATATGTATAAGAATATTAAGAATTTGTAAATATGCATATTTTCATTATCTAATTAATAATATTCCAAAACGTACATGATGTGAAATAAAACAAGACAATGGTCCAATTTCTGCAAACATTCCAACCTATAAAATAATGGCATATTTATTTGTAATATGTTTATTAAAAAAGAAAATCTTAAAAATTTTTAAATTTTTTACCTTATTAACTTGAGTAACAATACCATCTAAAACTTCTCCTTTAAAAGGCCTGAAAACGATTGCTTTATACTTTACAGGATATACAACAAAACCTTGACCTGGCTGAATAATTCCAGCACCAATAGTATCAATTGTTGTCACAGCAACAACGAAACCATATTTTCCTGTACAATTACCTTCTACTTCTGTATATAATTTTTGTTTTACAGTATCTAATAACTGAGGTCCAAAATACCTAGGATGAAGTAAAATTTCATGTTCTAAAGATATCTAAAACAATTAACACATAAAAAAGATTATTAGTAGAATTATATTAATTAAATGTTTCCGTTACTTACATGATAGAACATTTTATAATATTAAAGAGAAAGTTAAAGAATCAATATGCAAACTTCTAATATTAATTTACTATCATTAATTATATAATTTTATAAAAAAGTAAAAATACTTTCTAAGTAAAAAATGCATTAAAAAAGTAATATTAAATTACAATCGTATTAAGCATGTACAGTGAAAATTTCAAATAATCAAAAAGTTTTTAGGTTACATTGATTCATACTGACGCCGAACCGATTACGAATAGCGCGGCCTAACATTATAATTTAGCATGGATAGTAGATGTACATACATACACTAAAGTTTGTGAGTTATGCACAGTAGCCAATAGAGACTTTTCTCTGATTGGCTCAGTGATCATTTTCGTCAGACGTTCCGAAATACACTTTTTTTTTAAATGTATCTAGCTGTGCCCTATAGTTCACCCTCATTTATTAAGCGAATCCTACCCTGTCTCATCCCCTTCGCATGGGAATTTCTGAAAATCCTTCTTACACACCTACACAGACTAGAAAACTGATATAAGAATATACGTCAGTCAGTCAATCAGCTTCCTGTTTTATACACAAAGATAAATTAAATTTGTTCAAATATATAAAAATGTTAATGAAAAAAAAAAAAATAATTTTTATAAGATATATTTAAATATTTATTATTTATGAAGCATAAAAATTTTGCAGATGACAATTCGAACATGGAGCAGAGCATGGAGTAGAGCAATTGCTCTAGTTATGCAAGGTTATCAAGAAAAGAAAAAAATAGAATCATTGTTGTTATTTGAAAATATTATAAAAACAAATGATGTAAATAACATTGAAAAAATGAAACATATTTTATTTTAGAGACTGCTAAAAGAACTCTAGAATGGTATTTCGCAGTACTTGAAAAGTTTAAAATAATTTTTATAGAATTTGATAATTTAACTAATCATTCGTATTTTAAAGTTTTGAAAGAGCTTACTGAAAGGTGTTAGTCTTTTATTATTAACTTGTACTAAGTAATAATTTTTTGTTTTTGGAAATTAATTTCATGTAAATAATGAATTTAAATGTTTACAGAAACGAAAATTTGCTTTCAAACTTTATTAGAAATTTTAATTAAATTGTCTGAAGATGAAAATAGCTAGGTTGCTGATAAATTTAAAAAGGTTTTGCAAAAAGTTCACAATAAATGCTTTTAAGATGAAAGTATGAAATCTGCAGTAGAATTATTGAAAGAAAATCTATATGATCTTTTAGTGAAAATGGCTAGAATTATTAGAAAATCAGGTACTATAATTTTTATCAAATCATTAATTTTATAAATTTTAAAAAATATTGAGGTATAAAATTTTATTTAATATTCTTTCTTTTTAAATTTTGAAGAGACAAATTATTACAAAGTTTCGTATTCTTGGAAACATTTCAAATGTTTATTTGATTCTCGACCATTAAAAAATTGTATAGCATCTTTGAATTTCTTAGACATTTTGGTAACCACGAAATTTTAGTTAATAATATTTAAAAAACGACGTTTGATTTGTTAAAATTGAAAAAAGAATCAACTTTGATTCTAAATGCAATATTAGAAGGTAAAATTTATACCTATATATTTTTTTTTAATAAAATAAATTTGAAATTAAGTAATTAAGTATATATTTTGTAATAGTTCCTACAAATCATAAGGTATAAATGTAAATATATAAGCAAGTTGATGAGTATTATATATCACCAAAAAATTGGAATTTACTTACAAAAGTATCTTTAAAAAAAAAGTTACTTTTTAAATGGCACAAAGTAATATTATTCATTGGACTTGCTTACTTATTTAGAAAACATTGCAGAAGACTTACTTTTACAATATTCTTCTAATGTTCAAAAATGTTCTTAAAGTTTTTTGTACCTTTATAATATTTATTAAAAGAATAAAATTCAACAAAAATTTTAAAAATAATGAAGAATATTTTAATGCGCCAAAAATACTTGAACCTGTACAAATTATCATTAATAGTTTTTTAAAGTATTATGAGACTAATGGAAATTCAAAATTTTTTGATGGTGATACAAATTTTGATCAGGATTTATTGAATGATTTTGAAAAAAATACTGATATTTCGAAAGATTGTAATAGAAAGACTTATAGAAATGAAGGTATTTATCTTTTATGAAATAAATGTTAATAATATAATTAATAAAAAAAATTGTATTATTCAATTATTTAAATAAAAAAGAAATAGAAGTTCCTTATTTTGTGAATATGACTAGAGACATAATGAAAAGATGTTTGCATTATTTGTTTTCACAAAATGTTAATTAATCAACTTTGGCAATGTTAACTTTGAAAGAAGGTATTTATATTTTGGAAGAATGGGCAAATCAATTATTGCCAATTGTTTACAAAGTTTGGCATCCATTAGTTCTTAGATTTCAAAATCCAAACCTACTTATTATAAATCAAGCCTAGCAATTATGTTGTCTTGCTCAAGTTTTAAAAGATTTCATACGTTCTAGAACATTAAAGTAAATATTAAAAAATTATTAAAAACTAATTAATAAAATTAATATTAAAAATTGTAATGTACTTAGACAAATATTATTAACTTTAATCAATTTTTTGAAAAACTCTCCTAGATAAAGTTTTAAAAAAGATTCTGGAAGCCCTTTTACAAATATACTCAAACATCAGTTGCAAAAAGAAATTTTATTTCAATTAAGAAAATCAGTAAAAAATTTAAAATTACTTGAAAAAGAAATATGGAATATTTTGGATGTTGCTGAACTATACCTTTGTTGTTTATAAAATGTACAATTGCAGGTGTTTACATAAATAATAATTAATTCAATATACTCATTTTCAATAAATTTTTTAGAAAATTTAAAAAAAATAAATTTTAGTTTCAAAATTTCCTGCACGAAGCGCTGCAATAAAGTATTTTAGGTGGTTGTGTATCTTGCAGTGTCTCATGCGGTAAATTTTGGAACTAAAATTTATTTTTTCAGCCCGAAAACAAGTAAAAATTCAATATTTTCATTTTACAGCAAAAATTTATTGAAAATGAGTATTAAATTAAAAAAAAAGTCTAAAATTTGAAATTTATATATTTACATTAATTATTTTTATATTTTCACTGCATAATTGTGTCTAAAAAATTAAAATATTAGATTTTAAGCCACTTCATTAATTTAGATAAATTTTAAAATCTTAAAAACTACTTATTATCATAAGCTGCAAAGATAAAATATTTAAATCATTGTACTTTAAAACAATAATCGTACTTATATATTTAAAATTAATTAATGTTATTTACTATTTTACTTTAATTTAATATTAATACATTTGCAATAAGTGTATTGTAAAAGTAGTGTTAGGTAAGTATGCTTCGATGACTTTGTTTATTTTAAAAAATTATTTTTATATATTAAATTTATTTAGTATATTTAATAATTTATTTTCATTTATGAATGAAAAAGATATTCCAAAAGAAGCACGACAGTTTAAACGATTTTTAATGTCAGATTAATTAGATAAATTATTAGTGCGGACAATTCATCAAGTTAAATATATGTACGTTTTTCCAGAGTTTCTAACAAAGATTTTATAGCCTCAAATAAATAAGTTAAAATACATCAAGTAGTTCTAGTTGAACAGAGTTAAAAAAAAAAACAAAAAAGAAAATGGAATTTTCTTAGTATTAATATTAAAGTAGTTTTAAAATTTAAGAATAATGATTACACATATTTCTAAATAATTTATAGAAAAATTAATTTATTTGAAATTTTAATATTTAAGTCGTATTAAAAAAATAATTATACTTTATGTAAAGAATGTAATAATCGTTGTCTACATACTTATTATAAAAATATGATTGAATATTTCTAAGAATAATATTTGTGTACTATATACTTTATAAATTATCTATTATCAATTTACTTGATGATATTGAATGATGTATATTAAAACAAAAAAATATAATTGTATATATTTGTAATATTTAAATATGGTAAAATCTCTTCTCTTTATACCTACTTCAGATTATGAATGAATCAAAAAATTATATTTAAATTTATAAATAAGGAATAATTTATATAAATGAAAGACGAATAAATATTATCTATGACGCAGTTTATTATACAATTACAGTGTATTACTAATTGTGTAATAATAAGTAGTAATAATAATGGTAATTATAATTGTTATAATATTGTTGCGTACCTAGATGTTAACATTAACGTTTCTTAAGAATGATATGATTTGGTTTATACATCGCTGATTTCCATCGAGTCTCATAAAATCTTATGATTAAATTTTAAGATTTTTTCCATTTTTATTAATTAGAATATACGTTTAACTTCACCATGTTGAGGGTTAGTTATACGCAAATATTTTCTAAAGAAAAAAAAGAAAAAAATAATTCTTAAATTCGATTTAAAAAGATCCTTTATCATTAGTGTGTTATTTAATCTAACGATTATATAATTCACCCTTTTCGCAAAAAATTTCAACTTTAAGAACAATCGAAATTTTCAGTAAAAAATATTTCAATATTTTTAAATTGAACTCAATAAAAGGCTCCAAGCCTTTTTATGATTTTTAGGAAACTCTTTATACCGTGCTCTTTCGAAAAATTCGATTCTTAAAACTACCAAAGTTTTTCTCTTTCCTTTTGTCATCTACATTTTTTAATAAAAAAGACATTCGACCGTATTTTTTATTACATATCATCCTCATTCACTCATCACTCCTTACACGTAGTACATTAATTCTACCGAAAAGTTTACTAAAACTTTCCTTTGTGTTTGTTGCTTAATCTTTCGAAAAAAGATTACAAGTTTATTCAGTTTGCTTAATAATCGTCTACTAATGGTATACCATGACTTGTCTCGTTTTCTTTGAGACTCAATCATTAAGACATCTAAAAGTTCGCGAAATAATACATCAAATGGCGAATATGTTACTCTCTATCATCTAATCGATTACTTTATATTTACAGTCAAGAAAGTGACGGCAGGACGGTGGCGTAATTAACACTCGAAAATTCCTAAAACGATTTAACGACGTGACGAACAAACAATCCATCGTAAAAGTTAACTGTAGACACGTTACGTAATCATTACGGACATCTTCAAAACGATAAAAAATAATTTTAATTAACATTATTACAGTTTTCAACTGCAATTTTTTACCGCCAAACGTGTCGTAGTTCTCTTTTGCTTTGGTACATAAATACAACAGATTGCACTGTAATTTATCAAAATAAAAATATACATATTAAAAATATTAATTAAATGATAATAAAATAAATGAGTAATGAAATAAAAAAAGGAAAAATGGTTGGGAAAAATTAAAAAAAAAACTAAGCAAATCAACTGAAATCTTTGTATTGTTTTATTTTCAAATAATAAAAGTTAAAATGTAATGAAATAATATTAATAATAATAATAATAATAATAATAATAATAATAATAATAATAATAATTAATAATAATAATAATAATAATAATAATAATAATAATAATAGAAATAATAATAGAAATAATAATAATAATAATAATATTAATAATATAATATTATAATAATAATTGCTAGAATAATAATTCTACATCGACCGTGGGATACGCTGTCATGATGCACGAAGTGCAAGAGATAGTAGAAGGGCTCGAAGGATATATTGTAAAATCTATGTAGTTTACTTTTCTCATCCCGGTTCTTATTAATAATGTATTTATACACAAATATCGCAAAGAGCCTTGTTTCAAAGCTAAAAATCACGTTTCTTTCGTAGTGTTATCATCTCCTCGTTATTCGTTTCACTTCTTATTTTTAATTATTTTTTTTTTTTTTTTTTTGTTTCATTAAAATTTTGTTTTATTTGCATCATGTACGTGCTCTATTTTGCACGTTACGTAGGAACTGTTTTTTTAAATTCTTTCTTTCATCTTTTATCTCGACTTTTTTTTTTTTAATTATTAACGCGTTTTCTACGGATTGGTCTATGAGAAATTGCGACACCCCTCATTTTAATAAAACGCTTCTTCCTTCTTTTCTATGCTCTTTATTTCTCTCTACTTTTTTTCATCTTTCTTTTCTTATATAAAAGCTCGCCTGAGCAAAATAATGACATACAGGTAAAAACGCGACAATTTTGTATCATTTTGTTATTTTAGCTTTTTTTCATCTCTATTATGCACATCCATCATCGTATCGTGTACTTTTTTTTTTAATTGAGAAACGAATTCGAGGAGAAAGAAAAAATTATAAAATAATTTTCAGATTAATTTACACAATCAGTTGATCTTTCTCTTACTCTTCGTTCTAGTGTTTTAAAAGGATATACCTACGTCACAATGCGTCGAATCTCGTAGCTGACATATAATATATATACAGGCTCGGCCATTCTCCCACGATAATTCGCATCAACGCTTAAATCGATAGTCGCGCCCTAAGTATTTACAATACATTCAATTTCTCTTTTTTTTCATAGATTTGCATAATTATTCTGTATATTATATTTATAAAGACGATACGTTCGATGCGCGAGTCTATGCGCAATCGTGTGCTCTTAATATTTTTTTTTTTTTCTTTATTATTTATATTATTAAATTGCTATTTATAATTATTCGTAAATACATTTATTTATAATCACATGCACACACACGCACGCGCACGTATCTTCAAATATGTAGATCATAGCCCTTGGTTTTTCCTTTAACTTTCGACTCAGCGAAGTTGTATATTCTGTCTTAAAAACTATGTGTATACTATATCGTTTGCGCCAGTTTTCTGATTCACACATTTCTTAAGAGAAATGAGAAGACCTCGTTTTTTTATATTTATTCTAGTATGCCAATTCCATTTTCAACAAGTCAATTTTGCACAAGTTTTCGGTCACTGTTCTATTACTTTTAATCTATGAAAAACTGTATTTCGTATTCTACTATGTCGTATATCGCTTGAAAAAATCATCATCAAAAAGAAAAGTGCTATGTATTTACATGCAAGGCTTATATATAGAAATCTGGATATGTGAAGAATTTTGTTTTTTTTTTTTTTTTTTGTTTTTTTTTTTGTTTTTTTTGTTTTTTTTTTTGTTTTGTATTATTATGCACGTTTAAATATGTTCACAGGCGAGCTATCGGATTTCTTCCTTCTCTCATTTTCTGGTAAAACATATATGACCCTGTTTTACTAACATACCGAGAATCAAGAGGTTAGATACTCTCAACAACTTCGCATCTGTAATACTTTATCAGTTTTTTATTATTTTTTTATTTATTTATTTATTTATTTTTTTCTTTTTATTTTTAATATTGTTCATTTACTTAATATGTACGCAACATAACGGGCGTGAAAAAACATTTTTGCATACGCATTTTCTGTTTACATAAAAAGAAAAGAAAATAAAGGAGTATAAAGACTCTAGTTTATTTTCTTCTCTCAATTTTTTTATATATTTTTTCGTGTGTATAAAACATGGAAAAAAGCGTAGACAAAGTGTCGATGAACGCGCCGCCTCGTTTTACGGACAACTCGTTTTCGCTTATACACGTATTTACAATGTATTAATAATAAGTAAGTATAATTACAGTCACTGCTTTAGGAACTTTGTACTCGTGGATGACTTCGAGTATAACGACAACAAAACAACTATTCTTTTTCATGAAAATAAAAGTTTAATTAAATAATGAAGCTTTAATTTAAATAACATTAAAAAATTTGAGTACAGGGCGTTTATTTGCATATGTTTTAAATTTATAAACCTAGGATGAAGTGTCGAGCCAGTATCGATATTCTCGAGAGCCTTTCCCATAACTCGAAAAGTTTGTTGCGTCACGCTAAAACAAAATCTTCTTAGAAAAATGATAGATACAATATATAAATCATTATATATTGTATCTCTCTTTCCTTTTTTATAGAACTTAAGTTAATAATTCTTCAAGAGCCCAATTAAAAGGTCTTTGAAATTTCGCTCTTTTGAAAAATATCAGGCAAATCGATGATAAGAAGTAGCGCGCTCCCTTTTTCGTTATTACTTTGAAGTTACATTGAAAAATCCCCAATGAACTTTAGAGGCGAATGTCCAAACAAAATATAAGTGTCGTTTTTGACTTTCGTCTCTCGAATTTATTTAAAGTGTTCTTTTCATTTAACCGTATACAAAAACAGCGGTAAATTTATAAATAAACGTAAAATAGTTCTCCTAATTATTTACACAAAATCGTTATCGTTCATCGGTTTGCAATCTGTATTTAAACTCTTTTTGTTCTTTAAAAGTTTTGAAAAATAAAAGCAGCGACAACGGATATTTAATACCGAATAAATTTTTGGTGCTAAACTATTTGATTTAAGCATTTCAACGTCGGAAAATCGATATCTTAAGAAAGCGAATGTTTTGAATATAATAAATATTTTCAATGACAACAATAATTTTTATATTATTTGCAGAATACTATACATTTTTTAGTATAAAATATTATTGCCATCATTCGCGTTTAATAATTCACTATATTTTTAACATTAAGAGTTTTTCCTTTTAAATTTTACTGTCAAAGTAAATCAAAAAAGAAAATTTTTCCAACAGTCAAAACTGAGAAACTCTGACGAAATGCTTTTAAATACAAATAAAAATTTCTATTTTTAAACTCTTCTACATCGCATTAAACTATGCACGAAAAAAGTCACGAGCGCATACCGACGACGAATGCTACAAAATATAAACAAAAAATACAAAGTTCCTTTCTCTTGCGTACACTTGAAAAGCCCTTTCATTGGTACGATTAATAGTACCGAGTACGGATATACACTTGATATAGAATTAGTGATAAAAGTCTGGTAAATTGCACAATCGTCGCGGTTGATGCTGGTGCTGCTGTTGCTGCTGCTGCGGATGGTGATAGAGAGCGTCTCCCTGTGACGCGGTTTTAATGTGATGTCACTCATGGACAGAGGACTTGGCTCCGTGTGGATGGCCGTAGCTGTTGCCGCCGGAGGCTGTGACGAGACCGAGAGGTAGAGGCGAGCCGAGAGGTGCTGCGTGCGGATGCTGCACCGAGTGCCCGAGACTAGGCGACGAATGCGTCGTTAGCGCGAGCGGACTGCTCGACATTGTGCTGGCGAGAGAGGCGAAGACCGAAGGGGCCGGCGAAGCCATTGTCGGGCTTCCCATCGCCGCGGTCGGTGGATTTATTCGCTTCTCTTTTTGTCGCCTGTAACGACGATTACTGATTTTAGTTTGATTTGTCACTAGACGTAAGTTTTAAATCAAAATGAAGGGAAAATCTAAAGTTCAATTATTTTAATGTCGCAATTTTTTTATAAATAAAACAAAATTATTTTAAATGCTTTTTATATAAGTAATAAAATTATAATAAATATTATCAATAATAACTTTTTTACTTGTGAATAAGATTGCTTTAATTCTAAAATGCTTTTAATTTTGATAAAACTATATTTTGCATTGACACGAAAATATTAAAATGTTTTTAAACTATCTTGAGTTGTTGAAATAAAAAAAATTTTAAACAAATATATTGTTCAATGTTTTTAACTAATAAAATTTTGATAAATAATTTTTATAAACGATATAAAAAATGAGTTATAAAAATTAAAATCGACATTAAATTTCTCAAGTAATTTTTTCCATTATTTCCAATAATTCTTCCCATCCATATAAATACATCCATTAAACTGCGAGACTACAAGCGAGTCCTCTTTGGCTGATAAGCAGTTAGTAAAGGGCCTTCGAGGCAGTTGTGAAAAGAGAACAAAAGGAATAAAAATTTTTACAGTTCAATCGTAGAATAGTAAAATAATATCGAGCTAGTCGTTTCTAGAAATGAAATTACCTGTTGCAGAACCAGACCCTGACCACTTCCTTCTCCATCGCGAGACTGTCGGCGAGAATGGTAATTTCCTCGGAAGTCGGTTTTGGATTTTGTACGAATGACTTCTCTAACGCTACCCGAACGCTCGTCTCGATCGAGGTTCGTTTCTTCCTCCGCCTACCGATCGCCTCCGGGGTCGTCATTGGATTCGACAGCGAGTTCGGATTGTTCAGCGAATTATCCGCGTCTTCCAGCCATTTTTGCAACAGTGGCTTCAGTTTGCACATGTTTTTAAACGATAAATTTAAAGCTTCGAACCTACAAACGATTAATAATTAATAATTTATTTATATAAAAGTAATAAAAAAAAAATAAAAAAGAAAAATCTTAAAATAATCATATATTAATACTTCTTTTAAAAATAAAAAGAGAAAGATTCTTACCTAGAGATAGTCGTCTGGGAAAAATCGTTGCCGTAAAGTTTGCCCATGGCGAGGCCAACGTCGCCTTGCGTAAAGCCGAGCTTGATTCTGCGTTGCTTGAACGTCTTGGCGAACTGCTCGAGCTCTTCGAGGTCCGTCGTCTCTTCGGGCGAGGGCTCGAGTCTCGCTTGGGTTTGTTTTACCGCGGGCGGCGTACCCGGGGGCGGTGGCGAGCGCTGCTGCTGGCTGAGGTTGCGGGCAACGAGGCCACCGCCGCCGCCGCTTTGTAGCGCTTGTTGCTTCTGCAGGGCTTGCAATTGCTGAGCCGCCTGTGCTACTGCTTGCTGTACCTTCGATGAGAAACGAGTGTTTTTTTTACAAGACATGTTTGATTTCTGAATTTTATTTGATGTCTGAACTATTTTCTTGTAATAACATAAAGTTTAAAAATTTTTCGTTATTATTTATTTCTGCATTTTAAAATGCAAATGATATAAATTAATAGTATAAGACTTTTCCTAAATAATTTTCTCACGTATTTTTATTAATTTTCATACATCGATAAATCATTATTTCGATAAGTTAAGAAGAAAAAAGTAATTGATCAAGATTTTTACGACAAGAAGAATGTGTATACATCTTGGTATTATACAAAGAATAACAATACGAGACGATTTTCATCAATCATGCCTGTGCGGTCAGGTAATGTAGAATTTTTAGCTTAGAAAACAACAATAATGCCTACAATAGTACCTGCATGGACTGTGAGTGCGGGTGACTCGATCTCTGAGGGTAGCCACCGCTCTGCAACAGCCCCTGCAATTATTTATTCAATGTTCATCAACGTCATTATTCATAAAAAATCATTTACATAAATATTCATTAATATGCGTATCAAAAATTTCATTTTTTAGTACGAAAAATTCAAAACTCTTTTCTTCAAACTAAAGATCTTTATGAGTCAAAGCAAGACATTATGATCAGGCATAAGGATAATCGAGGCACGCGACAAGTACATGCATAAAGAGGATACGAGGACGCGTGCCCGAGAAACAGGTGAAGAAAACGAGAAAGGCTCGAGTTAGGTCGAGATATCGGAGGTAAAATAAAAGGGCAGGAGAGCCGAGTAGCTACGTAATCGATTATCTTCACCCTTTCGAAAATGCAGATGCGGGAATACGAGAGATCACGCCTCGTGTATATATATGCATGTATACATAAATCGAGGAGGGTCGTAAAAACGTAGAAACACCCTTTCGGCATGCGCGAAGGGTAAGCACAACGGAGGCTTTTTCTCCGGGATCTTTTTGCGGGCAGGTCGCGTGTATATAGACTACGGGCAACCTGCCCATATACATATGCGCGTATACTTTATGCTTATTTATGTAGACACCCCATGGAATTACTTTACATCTCTAGAGGGCACGCGTTCGCGCGCCCGTGAATAGTTGAATAGGTATTTCCGAGCGCGCAGGTATTTTTACGGCTCGTGCCGCAACCTTTCGCGAAAGGGTATACAACAGCGGCACGGCGATCGACTTATACGCGGCGCATTTTTAATAGAATGGTCGCGTGTCGCGCTATTCAAATGGGGTCTCTCTCTCTCTCTCTCTCTTAACTTTTGGGGCGGGATTGATCCGTCATGCATAATATGAGATGTTGCTTAATTTGGTAGCGAATTTCCTACCTGTTAATTCTCTCGATACCCCCTTAATGTAAAGTACTCGGTGAAGTTTTAGGGGCATTTGAACACTTGGAGATTGAATGACCGATAAGCTCTTTAGCTTAACGTTAATTTTATGACAATATTTTGATAGTTCATTCTAAAGCGTTTATTATTTTATAATATATTTGCGACTAAATTTAACGATCTGTAATTTATTGAGAAAAAACCGATTGTTTATTATTAAAATACTTTATAACCGGCTTAAGTATTAATCAACTGAGCGCCTTTTGTTGAAAATTCTAGAAAAACCGATTACAGCGTGCCTTCAAGTAATTCTCAACATATGAAACCAGTATATGCAGCCGTTCTCATTTTCATTACAATTCGCACGAAGTTATTCAAAAGTGCATTATTATTCAGAGCTCGGAAACGGCATTGACTTTATGCGGCTCGGAAAATTCCTTGTAAAACGAAGTTAAGAAAAAAGTAACCGAACAACGATGAAAAGAAATGAATTAACATTTCAAAGAATAGGCCACGGGAGGGTATATAGCATACGCGCATAAGAGAAAAATCAGCATCGAAAATACCGGAACACGCGACGATCGTCGAGAAAATCCGTAAGCCGCTTGTTTAACACGTGTCTTTCTCTCTTGCTCTTGCTCTCTCTCTCTCTCTCTCGATCTTATAAAAAGGGGTTCTTTCCATGCATACAACTTATAAATAAAGACACGAAAGTATACGATGCAGTTCTGTGTCACTCCTCGTACAAGCGCGCGAACGAACGCGCGCAAGGATTTTTCTTACGTCGGAGTAACACCGGAGAACGGGAAGAGCTTCTCTCTCTCTCTCTCTCTCTCTCTCTCTTTCTCTCTCTCACCCCTAGCCACGTGTTGGATAACAAAGACGAAGCGACCCGCGGCAAGGTGCCTAAGGTTCGCTCGCCCTTAACGAATCGCCTCGAAATACCTTTACAAAAGACGAGCTAGCAAGAGAGAAAAAGAGAGGGAGAGACTGCCATTAAATCCGCCAGGCGCAAAGTCGTTTTGTTACTTTTTATCCGAAGCCATGCGTCGCTGCTATTCTCTTTCATTTCTCTCCTCTCTCCTCTCTCTCTCTCTCTCTCTCTCTCTCTCTCTCTCTTTCTCTGTATGCATGTATGTATACAGAGTTCTATAGAAAATGCTACGTAAATCTCGAGCTGAGTTAGACAATATAAACGTCGGATCTTTGGTGTTGCATACAGGAGCGCGCGCCGAATCGTAGTTGGAAAATGTATGTACGTACGTGTGTCTTCGAAGATCGCTTAGTTTTTTTCCCTTTTTTTTTTTATTACGAGTCGAAAAGCGAGGAAGATCGATAATTGAAGATGTTTGATGAATCGGTTCACAGGGATATGTTTAAGCAAAGCATGTGTGAAGAAAAAAAAAAAGATCACGACGTAGAAAGAGAAAAAAATGCGGCGAAGAAAGGAAACTTTTTATAAAAGAAAAGAAATGCTTAGAATACAAAATAATGCATCAAGGGGAAATAAAATAAAGGCGACGATACATTTATGAAAGTAATTGTAAATAACTTGTGATAAAAATAATTTTGTTTAATTAAATTTCTTTAATATTTCAAAAGAAAATAAAATAAAATAATGAAAATTCGAATGAGAATAAAATCTTAATTTTTCAAATACTTCAAATTGATTGACGGAAAAAGATTTTTGACTGTTTTTAATTAAAATGAATTAAAAATCTAATATTTTTATTTTTAATACCTCTGTTCCATAAAGAAATATTTTAAACGATTCGTATTTTATTTTTACTTTTATTTCTGTTTCGAAATAATTTACCAAATATCGCAAAAGAAAAAAAAATGTCGAAATCCTACTCACCTGGTTCTGCAGGAAGAACTGCGCCTGAGCGGGCAGCTGACCAGCCGCCGCCGGGTTCGCCTGCTGGAACATGGCGAACTGCTGTAGCTGCTGCTGGAGCGATTGTTGCTGTTGCTGGAGCGTCGAGGCCAGGGCTTGGATCTCCTGGGGGCTCAGCGCACCGAGCGAGCCGTGCATCAGCAACTGCTGGCCGACCAGTTGAGCCGCGAGGGCCGCCTGCGAGCTGCTGGTGTTACCGGCATGGCTACCGGTCAGCTGGCTGCTCACCCCGGAGCTCGGCGACGAGGCGCTACCGCTCGTACCGCTGCTGCTGTTGCGCTGCGACACGTCCGTCACCTACGGGAAGGTATCGTTTTTTATTTATTTATTTATTTATTTATTTATTTTTTTTTTTTTCGTTTTCTCGTTTGGTTTTTTGCTTCGCGTAGATTAGATGCAGTTGATACGGCTTGTTCGCCTCGGGGGAAACGTGAATGCCCCCTTTTTTCGCACGTTTTTAAAATTATGCCGAAAGAGGAAATGTGGTTACGCCGATGAATTTTTAGATAATTAAACCGAAAATGAAATATGGCTCGCATTGTAAAAAATTAAAATAATGTTTCAATGATTTGTTTAATTTTTATATGTAAATTTTAATTTATACAATATTCGTGATAATTTATATACGATGTTTTATGGAAGATTGCTTTTCATAATATCAAAAAATTCATTTATTGTTTACATAAAAAGAAAATTTATTTGGTCATTATTTCATTTCCAAGTATATTTTTACAGACAGACGAGAAATCATCGAAAAAATAGAAAACATTAATTTCGGAAGTTAAACCATGTAAATCCGTAGCCGTTTAAAATTTAACGTCCGTGCGCCGCGAAAAGATTTTTCTTCTTGTAAGAACTAACGAAATTTCGTAGCGTGACGGTATACGTCGTAAGTTCGATCGAAGAAAATCAGAGCGTTCCACCCTCGGTTTTAATACGTTTCGCGCGCAAAGCAAACGCTGTTTTCGAACAAAGCGGCTGTTTACACTCGGCTGGGTCAGGATATTGGTCATTTCGGTTCCTCCTGCGCTTTTGTGCTTTATAAAACGCCCCGACTCGATCGGCTCCTCCATTGGCTCATTCCCTACGCGCCGCGACCCACGCGCTCTTATTTATTTCTCAAATATTGAATCTCCGTATTTTTTACGTTCGACCCGTGCGTTCCTTTTCCTCCTTCCTGTTCCACTACGTAAGATTTTGAAATTCTCTTACTGTCTTTCGCCGGCTACTGCTCGGCGAGAGCTAAAGCCCGAAGATCACGACCTTTTCTTACCTGACATATGGCCATTTCCGGAAGGTAAATACGATTTAAACTTTTTTTCCTCCCGTTGTACATACGTAAATATATTTGGAGCTTTTAAAAGTTGTTTATATCAACGAAAAGTTTTCTTGGTATAGAAAGACTTGATAATGTAGAGAAAAGTACTTCGATATTTGAAACATTTTTGTAAACGATGAGAAAACAAAAATTATCCAATAGGCTATAAGTATTTGTTACTTTTTATATTCGTTACTTGAAAATAATAAATAAAATTAGAGGCGGTTTTTAAAAAATTTAACAAATCAGAGAATAAAAATCACAAATGAAGTTATTTTTTAAAACATTTTCAACTCATAAAAATTATATCTTCCCTTCGTCGTGATTTATAAACCAACGTGTCATTTGCATCCCCAACCACGACACTTCTAAATCCCATTCGTGGGAAGTTCGGTTATGCCGCGCGCGGTACTATTTTGAGTACACGAGCGATAGCGATCTCGCGTAGGACTCGCGCAACGACTCGCGCGAAAGAAAGAGAGAGTTTGGATCGCTCGGGGTACGGAATTTCGTCACCTGTTGGATATCGGTAATTAGCCGCCCCTAATTTTCGTACGAGTAGTCTTCCGGCGAGCACCTGTCCACCGTGCGCGCACATGACCATCGCGCGTCGTGTACACATGTTTATACATAATAGGCCAGACCCCAAAGTCACTCTGATTACCCTGCCGGTATAGAAATCAAGCCGACGGCGGCTCCCTTTCCGAGTGACCGACCACCGCTACCTGTCTCTCCTTCTCTTTTTCGCTTTTCATTCAACTTTCCCCATTATTTTTTTCTTCACTTTCTTTATATGCATTGTGCGTGCGTCATCGCGTGCGAGAATTATCAATATTGGGGTGTGTATTTTTGACGTGTGTTTTTTGTATGTTTATACGATAGGTAGTCGAGGCTACTTACCAAGTTGAGGGCTTCTCTGTCCGAGTCGATCGAGTCGTGATCCAAATGGGGCTCGTTAACGTCCTGCACGTCGCTCGCGATACTTCGATCATCCCCGCTGAGATCGGCACCGTCCACGTCGCCGTGCAAGTCGGCATCTGTAATGTAAAATTTCAATTTCATCCATAAATAAAGTTTCGAAAAATATAGATGTTCGCACGTTGAATTATTATGGATCCATTTTATTATATTGTTAATTTTGTTAAATTCGATTATTTTCATGTTTTAAAAATAGGGACGTAATGTAATTTGATAACTTTTTTAATCGATATAAATATTTGACTATTTTTATCACCGTTATCACTTAGTCTGATAAAAAAAAAGTTTGATATGACGCAGCTTAGTAGCAGTATTATATTACAACATACAATTAAGTATCAGATCACATTCAATTTAATAAATTTGAATGTGAAAAATTAAACTTAAATTATTTGTTATAACGAGGCAGGAAAACTTTTGAGAAAAATTAAACGTCGATCACCAACTTAAAAAATTAAACATTCGAAACTAATTTCAATTAAAAATTCACAGTGAAAACGAATCGTACAGTTGTTGTTATTCTGCGGCAGGTACTTCCGATGATGGGCACGATAACTCGTCGGTGTACTCGTGGGCGTGCTGGTCGCGTGTAGCCTCATATCCGCGAAGATCATCCTCGGATCTTCTAGGAAAACCATTTTCCTTCCGCCGCTATCGTTGCACCCCGCCGAGTCAACTTCCTCCTCACTCTTCACCGTCACATCTATGCACTTTCTCTTAAAATCCAGCACGCTCTCGCTCTCTCCCTCTTTCTATCGATCGTCCTTCGCACTCGACTCGGCACCGCGTGCGACAATCGTGCAATCCTTTCGATTAGATCGCACGCGTTGATAAAAAAAAAAAAAAAAAAAAAAAAAAAATCACTCGAAAATTTGAATATTCAAAATCTTCCTCGCTCATGAATATTCAACCAGCTATCGAGCTACCTCGAGCTTTATGGAAATCGACTCGACGGAGCGTGGAGTTCGGCTCGTTATACACACCGGATGGTACTGACGGCTGGCCCGACACCGAGCGAATGTGTGTCTGTGACGCAACACACAGCCGCCGTTGCGCCGGCGGCCCTAAGGGCGAGAACTACCCCCACCCGTGAGCGAGCGCGGGGCCAGCCATTGGCCGTCGGGATCTCCTACTTCGATTGGCCGAGCGCGCGCCGCTTTGGCTCCCGATGTGCGTACGGAGAGCGCGTCGAGAGGAACCCCTTTACTTGCTTCACCGGGGCATCGCCGCCAGCCCCCCTATCTCGTTTGTATACGCGCGCGTCTCTGCGTGTACGCGCAAACGGCCTCCCTCGCATTATGCGAGAGGCTACCCCTTTGATTTTTCACCGAATTCGCGCTCTTGCCCTTTTCCCCCATATTTTTTTTTTTTTTTTTTTTCAAATTTAACGCGGTCGTGAACGCTTTCGCGCGCGCGCGCGCGCGTGTGTGTGTGTGTATGTACACGTATGCGTGGTCCTTCCTTCGGTTAATTTTTCTTTTTTTTATTGCACCGAGAGCTGCTGCTGCGCCATAACCGATTCGATAAAGAACGAGAGGAGTAGCAGTTTTGGAATATCGCGTAACGGTTTCCATTACAATGATTATTTCGATACGCCGTAGGATTAAAATTTACGGGTGATTTTTTTTTTTTTTTTTTTTTTTGAAACGCACTTTATCTCGCGTTGCCCGATGCTGCGGGCTTTATTTTTGGTGCGCGAATGTGTAGAGAGAAATTCAGTAGGGTATCGCTGCGGTAACGTAAATGGCGCTTTTATAATTCGACGAGTTAGAATTTTACGAGCGGTTGCCTTGATTGTTATTTACATTGAATTGCGATTTAATGTTTAAATTATCGAAAAACGATGTTTCGTCACGAATGTACCGCTGATAAACGAACGGAAATACATTTTTTTTGCGCAAATGTTATTTTTATGTTTAAAATAATTTAAAATTTGTTTTTTTATGATTGTATAAGTATTTATAATGCTTAAAGATTTGTCTATGTATAATGATTAAACGTCTTTTTTATGAAAATGCCCTTTAATAAAATTATTTTTTCATCGTAAAAAAATAGTGAGCCATAACTCTTTAAAGAAGATCGATTTTCGTAACGACGAACAGCTTTATGTACGCAGTCGTCAGATTTTGATGAATTTTTTAAAAAAATTTGAAAAGAGCTGCAACGTGAGAACCGAATTAAGCTCTAGCATACGTCTAATAAAAAAGTTAGGGAAAAAAACAGAGATTCCGAATACTCGCGAAAAAAGGTGCGCGCAATCGGTGAGATCCCGAGACGCTTTATCGTTCGACTCGTCGAATACTTTTAAAAAAGAACAGCCGCCGCCTTTTAATTTCCAAAAAACGATGTAAAAAAATTCCGATGCTACCTAGAATGTGGGAAAGTCGGTGAGATAGACGTGCGCGACCTTTTTTGCGGAAGGGTCAGTCGCGACGAAGAAAAAAAAAAACACACGCATACACACAAGGCTTTGGAAAGTTTTCGCATGAGGAGATGAGCCAGCGAGTAGTTCCCATGCACACATCGCAGTCGATGTGTTTTGGGGTGAAAAAACGCCAAAAAGTGAACGATGCCCCTATAAAAATCGAGCTCACCGAGCAGGTAGCTCGTCTAGGACGATCGGAGGGGGATGAAAATCTGTGAAAGAGACGATAGTATAAAAAAAGCGAGAAGAAAGGAAGAAGAATGAAAAAAAAATGAGAAAAAAAAAGTTTCCGACAATCCGGTGGACCTCTCTCTTTCTCAACGAGAAGAGATTCTGGGGCCAAAGTCCTCGTATTTGGCCTCGATATTGCCGAGGCTCTCTTCCCCTCCTACTTCTTCTTCCCCCCTCTCTCTCTCTCTCTTGCACACTATATACTCTCCGTGTATACAGCGCCCCACCTTTTTTTCTGAATAATGCGCGCGGCTGTACCTGGGATGCAGATTCCCTCGAAATCGTAAAAAAAGCTATGCCGCGGGTCAGGTAGAGGCGCGCACATCCTTCGGGTGTATTCGGTATGAAAAAAAAAAAAAGAAAAAAAAGAAAAAAAAAAAAAAAAAAAAAAAAAAAAAATGAGAGGAACTAAGATAAAGTAAGGAGTAGTAAGGAAGACACAATGTACATAGTGCGCTTGAAGAAGGAGACTTACGAAATTTTAGTTATTTCAGGTATACGCTTTTTTCTAATTACCTGCTATTTTAATGATTTACAGTAGAATTATGGCTTTATTATACTTTTTGTTAATACATCATTTAAAAATGATGCTTTTGTAAACAATTATTTACAGTCAAATTTTATAACATAAAAATATGTGTAGCCATTTAATACATAAAAATTTAATTTTACAACGTGCCGTATAATTTGAGTTTTTCACACGGAGTTCGAAAAATATTGTTTTCATATTCGTAATAACGTATTAGCTCTTTTTTCCTCTATTTTCAAAGAATAAAAATCGTTGAATCTCGTGAGAAGGCGCGAAAGGTGCAAAGGTACAAATTGAATAGAAAAAAAAAAGTAAAAAAGGAGAGAAAGTAAAAGAGACGCGATCGCGACACTCAAAGGGTCGGCTCTTGTTGGATTTTTTATTTTGGGGTGATTTCTCTAAGTTTCGATTCTAACGTAACTTTCGAATACCCTTTAACAACGATTCTTACGTTCGCATGTGTATATACGCGTGCGCGCGCAAACGTTCACCTATAACGCGCGCGCAAACTTTAAGACGTGCGCGAGTGCGAGTGCGCTAGCGCGATCGGGCAAAGAACGTTATAACTTTTTTTTTCTCCCAGCTGCGCCCTTTCCCTAAAAGAGATGAGACGCGCAACCGTCACTTTCCCACTTTTTTTTCATTTTTCGTGGCGGAACCTTTGCGCCTCTCACGCGTAACGTTTATCGGCTCTCCGTGAGCTTTAGACGTTCCTTTTCCCTCTCTCTTTCTCTCTGTTTTTTCTTCATCGAAAAGTACTCGCAGAGAGACAAACGCGTGCGAAATTGACGTCGAGGTAAAAAAGGAAACAGAAGGAGAGAATACAAGGAGAAGGAGAAAAGTACGGCGGTTCTACTACGGAGGTTTTGTATCGTTAACCAGAGTCAACGTATTTTTTCGCGACTTCTCTCTCTCTCTCTCTCTTTCTCTCTCTCTTTCTTTCTTACTTTCGCTCGTTTTCGACAGCCGGATAGATTCGGGTAAAAAAAAATGAGTAAACGAGGTAACAACCGTCTTTTCGTATAACGTACCGTAAAGTTGCAGGTACATCACGCACACCTAAGAGAAATCGTATATCGGGATAAAAAGACGCGAGAAGAACGACGCAATTTTATTGGTCGAAGCTGTTGGTAGTGAAACTTGAAAATGAACTAAGGACTGAGGATAACGCCCAAAAAAGAAACGATCAAAGTTTTCGTTAGCTCGATCGTTAGCCGCAGAGCAATAAAGTTTATGCTTTTTATTTTAAAGCTACTTTTTTTAATATATATATATATATATGTATATATATAAAATATTTGCTTAATTTTCCAACGCGGACATTTACATTTTATCGTAACAAAGTTTCAGCGCTTTTGGCCATTGGAATATGTAATAAAATTAAAACATGATAAAAGATAATAATTTACCGTGAAAACATTTGGTCTGTCATCGAAAGAAAGTTTTCCCAGTAAATATAAAATGAAGCATCCCATGGTAACTAAATTAAGCCGTCCGGCAAGATTTACGGGCCATCGACGGTAAATTTCATCGCATTCGTATAACAAACCGAGCCCATAAAACAAACGCGTCTCCTGAAAAGTCTCGACAAAAGGATGAAAATTTTCACACCCAGTCAACGCCGACGCACGGCGCACACGTATAACCAAACGCGCACTGATTTTCCCATGCTCCGTATTCGCAAAAGGAGCGCAAGAGGAAAAACAAAGCTGCCGAGCTAGTGTACAGAAAAAGGAAACGCGAGCGGATTTTGGTATTCGGAATCGAGGATGTATAATTCGAGGTACGAGAAGGAAGGAAATGTGCCGCGCGCGCATTCATCCTCCGACTATGGAATAATAATAATAATAACAGTAATGGCGATAATAATGCGCTTCGTTTTCATGAGAAAATGAGATATTGCGCAAGGGGGAGCTTTTGCGCCCACGCTCGGAAAAATGTACCGAGAGCGCCGAAAGGACAATGAGAGATCGCCGTGTGCGTCCGCGCGCGCTTGTGTGTGTGTGTGTGTGTGTATGCTTATATGCATCTATTGGAAAGGGAAAGAGAGATAGAGAAAGAGAGAGAGAGAGAGAAAGAGAACGAACGTCTATCCATCACCCACGCATTCACTCACAAATTCGGCATTCAACTCCGGCGCGCGCAATGGCCCGAGGGGTCGTAGTTGCATCGCGTGTGCAGCTGGTTTTCGTCGACCCTCCCCCTCTCCGATTTATTTAACCTCTTCCTCTCTCTCTCTTACTCTCTCTTTTACCCTCGATTTCTCGCTCTCTTTTTTTTTGTGCGACGTAGGTCCTGCGTGTGCAGTACTGCAATCGTCGGTGGGATCGTGGGCCCCGGAGAACCTGACCGTTCAACTTCTTTCGGTGCCGGACGAAAAAATTGCGTGAGCTTGGGGGAATGAAAGAGAAATAGAGGGAGAGAAAGAAAGAGAGAGATAGCCGGAAGGTCAAAGAGGGAGGACATCGTTACAGTCGTCGGTCTATATTTTTGGAGCAGTATAGCCAGCGGTCAGGTGATATAAAAAGTACAGTGACACTTGAATCACGGATGCGACGTCGATGGGGATAGAACTGTTGGAATGTGAATTTTATATCCGTTTTTTTTTTTTTTTTTTTTTTTTTTTTTTCAAAATTTCGACAATTTTTCACACATGTGTTTAAATGTGTGCGCTTTTTTCGTATGCAAAAAAAATGTTAATGATTAATCTCGTGCTTACTTAATCGTTTTTTTTATACTTTCTGTCTTTTCATATAGTTTTACGTGAGAATATAAGGGAAATAATTTTATCGTTATTGTTAAAAAATAAAAATATTATTGTTTTTATATATTATTATAAACTTTAGAAAGTCATTGATTACAATCAAATTTTTGTTAATAATGCTAAATTAGGTAAAAATAAGCAGTGATGGTTGTAATGGAAATAGTTCATTGTAACCATTTTTATTACATTTACTTTTACTACAAAAAATACATATCATCCGACATGAAATCGAACAAAGAATATCTACCTGAAATCTCTTTCACATCAAATTTACTCGTATTCTTGAAAAAGTATAGAAAGCGATGCTTTCTGATGTATCAGTCATGTAATAAAAAGGCAACAGACTGACATTTGAATGCTATAAACCTGCTCAAATTTTAATTCTTAAAAATGACGTAAAATTCGTGTACGATTATTTCTTCATCAAACTTTCTCACGAATTTTTCATGTCAAATATATTATTTTAGTGTATTTATAAATACATAATAAATACTCTTTTATGTACAAAATTAATTTTAGAAAACAACACTTTTTGTTATAATAGCAAAATACAGACGACGAATTAAACAAAACCAATGTTTTTTTTTTTTTTTGTCTGAAATTTTGTGCCTCATTGGAAAACTAGAAACAGTAGAAAGATATTTAGAAGGAAAATTTCTATCTAATCACCGTCGGCGCATTAGTTTCGGGATATCGGCCAACAAAAAAAGGTTAATGAATAATAACCGAGGAATCATGAAATATCGCGTTTTAAGTTAATAGGTATAACTCGAAAAATTTCCCTCAAATCATCCGGTATATCGTATAATAAGTGAGAAAGCTGCTTTGTCGGCAATGGAGAAAAGGACGGAGGATATAACGAGCCCGTGTACTCCGCCCACGAGTTTCGACCCGCGAAAATTTCCATCATCTTTGGAGCCCCGAAATTTGCCTGTTGCGAGGATGGCGTATCCGGTAGCCGGACGAAGTCTTGACTCGTTGCACCGAGGCGAGAAGCCGATGAGGAGGGCGTGTTTTTTTTTTTTTTTTTTTTTTTTTTTTGCGCCCTGCCGATGTATCTACATAAAACGTCTATTTTTCTCTCTCGGTCTCTCTCCTTGGGAAAAATCGCCGAGTCACGCGGGCCGACAGCCTTTGCTTCCTCTCCGACTAGAGGCGCCGATCGGAGCTAACCAACGGCGCGCGAACGAGCGCCACAAAGGGAAATTGTTATTTTCACGGCTCGGCTTGATTTCGCGCTCGCGTTCACATTCATCTTTTATGCCGCGCGTTAACCTTATGCTCGGGATGATTCTCAGGATATGCCCGCGCAACTATTTATCTCAAAGCGATTCTTTTTTTCTTTTTTCCTGTCATCCTCGTGTTGTATATATCGTTACGTTCTTTGCGAAAGTAACAAAGTTAATTTTACGTTTGTTAGGATTTTTCGTGAAGCGTAATGTAAGCTGCTTTAATAATTTTGAGTTTCGTTTTAAATCCGTATAATTATGTCTATCTATTTCTATACGGTAGTACAATATAAAGATTATAAGGATTTGTAGATTGCTTTGTAAAAAGAAATATTTATTTTAATAAAGTATAAAGCAGCAAAAGTTCTATATTGAATCGATTGCTAACTAAGTAACAAGATAAATAACGTTTGTAAAAAATACCGGAATATATAAAAAAGGTTAATAGATCGATCTAAAAATAATGATCCGTGTAAAATCAGTATCTCGATTACGAACAAACCAATCATTGTCGAAAATAGTTAATATTCTTAATACAACCGTAAAAAGCAAAATTCGTTCGTTTTATGACTTTTCTCAAGCGTTTTTTTTTTTTGGTTTAAAAAAAAAAAAAAAAAAAAAAAAAAAAAAAAAAAAAAAAACAGATGAAAGAACGATGCGGTTATTCTCGGTACGGTAATTCTAGCGTTTTTCTAATTCTAACTCCGCGCTCGTCTTGTATCGTTCTGAAATTTTGCGGCTTGGTTGCAAAAATTCCGCAAATCGATATATATATATACATACATACATACATACATCCATCCTCTCTCTCTCTCTCTCTCTCTCTCTCTCTCTTTAGCACGCTCGGCGAACCGATTTCTTCACTTTCTCATTATCCGTGTCTCACTCTCTTCGTTTTTCTCTCATAGTCTTCGAAATGGATAGGAAGAGCAGCGCGCACGCGCTGCAACCGATGCTTTTTCGGCAGTTTCTTTCTTTCTCGCTCGCGAACGACTCTTCCGCTTATTTTCTCTTCCCCGAATTCTTTATGGGTTTTCGAAAAAGAAACGCGGGAAGACGAATAATGGAACGCTAGAAGGTGCTTCTTCTTCCCCGAAAGCGATTCGACGGTGAGTGACAAAAGTTTCGTTAAGCGTTTCTTTGCAAGATACAATATGTATGTTATTGCTTCAAGGTCGATCTTGATTTTTATTTTTATTTTTGAGGAAACAATCTGGGATTCTCAATGAAAGGCACACTGAATGAATCTGAGAACTCTTTAAGAACAATGTCAAAATGTCGGAATAAAATTACTTTTAAAATTGAGCGTCAACGTGACAATTTGTGCAATGACTTACTTTAACATTACTTTAACATTTGAAAAAAATATTACATATTAACATTATCGCATCCATAAGTAGGAAAACAAATACAGCTTCCCGTTATTCACGCTTTTCATTCTCATTTCCTCGATCATACGGACAGACAAAGCTGTAGTAGTAGTACGTAAACGACGAAAACTCGCTCTTTCCTCTATGCCTGTCCGAATCTCCATAAAGGATAAACGTGGCTGCGACGATCGCGACTCACTCAAGAGATGCATTCGCTCCCTCTGAGCAATATTAAAGACTAGCAGAGCCGAATCCGAGATCGTATTAGAGCGTGCGGGATATTTTTTCTCTCTCTTTCTCATTTTCTTCCCGACCGAGCGAACGCTCGAGCATCTGCCTTCGTTTTCTTCCAAGACAGCGCCGGTATTCTTATATATATATATATGTCCCAAATCGGACAAAGCCGCAGCGGGTTCTTAGTCGGGGGAGGCTTCCACACGTATACATATATATATATATATATATATATATATATATATACATACGAATATTTAGTGTGCGAGGCTGTCAACCGACTTACGATTTTATTAGGGCCTTGCGTCATTCGATTACACTTTTTCTTCTTCATTTTCTTCTTACTTTGGTTCTTAGCGGGCTTTTCCGCTGTGGGTTGCCGTAGCGTTCGACTACCGAATTCCGTATATGCGTGTGCGCATTTAGATGTGCGTTTGCTCACGCGTGGATCTTTCGATTCAGAAGTGCCGTTGGGTCGCAGGAAAAATCAGAGCTCGTAAATTCACACGTGCCTTTGAGACTTGACAATGATTCTATCGTAGGGAACTTACATACGATTGTTCGAGAGATGGTCATCGGGAAAATTTTAGTTGAGATGCTGAGATAAAGACTTGAATTACTCGATTCGGTTATTATGGAACTTTTTCTTAAATAGTTACCTTTCATGAAAGAACATTTTTGATTTCATGAACGATGGTGTTTATAAAGATAAATTCTTTTTTGTATCATTAAACGCTTTTTTACATGACCGTAAATCTTTCTTGCTTCGATGACTTTAAATTTATGGTAAATAAAAATATCGAGAAAATAAATTTTGACATCATGCAAATGTTTAAAATCCTAAAAAAAATTTTAATCGATAAAAAAAAAAAAAATAACAGAAAAGCCAATTAACAAAGTAAACATTTCCAAGCATTTAAGGAAACATCAATCATCCAATGAGTTCAATATCCGGTTAAAAAGTACAGCCTCGGTTATCGTAAAATAACACACGATCGACTCGATCCTCCATCGCAAATCTCTCGGTACATCAATCCCGCGTGCGCACGAGATAGATTAAAAAAAAAAAGAAGGACGGCATCGCGTTCCCCCTTTGACGCGGGGCTCTAAAATTTTACAGCCACGCGCCGGTGGCAGATTGCAACTCGCGCGCGCGCGCGCGCGTGCGTGTGTACACGGGGAGGAAGGAAAAAAGAGAGTAGGGTGTCCGCTTGCAGCCAATGGAAGGTCGGTGTCGCTAACAAACGGGCCACGCACGAGGCAAGGGTAAGAAGGGGTGGACCGATTCTCTTTCTCTCTGCTTATTCGGGATACCGAAGCAAAACCGTTAGGTCGGTCGCGTGCCGAAGCACGGCCACGTGGCCCGCACTCTTTCTTTCTCCAAAGGATTCCGGGCTCTGAATGGTGTGTGTGTAGGTAAAGCGAGCGCTTTTGGTTTTACGTGTAAGCACGAGCGAGAGGTTCGGAAGCCAGAGAGGGCAAAGAGAAACGGCGCGCATGTTACGTTGAATGTATCGTCACCTGTGTGCATTGCCGGAGAAGTTTATGCAACGTCTCATCTTTTAAGAGTTTTAAGCTTAAATGTAAACCCTTCCTCCGCGCTCGAGTTTCCATACGCCCCTCTATTTTTTAATGGTTCAGTACAAAATGCCGCTGGCGCATTCGTTTTCGGTTATCTAAGAGGTTTACGTAAGGCAAACCGCGAGCGAATTTTTTTTTTTTTTTTTTTTTTTCATTTCGATGCAAAGAATTTTGAGTTACATAATGAGAGAAAGAGAATGAAAAATTAATACAATTTTTTTTGCGACATTTTTTATCGCAAGGTTAATAATGCATTCGCTAATAACAATCATAATTATATATAATTTAAGATGCCTTCTTTAATAAAATAAAATAATCTTTAAAATAATAAAATAATAACGTTTTTTCCGTCCGACGTAATTGAAAAATTTTCATCCATAACTCAAAAGCACACGTTTAATCGATCCCTATACAGAGGCCACAAATTAAACCGAACACCAGCTTTCGACGATACCTCGATCGATCTACTCCGCCGATCTCAACCGAAATTGTTTCCCCCAAATGTGGGCGTATAAACGACGAGCAAACGAACCAGGTAAACCGATACGACCGTCGTGTTATTAATACCGTCGTATCCACGCACGCGCGCGCGCGCGCCCACGAAAAACAGGAAAAACTCGTGGCAGCTTCTGCCCGCACGGAGTGCAGATGCGTCCCGTGAAAAATGCGCGCGCGCTGCTTTTCTTTACTCCTGGTGTGTAGCGGTGAATTAAGCACGCGAACAGTTATACATCGATAGTAAAAGGATACAGAGAAAGAGAGAGAGAGAGAGAGAGAGAGGTATCGGTTATTGTTTTTTTTTTTTGTTTTTTATTTCCGAACCGGTAAAAGGACGTTATTCAGCCCCCGCGCGCGTGCCAAGTTGGTAAAACACGACGCGACGTTGTAGACATAGCTGTATAAAGTCGGATCAACGAAGCCGCAGATGCGTTACGCGAGACCAAACACCGTGACTCGTATAAAAAAAGAAAATTCAAGAGATTGGATTTTACGGAACGGTAAGCGGATAATCGACTAAAACGCGTTTTCAAACCAACGCAACGCATCGATACGCTATCAAAGCAATCCTCGGCGCTATTTTAATTGCGTACACTAAATTAAGAACAAAAGAAGCTGATTACGAAGGAGGAAGATAAAACGAGCGTTGGTGCTGTAAATTCACCGCAATTCGATTGCACGCGATATCGGAAAAATATTTCATTGTATATAAGTTTACACGCGTACGTGTGCGCGTACGAACGATGTTTAAGGAAAAAGCTCACGTCCGACGCGAAACTCTGCGCCGGTGATGGCGTCGGCAATGGCGTTCCCCCGAAGCGAGCGTAAGGAAATGAGTCTATGCATATAAAAGAAGGGCGTCACGGAGAAAAAAGAAAAAGGGAGCGAGAGAGAGAGAGAGAAAGAGAGAAAGAGAAGGAAGTGTTCCGCAGTGGAACATTCGGTCCATTTGGAATCGCCCGTGGCTATATAGCTTGACTCGCCGCGCTACTAGCATTGGCAGTGATGTATGACATCCTCGGACCTGCATATTGACCATTTTCTCCCACTTGGTCTTCTTGTATGTATGTGCGTATGGTTTATGGCGCGCAAGAATTTTTCATTCGACAAGTACATTGCATAATTCATCTTTTAAACGTGGATTATTGATGAAGGAAGCCAATAATTAGACACCAATTAAATTTAAAAAAATACTTTTAACTAAATTAAGTGCATAACAAAAGGTGTAAACAAAATAATAATTTTTGTTTTCTGAAATATAATCAAGGAGATTAAATATTTTGACGAAAAACTTTTCGAAGGAATTCATAATTTTTTCACTAACGCGATAACAAAAACAATCTTCGTCCAAGTAATCTTATAACGACTTTTTGAAGAAGAATACAGAAGAAACAGGCTGCAGTAAAATTTTCCGGCAATGCGGTCGAAAAGCTCTCACTCGCGGGGATACGCAAACGCAAGAGTCTGCATATAAAAGATCGTCTATATGTAGAGAGCAGCGGCGATCGACATTATTTGAATATCCCGTAGTTAAGATTCGTCGGGCGTATGGTGCAGCGCGCGGGCAGTGATTGTGCCGAGTCGAGTAGTCGAGTCACGTGGCCCGGCACGTCATACACGTCAAACCGAACCCCCTCCAGCTGTTCATCTCTCTTCCTTCCCCCTCTCGCTCTCTCTCTTTCTCTCTCACTCTCTTACTTGCTAAAAAAAAGAGAGAAAGAAGGAGAAAAAGAGAAAAAAGAAGCCCCGGATATGCCTTAGCTCCCCGGCATACACTGGCTACTTGGACGTGTCGGTGCGCCACCGCTCATACCCACACACACACACACACACACACACATACAGTAAAGGCCCGAGGGGCTGCGAGAGCGCTTTACATTCTATTTTCACGCTGTACTGACCCCGATTTATGCGACTTCCTTAACGTATTCGCGAGATATTGCCTCTTGGCACGTGTTGCCTGCTAAGTCGACATTCGTTTCTCAAGGGGCGCCCCGAGCTTACGTACCGGCCGAGCGCGCTTCGACCTTTGCAGAGAAGATGTACCCAAAGACTAAGTTCGGCCAAAAACTGTGTCGATTAACAAATCGAGAGCGCACTCCTTATTCTTTTGGATTGATTGATTCTAATGGATCTTTATAATTAATGCAGCATTTATAAAATTTATTTTACTATTTATTAAATCAGTTGTTGACATTTCTCACAAAAGCTATAAGAAGTACATTTTCTCGCAAACATGCTCGATTATATTATACATAAAAAATCATAAATATAAAATACTGCAAAAAACAATCGAATCAAGCGTCCGAAATTTTCAAAAAAGTTCATCCTCCCCGATAAGCTCGAACAATTCGAGATACCGTGAAGAAAGAGGGTAAAAAATACCTCGAGAAAGAAACTCGCAAAGAAAGAATTTGTACGCAGTCGACTACATTACTTGGTAGATAGAGAGGGGGGGGGGATTCGCGCGTCGTTTTGCGCGCGTCACCGCCCCCGCGTACTCCCGCTCTTTTCACGGGACGCCGAGCACTTCCCCCTTTTATTCCCTTGCTTTTTAAGGCTCGCAAACGAGCGAGAGAAATGGGAGAAGGGGAGCTGGGTTTACGTTAACCGAGTTAAATAACGCTACATTACCACCCTCGTACTCTTCGACTCGTTGTACACACTCCGAGTCTGTCCGAGTGTGAAATACCCTCCGGCTTATCAAGCTCCCGCAGAGCTTTTTTTATTATACGCGCAGTTCGAGACGGACTCCCGATGCAGACGTCGTTCGCTATTCGATTCCGCCGAGCCGAGCCCATATTGCGGTCGTATTTATATACACGCGCGAGAGGAGCCCGTCGACGTCGACGATTTCCGTCGATGAAGAATTATTATTGGCTGTATGGCTCGGAGGCGTTTGTCCAATGATCTTTTGTAATTTGTCCGGACTTTTTTTTACTTATTATGTGCTCTTTTACGATGGTAGCTATTTTGCGATTCATTTGTTGAAGATTGTTATTTGAAGTTAAACTGTCGCAAACTTTTTCATGAAAATTCTTGATAAAAAAAAAAAAAAAAAAAAAAAAAAAAAAAAAAAAAAAAAATAGAAATACTAAACGTTTATTACTTTAAATATAAAGTGGTTCAAATAAAAGGTTAACAACTTTTCTTATTTGCAATATTTTCATTAAACCAATACCATTAAATTAATTTGCAAAAATTACTCACTTAATAAAAACTGCCCACCGAGGGAAAACGAACTCGTTTGTACAAATCTCGCATAAGCTTCGGCAAATTGTCGATCTTTAAAAATAATAAATGTCAATCGAAAACTGTCACGTAATGCATGTCTTCGCGAACCCAAATGTCAAACGCGACTTTTAGATCAGACGTCCATTCGCAAAGGAGCGATAATCGTCATCTGGAGGTTGAAGAGACAACGACGATCGTTATACATGTATCGTCACCATCGATCTCTCCAAACGTTCTTTCAAACTCTAATCTTCTTCGAGCCTCCAGGCTACCGTAATAACGATAGGCCATTCTCACCGCGTTATTTTTTTCGTTTACGTGTCCTTTGGCGAGTTACGCCCATCGAGGCGACGGGGCTACTATTTCAAAAAATAGAAACGATTGCAGCTTCTGAGAAATTAAATTCCGGGTTCTGTAGTGATGACGTTGATTAGATTTTGGTTGGTTGTTGATTTTCGGATGATTATATCGACGCCATCAATTTTAAAAAAGAGGTAAGATTAAAATATAAAATTTTGATTTAATAACGTATCGTAAATAAAATTACATATACTATTTTAATCTATTGTTACATATCAAAATATTTGCTAGAGTGTTATGAAATAAATTTAAAGTATATTAAAAAATAAAAATTATATAAATTAAAATTGTTTCCTCAAATCTCGAAAGTACTTGCTAAGTTTTACCGAATAAAATTCCAATCGCAGTAATTCGCAGCTTTCTCAGTTTATCAAAAATTTTATTTCTTCATTTGTGCAGCTTAACACTCGACAGTTTCTCCTATATATGTATACATAGACACACACACGTATATATGTGTGTGTATATATACCGATCTTTATCCTTACTCTTTACTCTCCGTGCGCAATGTTGGAGCGTATAACTTTAGCTTAATGGGCAAGTCGCGAGCATCGAGTTTCTGGAGAAACGTTAAAAATCTTCGTAAAAAATCGCCGCAAAAAGTGCTAACTCCCCATTTTTCCGAACCTCTTTTTAACTCTCCTTTCTTTCGTTTGTGATTTCTTTTCTTTTTTCAAAACTGTTGTGTGTATACGTTTAATGATTATATATACTCGTATGTGTAAATTTCATAGCGGCACCTCATATTTCTCTATTAATTTTACTCGAAACTCATCGATTTAAAGTCTTCATAAATATTAAAAAAATGTTAATATTCATAATTGATTAAATTTAAAAAACAAAATAATAAGTAATTTTTAAAACGAATGATAATTATAAAAAAAACTATTTTCATTTCTCAAACGGTCCGTTTTTCATTAGTTATGCAATTACCACACAATGGAAATCCATTTTCAAAAACTTCAAACATTTCAATGGGATCGACGCAAACGGAATCTCTACAAAAGGAGCCACAAATTTTTTTCGATAAAACGCCATTCAGGTTATGAATCTCGGATAGAGCATTTCCTTGCTCCCTCTCTCTCTCCCCCTTCCGCTTTCTCCTTCTCACTGGTATATTTCGAAGGGGAGGCGAGTAAAGAACCCATCGAGAATCTTGACGATCATCAGCCTGTTGCCTCGACCGATCCTTTTCATCGCTCTCTCTCTCTCTCTCTCTCGACGTCGACTTCGAATATAAAAAAGTAGCTTCGGAGGGTCGCACCCTTCGTGCGACGCCACCCCCGCGCTACCAAACTCAACCAGTCGCGTGCTGGTAGATAACGGGCCGCTAATTGATTATAATGAGCAGTGAGGAAGTCATTGCGATGTGCGCCGGTAAGGGAATGCCACGCGCGCGGCGCTTTTAACGTTAGACACGCTTTTAAAGCGCCGTTTCCGCTTTTGCTTCCGATCAATTTTTGTTCCGCTTCGTATCTTTTTTTTTTTTTTTTCTTTTACTTATCTTGACGTAAGATTACAATTTGTAATTATTCGGTTTAAAAATTATAAGTGATTAAGGATTATTTTTTAATAATTGAATGTAAATTTATATAGTATTTTGTATTAAAATGTAATATTTAATGTTGTTAATTAAAATTATGGCCATTACCTTATTAATTTCATCGACGCAGCGTCGATATTTATTAGCTAATTTCTTCACAGAATATAAGTCACACATTATACATTAGATCAAAGTTTTTAATGTGAACGTATCACGAATAAAGAAAATTACAGTTAGAAAGCAAGGCATCAATAATTCATAAAATTTTCTGAAACTCCGATCTGTTAATATCAGAAAATCCAATTTCCTTAGTTTTACGAGCTAGTGCGCGAGAATTATCCTAGGATAAACATTAAAAACTCCTTGCGCATTAATCGGCTCGTAAGTTTCGTGAAACAACGTCGACGAAAAGGAGGCAACCAAAGAGAGAGGGAGAGAGAGAGAGAGAAAGAAAGAGAGAAGCGGCGCGATTATGCAGGAGGACGGGGCGCGTCTCTTCGTACGCGACGACGCGGGGGCGTTCGACAATTTATCGTCTTCATTTGGCCGCGCGCGCGTGCGCTCGCACGTTCATATTTATAGCGTCGTTACGAGCAATATGGCGCCTATTAACCGATATACGAGCAACACCGGCGCGAGAGAGTTCCGCCAATCGAATTAATCCCTCGAGCGGAGGGAGGCGAGTTCGCTTCGATTTTCGCTTTCCCGCAATAAGCTTAATAAATATTGATTATTTAATCAAAGTATAATCGGCGCGTGGGCCGCACGCGCCGCGTATCACCGTGCTATTGACTCGCCCACCGTCTTCGGAATACAATAGTCTCCGTCTCTCTCTCTCTCTCTCTCTCTCTCTGTTTCTCTCTTAATTGACGATCACGCGCGCTGCCGGTCGTATATTTGTCACATTGCGTTCGATTATTAGGTTAATGCAATTCTACGTGAGATGATCGCGTCGATGAGACGAATAAAGTCAATCAATACGCCATAGAACTTTGTCGTTCTCTTTCCCTTTCTTCTGCTAAGTGTTCCTTTCGACCTCCCGTGTTGTTTTCTTTCATTTTATCATCTTAGCGGCGCTCGTCGACGATACGCGATCGTTTCGAGTGATATTTCGAGGAGGAAGCGACGATGAGGAAAGAAAAAACGCGCTACGCGAGATGCAATATGAAAAAAAAAAAAAGAAGCCAAAAGAAGGAGAACGAGATGTTGCCTCGTGAGAACGAGACATGAAGCCATCGACGGAATCGTCAATTGCGGCTATTATTGGTTAAATTGCTAATTGCCACTCCTCGCCCGTCCCTCTCTCTCTTTCTCTATCTTTCTCGGTGTGCGAGTGTTTAATGTTGAGAGCGAGCCGGACGCCATTTTCGTCATCTCTTCTCTTATGGATGACAGTATCGCAACCACATATCCGTAGGCGTTAATACCGAGCTCATACTGTGAAAGCCACTGATCGACTTAATTAATTTTTCGAATACGTTTGTTAATTAATCGCCTTTAATCAGCCTGATGCAGCGATATTCATTATATTTCATTTATATTGTTTCCATTTGTCCTTTATTTTCTTACTTCTTTCCTTCTTTCTCAGACTCTTCCATCTTTTTTTGTCGAAATGAAAAAAAGCTGTGGTTAAATTAGGAAATGCACTAATTATCATTAGAGATACTTGATCGCTAAAAGACCGATGTTTCTTAAGCTTTTTCATGCCGTATTTTGTAAAGCTCATTGTGAAAAAAGTATCAGTTACGAACTATAATGATAAAAACTTCAAATTATACAGTATTTTAATTATATAAAAATTATAAAATTAATTTTCGAGGATGATGTCAAATTAACAATCATCGATTAAATTTCTCTTGTGTAAATCGAATTTGTAATTTTTTCATCAACTGGTAAAGAAATTATTTAAAGAGTTAAATATATCGTTCGGTGTGAACATTTTTTAATAAAAAATATTGTCACGCAGAAATGTATCTCTCAAGTACATCATTTAAATATTTCCCTATCATTCCTTGTAAGACTCACCATCGTCCTTCCTGAAACTTTACAACCGATCCAACAACATTGAGTATACGCGCTCACATGAATTGGCTCGCCGGAAATAAAAAGTTAGCGATGCGCTCGTTCCGAAGCTTATCGTGAGAATCGAGTACGCGAAGGTTTCAGACGTTAAGCGAAAACAAGAGGCGTGTACGTGTGTGTATATATAAACACTAAGTCAAGGAAAACATCGTCCTGGAATTGCGCTAGCCGCTCTGGAGAAACGGTTAGAACGGCATTGGTAACACGCGCTGGACCTTCGTCGAGATAAAGAGAGAAGAAGAAGCGCTCAACGAGGCTTCGGGGAAGCTGCCGCACGCTATACTCGTTTTCCGATTCTGCTTACGCGATTAGCGGCCTCGCGGCACGGGCGTGCGAACGTTCGCTTTTGGCGCTGGAAATTCAAGAAAAGCTCCTAACGTGCTCCGACCACGATAATGAGCGAGTCTTTGTCTTTCTTTCTTTCTTTTTTTTTTTTTTTCTTTTTTTTCATCGCATTTCACAAGGCCAGGAGGATTTAATAATCCATACGCGTGTGCTCGCATCTTCGATTAGATTGCTCTGCTTTTTTTTTTTTCTCCACGAAGAATATATACATGGCTACATTTGCCGGAGAAGTTTCTCGGAAAGCATATGGAATGATGATTTCATTATTGCATGCGGTTGGATGCATGCGAATACGAGGGAATGGATGGTGCATCAGATGCGAGCTGATTATGCCAGAGAGCGAGATTCGAAGATATTTGCGCGGATAAAATTATTTTACGTAATTTACGCGGAATTCGAAGATAGTCGTTCCGGCAAGCAGAGAATGAGAGAGCGATTAGGAAAATTATTAATCCAGGAAGAAAAATAAAAAAAAAAAAAAAAAAAAATTATATTTAATAAGTGTTAATTTTAATTTTTTTATTATAATTCAATTGATTGACGTGTACTGTAATCGATACAGCAAATTTTATGTATTCGATTTGAATTCAACGATTATTTGTAAACATTTTTTCGTTTAAACTCTAGATTTTAAAATTACCTCAATGAAGCATCTAAAAATTCCCACTCGAGCACCAAAAGAGTAAATAGATAAAAGCATAGTCCAGTACGTCAAAAACCTGAGCTGAATATAACCAGAGCTTTAAACTGCGCCGAATAAAAAGCTCGGAGGCAACGGTACAAAGGGCTCCCGCAAAAGTCCACCACAGAAAAAAAAAAAAAAAAAAAAAGGAAAGAAAGAAAAAAAATCCGAAAACGAGAAAATTTAAATTTGCTATCCACGCTTCGTTGCGTATGCGTACGTGCCCCATGAAAATACACGCGCAATAAACGGGCAAAGCTGCGGCCCGAGAAAGGTGTTTGCGAAGAAGTCACGCGCGCGTTGATGGAATAAGAGAGCTTCCGCGATTCAAAGCGACGCGAGACTCGTCCTTTCTCTCTCTCTCTCTTTCTCTTTTTTCTGCGAGGGCTGCCGTTATACCGCTCCGCGCACATTTGAATAACAAAGTCTCCAAGGAGAGCAACTGCATTTTCGATTTATCGACGAATACGTTGTATATCATTTCATTGCGGGACTCACCCTCTTTTTATATTATAACGCCTGAATCGACTATTGACCGGCTGCTAGCGGACTTGAAGTTTCTTATCTGAGATAAAGCGAACCGTTAAAATACTTTTTGTGAAAAATTTTCTTGAACTTAATATTTATTTGGCGATATCCATCCGTAATTTTTGAGCAGTATAATTTTACTACATTAATTTGATCGTAAATTAAATTATCAATAATAAAGCATAGTAAAGAGAATTATGTTTTTTTTTAAATAATAATAATTACAATTGAGCACACGTTTAGATCATTCAAAAAAAAACGAATCAACTTTCTAATTTAAAGTACATAATACCGCGTCATGTGAAATGATTAAAAAAAAAAAAAAAAAAAAAAAAAATAAGAAGCGAGACACCGTAAAAGGTACGATTGAAAAACTATTACGGATAATTCCGCGTTTAATTTCTCAATACAACCCACCGAGAGAGCGTAAGAAATCTCGAAAGGCTTTTGTTTACTCTTACGTATATGCACCGTTCTCACGGGGCCACGTAAGAGATTTCTTTTTTCGAGCATTCAAGCGCTTTTTTTACCTTCGCTAATGCACTGCGGAAGTTAATAGGTCCGTGACGTAAATTACGCGTTGGTTCCACGCGTCGACTCTCTCGAGTCTCCGGAGTCGTAATGTCCAGGACGCGAAGAATCTCGTACCGAGCCATATTCGAAATGCAGGTGTCCCGTACGTCGCTTGCATGACTATACTTGCCGAGTGTCGTCAGCTCGGTTCATTCAAAAACACACTCGAGAACGACTTCCGTCAAAATACGATCTCTCTTTGCCAATTGAATTGTTCAAAACTTTATTCAATCTTTGGATAATTTATTATATTTATTATATTCATTTATATAATCAATCATTTTGCATCAAAAGTATAAAAAAAAAACCTTTGGAACATTTCGCGACCTTGGTGTTAAAGTGTACAAAAAAAAAAAAAAAAAAAAAATACGCAAATAAATGGTCGTCGTTCACATGTCCATTCGCGTCGACGTCGCTGTGGTGTAGGCGCTACCAGGGCAATCGGAAGTGCGTCAAATTATAGAGAAACGGTCGGTATTAATGACCCCTAATGACACGCGCCCTCTCGTTTTCTCTCCTTTGGCCTTTCGCCACCTTTTTATTCTCATCCTTTTCGGCTCTTTTTTCCTCGTAACTTTTGGTCAACGGCAGCAACGACCTCCGAAAGCTTCTTCGACCGGTTGTCTCGAGGACTCGCCGTCTCGTACTTGCATTCGCGCGCATACTCTCACACGCGGAAGATCGAGCGAACGGGTAGATTCACAGAATCCGCACATTAAAGTAAAATGACTAATTTGCCCGAGAGCGAATAAACGGGACTAAACAGTAATGAGACAAAGAACCAGACTAAATGCTATAAAAGTAAAACACAGGTTTGCAACGAGTATTCTCTCTCTCTCTCTCTCTTTCTCGCTTGTTCTTCGATTCGTTTTCGTAGGCAGATCATCCGCAGCGCGAGAATACATACATATAGTACATACAAGACGGCGAAAGGCCGCAAAAGAGAATCCGACGCGGTTACGACCGGTTCGAGAGATTTCCAAGAGCCCGAGAGCACCTCATTTTTTGTCCATATCGCGCGCTTATATATATATATATATATATATATATATAAGTGCCGTTCTCGCTTGTCCCCTCGCGCGCGTTTGTGGATGAATACACGTATATAAAATATACGAGCACGTCCCGAGTGCTCATCGCTACGGAGGGGAAGACTCGACGACGAGACTTTGAATATACTTTGCGCTCCTTTAAATCTTGACCCAGTTTGTTGTTCTTGTATTATCGCGAATGTCTCTCGGATTTTTTTTGCCCTTTCTTTTCTATTTTGTTTTAACTATTTTGTTTCTTTGTGGAAAAAAAAGTTTCATTATAGCGATGGTTTGTAATGGTTGTAGAAAATTAAAAAGTAACATTTTTTTACTTGAAGATATTTATAGACCCAATCAAATCTTATGCGTAACCTTAGATTATTATACGTAACTTTTTTGTATATGCATAATGATAAATTTTATCGGAAACTACACAAAATTAATAGTAAAAATCAAGCGTACAAAGAAATATCGTGAAAAAAAAAAAAAATTTAGCGAACCATTTTTCAGTCGGCTGTTCGTCAAAATAAATCATTACGAAAAATTCAACGTCAAATCTCGCGCGGCTCTAAAAACGTGATCCGGCCGAGATATCGAAGAATGCCAAACGGCAGATGTATCGATGCTCTCCTCGTAATTCATTTTTCAAACTTTCGCACGTTTTTCAGCTTCCTTTTCCACCGTTTGCCTTATTTTTTTTTTTTTTTTTTTCTTCACCGTCAGCCTCGCTTTTTCTCTAGCTTATGGTCAGCATAGAGCTCCGAAGAAGGTCGCAGAGAGAAACGCGTGCTCGCGAGACACGTATACAACCCTCGTAAAAAAGAAAAACGCGACAGCCCCCCCCCCCTTCCACCCCTACCCAGGACATAAACGCGTGAAACGTCGTTGATTTGGTACGCGCACTTCCCTTCCCTATCTCTCTCTTTTTTTCTTTTGATACCTATATGTACATTCAGCGAAAATGTTGACGTTTCGATACACGAATCATTTATTAGTCGTAAAATTACATTTGACTCTTTTAAAAAGTATATTTATGTTATTTATTAAAATCGGTTTTTTTTTATTGCCGCAATGATTGAGATTTATAATAAAATTATTATATAGTACGCGTATTTACGATAAATTTTGTGAATTACTTTAAAATATAAGGAAAGTTATTTTTGTATATTAAAAATTACTATCTTTTCGTGGAATTTTGAAGAATTTTTTGAATATATGTAAAAATTTTTACATGCCATTGGACAAAAAGTATGTAAAAAAGATGCAGACGAAAATAAAAGAGAATAATAGCGTGAATGTCGAGCTTTTAAATAAGATGCACTTTACAAATATAAGAGATGCAGTCCGTGACAGGTGCAATTTTTTTTGTAAAATTGCATGCAAAACGCAGTCGCCTTATTCTTGCTTTTATGCCTTTTTAATTTTTTTTTTTACTCCTCCATAGAATTTTTGAACCGAAAAAAAATGAAGAATGATTCACTGATTTTTATGTATGCAATAAGGATAATTAACTTCCATTATAACGAATGTAATTTTGACGTCGTTATTAAATTTCCATATTCACTATTTAGTAACTGCATAGATAATTTCAATAATTTTATTTTTTACAAATTCAAAAAGCATACGAATTTTATCTTCTTTAAAAATTTAAATGAAAATATATTAAAAGCGAAAAATATATAATAATAATTTTAATAAATCAATTTTCATTACGTTATTGTCATACAAATTTTAAACGACTTATTCATTACATGCGTAAATCGCAATCAAGTTTAATGAAAAATTAAAAAGCAAAGCAAAAAATTCAAAGGGACCTTAATATTCTGATTAGGTATCTTTTAATGATAAATGCAGGCTCGCAACTAAACGTTAACTCGGAATTGCACCTCATGATGCGACTTTTACGTGGAATCGGAATGCGTGCCTTTAACATACATAATCTGCAAGACATAATTTTAGCGCGGATATTATTTTTCTTGAAAAAAAAAAAAAAAAAAAAAAAAAGAGAAACAAAAACGACAACAAGGTGGAAGAGGATAGACTGACTCGGGAGTACGTGCACGGGAGACGGTGGCAAAGTAATGATCGGTAAGGGGAGAGGAACGAGATAAAGAAACGAAGAAAAAGCGCAAACTAAATGAGAAAGAAAAAGCCCGGGGCTTCCTTGGGGCCTCGTGCAAATTGCAAATTGTTCGTCGATTATCGGTGGCTCTTCTCTTCGTCTCTCTCTCTCTCTTGGGCTTTCAAAAACCAAGCAAGCGTCTCTCTTTTACGATCCGTCGCTGCTAACGTATACGCGTATGGCGATACACATTTGGTTTTCAAGCGAATCCAGATAATGCGCCAAGAGAAAGAGAGAAAGAGAGAGAGAGAGGGAGTGAGAGAGAGAGAGAGAGGCGGTTCCGCGGGCCGCGAAAGTTGCCCGAAAAACAAATGACAAAACTTACCGCGCGACGCCGTATAATAATTGTCTTTATGACATGGTTTACGAGGAAGATAATTAGAGCCGCCGCCGAAACGCAAGCGGATTCGCAACGAGCGTTCGCCGGAAGAAAAAAGGAAGTCGCAAGCGCCCAATTTCGACTCGCGGCACGTTGATACACACGATGTTGCTTGCTCGATAGTCACCGGAGCGGCTAATAAATTTTGGACGCTGTAGTTATCGCGGGTTGTCTCTCAGGTTGTATCTTGACTTTTTATGGGATCCGGTAGATTAAATGTGTACTTTTCTCAAATAATGTATCTCGGAGTGTAACTAAATGGGATTTCGAGTTTTCGAAAATTACTTTTTAGAATTTCTCGAAAATTGACAGTTTGAAGTTGCTGAAAAATTTCTTTGTCTTGTAAACGCGAGAAATTTCACGTTTAAATTTTAATGGCGAAATATCAAGAGAAAATTAAAAAACGTAAATATTTCTTTGCGTTATTACGTTGGAAAAATCACGAATGATATTATTTAAAAAAAAAAAAAAAAAAAATAATAATAAAATGTCATGTATGATATTTAAGTTTGTTATAATATATTATAACAAAAAGACTTTCTTATTTATAAGTTACTCACCGTGATAGGATTCTGGCGATGCTGGATCTTTTTCGACTCGTCCGAGTGCGTCGCTCGCTGAAACAAAAAGTAATAAAAAATCATTATAACATTTTTTTTGTTTCTAACGCTTTTATTTATCATAATTTTATTGAAAATTATTTCTATTCTTTATACATCAGGGATCATGTAATTTGTTAAAATATGCAAATTATGCGTCTACTATTTATTTTACGAAATGCTTGAAAAATCTACATATTATCAATGATCGAATAACAAACTTGTATCATTTTATCAGGATGATGCACGTGCCTCGCTTTCTCTCATCATTATCTTTACTTTATCTGCGAAAACATTATCAGCGGCTCATCTTAAAAACGATCGCTTTCGATCTTTCGTTTCTTCTACTAACATTGCGTTATTTTTAATTCGCGATCTCTATCGGCTTATCATCCGTCTGTGAGTAAGTACAAACTCGTAGATCGTTGTGCGTCCCATTTCAGCTCATCAACTCTACGCAAGACCACCCGTCACCCAATGGCTCGCTTTTTTATCCCCTCTCAACCCAATTCCCATTTCCACCCCAATATTCTAGCGCGAGATAAAAGGCTTTTTTCTCTTTTCCTCTTTTTGTCCCGGATATTCAAATAATCTATTTGAAGCCTCGGGTCGTCGCGCATATAAACACATACACACACACACACACACACACACACACACACACACACACACACGGACACACGGACATACAGAGGCGCGCGCGCGCATCGAATCGAAGAGACGGCTGGTAATTCCAGCGAAGAGATGACCACCATACGTCACCGGGCGGTGGGAGGTTTTGTGCGTCCTCCGGTGGCGAGGGCGAGCTCGGTACCAGATACGACACCCTGGGGGGTCGCAACTCACCCTCGAACGAATAAAGAGAGACCGGGCTCTCTGTATTCAGATAATCCCACCTTCGAATGCCGACAGCCACTGCGACTGCTACTGACTCGGGGACATTTTAATACGGGCTCTTGTGGGGATGCGACTCTCGCGGTCAAATACGGGCCGTATTATGGTCGATTTCTCCATCTCACTTTATATATATATATGTATTTACACATGTATATACGCTCGATTCAACGTCTGCCTCACGGCGATAAACAACTATGTATATGTATGGACTTTTGCGCGTAAATAAGAATATTCTCCGAGTCTCTTTATTCCTCCACGTATTTCTCGACGAGATATTTTCAGAGGACACCATGCGTTGGTTGAATAACTCAATCGAGGCACAACTTGTCCGACCCTTTCTCTCGCTCTCTCCCATTGCATGCATCTACTCGATCATCCTAATTGCAGAAATGAGGGTGGCGCACGAGTTATGCGGGTTTTTTCATTCTTTCTTACTTCTTTACGAGAAACGAACAGACAAGTTTTGGGAAATACGTCGGCTTTGCGTCCGTTTACGCGACATTAGCGATTGTCGGCCTCGGGTAATTGAGACCCGCAGTTCCTCAACTTTTGGAAGAGTTAATTTAAAGTCGTGGTTCTCGATGATTCGATGTTCGGACCACCGGAAGAGCAAGGGGTGCCCCCTTTTTTTTGTTTTCTCTTTTTTTTTTTTTTTTTTTTTTTGTAGTTTTATGAATTTTTCTACAAAAAAGGACATTTTAAATTACATTCTTTTACGTGTTTTATAAAAAAAAGTAATAAATTATATATTTAAAATTCATGTTTTATTTAAGATCAATAACATAAAATAATGTGAAAGTTTAAGCGATATAAGATATTTTAAAAAAAATGAAATAATGCTCTTCAAATGAAACAGAAATTCATCAATAAAAATTACACGATGCATCGGCTACGATCGATTGGTACGAAATCTATATAGTTTTCCTTTATAGGAAGTAAAGCACGTTATCGAATCCAAGAAAGTAACCTCGTTGTTTATAAAGAATAGCAAAGAAAAAAAAAGAAAAAGAAAAAGAAAAATAAAAAGAAAAAAAGAAAAAAAAAAAACGAACCAGCGAACGAATTCAAAGCTCAGGCGGCACGAAAATTCCGAAAGGCGAGCGCACGCGCGCGCGTTTGAGTCCTAAGAGGCAAAGTGATTTTTGATCGAGTCTCGACACCAAGGGTAACCTCGGCTTTCTTTCTCTCGATTTCCCGGGGTCTGATGAACCGCAGACTAGTGGCATTTATTATTGAGACGCGTTCTGATTTTTCGCTGACAATCGCGCGCGCGCGCTTGTAAGTAAGTACGAGAGCTCGTGTCTTGGACGTATGGGCTACGCTCGTACGCGTTGTGTATCGCGTGCAAGGACTTTTAGTATTCATAAAGGTCAGTTCAAGACGAGCGAATTGCCGAAGAACCGCGTCCGCGCCTCTGAGTATTTCCTCGACCTATCACGAGAAACGTATACTTGTTCGCTTCTTCGCAGTCGTTTTTTACTTGTGATTATTCTTTCTTCGTATCGGTCAATCGTTTTGAGTCGAGAATTTGATGAAATGCGGTTAAAGGAAATCGACGCATTTTTTATTTTTTGTTCAAAAAATGGATTAACATTTTTTACGATGAGAAAAAAATTTTTTAGAAAAACATTTCGTTTGCACTAATGCACAACACATATGCAGGCGGGAGGGTAGGGGGGGGGGGTGAAAGAAAAAGCGCCTACTTTGATACGAAAACAAACTGAAGAATTCATAAGGCGCACGAGGTTCCGGCAGTCATATAGGTTATAAAAGTGAAAATAATCCAAGTCTATGAATCTTCGCCGGGTGGCAACGGCGCCGGTTCCCCGCGCGCGACGCACCTCATAAAACATTTATTCTACGACGTTTGCGGTTACCGTACGACTCGCAAACCACGATGTCAGCGTAGCCCCGTGCACGATTCTTCGTCGTATCGCCTCGCAAGCATATCGACGTTATTATAAGCGAACTGGTGCTTTCTCCGCTTATGCATTATGGCATCCCCTTTCCGCGAATGTTACTTCGTCCCGTTCGCTGAACGCACTTTCACTCGAGCCGAATAATTATTCCTTGCGCCCGTCCGGATATTTGATTTGCGGTGCCTAGTCCCGGGATTGTTTTATCAATTTTTTTTTTTATTTTTTTTTTATTTTTTTTTATTTTTTTTTAAATGTGAGAGCTCCTTTGATTAAATAATTTTTATTGCGAGAGATTTATTAAAGCGATCTGATTAGCTGTAGTCATGATACAAGATTCGATCGTTCTTATTTTGATTCTTAAAATTAATTAGGCGAATTTCAATGTTTGTCATTTTCTTAAATAAGCCAAATTTCATTTTTTTAAACATTAATAGATAAAAAGAGACATTAGACTTTCAAAAGTGTTAAGGTACCTCTTTAAAATACTTATTCGAGTCAAATTTTCGAAGATCGCCACATATACGCGGATGATCAGCAAATTCACATATGCGGTCATACGAGTAGCGCACTTTTTGCTGGCTTTCTCTCTATCTCTTACGCTCTTACTTTTTCCCTCGGCCCACCATGAATGCGAGATGTGGTTTTGAATCTAGTTTGCGTGGCCGTGCGCGCATCAATTTTTTAACAGGTTTACTCTCCCCTTTCTCTGTTGTATACACGTATATGCAAGCGAATCGCCGCAACCGATATGGAAAACACGTCTCGTTCCGTGGGGCCGAGGAGCCGGAGAAAAAACTCGCGTTACGCGCCGAGAATCGCTCGGAAACTGCGTTAAGGTCTCAATATAATGGCACTATATTTTCTTGGAAAATAAGATGCTTTTGTTTTTCAGTTTTATGTTATTTTAATTAAAAATTTATCCCTGCGGATGAAAAATATAAATGAATTTATTTAGTTTTTACTCTGGGCAAAGAGAGAGATAGAAATATACATATATATATATATATATATATATATATATATATATATATATATATATATATATATATGTATATATAATAAAAGTTTATATATCGCAGGATATTTTGTCATTTATAAATGAAGGAAAAATTCAGTACACGCCATCTAAGAATATAATAACTAGAGATGGGATAAATTCAAACTTTTAGCTTTAATTTCCTTTTCTAACGTCATAAACAACGCCCTTCGCAACACAGCATAGCACAACTGCAGTAGCGAGAGAAAGAGAGAATACAAAAGTTCGTCTCCACAAATAAACGAAGCACGGGAAGCTGCCGGCGCTCTGGCCGCCTCTAATTAATTTACTAATTAAAAAACTTAAATTAATGAGTCTGCTCGTGAAGGGTAGAAAAATTACAGAATTTCTCGCAATATATGTCGAGGGAGAGAGAAAGATATACATAGAGAGGGAGAGGGAGAGAGAGAGAGAGAGGAGAGAGAGGCTGGGTTGTATACTAGAAGGGATGAAAAGAGAAAGAAGGAGAGAGTCATATAAAACCCGTCGCGATACGTGCGCTCGAGACTTTTTCCAATTACAAACGGCGCCATTAGCGCAAGTTTTCTCTCTTTCTCTCTCTTCTCTCTCGCTCTTTATCTCTGTCTCTCTCTCTCTCTCTCTCTCTCCGATTATTTTTAAAACAAGAATATTCCCTTCCGCTGCAGGACATGATGAGGAGGGCAAGAAGTAACGGGGAGAGGGAGGGTGCGATAATGGCTGACCTTATGAAGAAATAATACCGTACCTCCCCTCTCCCCTTCACTCATCTCTTTCTCTTTCGCGCGCGATATCTGCACGACGTCTTTCTCTGTCTCTCCCACACAGACCCTTCCCCCCGTCTGCGCGTTTCCATAACGACCGACTTGTCCGAGAAAGCAAGAAAGAGGGAGAGACGATCTGAGGTGCCACCGCGGGGGTGCGCTCGATGCCCCAGACGTAGTCTTTCTCTCTTCCTTCACTCGCGGCTTGCTCCGTCTCTTCGGCCGCAGTTTGCGCAGGAGGAAAAGGGTTAAAAGAGCGTAATTTGGTGCGATATACACGCATGATGAGTAAAAATGAACGTCTTCCTTTTTCTTTCTCTGCTATTCTCTCTTTCTTCGCGCATCGCGAGAGAGTTTTTCTTATCGCTCTCGCTTTCCACAAAATGATGCCGTTGAAATATTACTCAGCTCTGAGTTGTTTTCCAGATTTTTTTTTCTCATCGGGTTATTTTGTGAAGCGTAGCTTCGTTGGGAAATTGATAAATTTTTCTCGAAAACGTTAACGAATAAAGCGAAAATTAATTTTTCTAAATATTATGTATTGGTTGAAAAAAATTGCTATTATTTTTAATGAAATTATGTTTATGTGAATGACTTTTTTAATTTTAAATAAATATCAATTGTTATAAGATCAATAAAAAGATCCTCGATATAAATACATATTTTTAAATTTAGTTACAAATATTTATTACTTCCTAGTCGTTTCGCCAAACCGCAGCTACAGTATTTTTTTTTTTTTTCACTGCAAAGTTTCTTTGAATATATATAAAAGTTTCAGTAAACGATGACCATTAAGTCACCGTGAATGACCATTGGCTATTTTATGTAATAATAATACGGCAAAATCCTTCAATCATAAGGAATTCTTAGTTTCTGCTAGTAAAATACTTCTTGCGTACACTCGGTAATTAATTTATCGAACGATTATGGAGCCCTGCGCTCGCTCTCTTACAGCTCATAAGCAAAAACGACATTGACTTTTTTACTTTCTGAGAAATTTTGAACGGCCTGTAAAACAAAAAAAATTAAAGGTTTATTATCCTCGTGATCGAGGCTAATTTGTTTCTTCCCTTATAAATTCTCCCACTTCTTTACCTTTTTATCTTCCCCTTTTCTTTTTACGCCATTTCTTCTTAGGCTTGCATCGATCGGATGAACGAAAGATTGTAGTAAGAAAGAAGACGAGAACAAGAAACAACAAAGCATCGAGCATCGAATACGCAACGACGAAAATGACGTGGATTAATTCCGAACTCGGTTCATTTAGTTATCTAATTAGATTTTGGTAATAAGAAATAAGCGAGAAAATGTAAGTGAAAGATCTATTAATTAAAAAACACCGCGAAGATGCGAGAAACTAATCGGAGACAATTTTTGTCACTCTGCTCGATAATAAACATATTAAGTAAAGATATAAATTTACTACAGCGATAGTTTTAATGAACATTTTTTTAAAAATTATCAACTATAGAAATGGAATAACGTAATTTCGATGCGTGTAATATTTCATTCGAATTATAAAATATTTATAAGATACAATAAAAAATTAACATCGAGATAAAAATGAAATTTTCTGTTTAAAAAAAAAAAAAAAACAAGATTAGGATTATCTTACAATATATCGACAAACATCGCAACGAGCGAAGCTTTCCAATGCGATGTATGAAGAAGTTTCTCTTTCATCAACGATTTTAATGCAGCGTGTAACAGCGCAAGTCTGATCGATCGATCGATCATCGCGAGGAGCCGCTAATCGTCGGCAAACAGCGCGAGTAATCGCTCCTCGAAAAAACTGATGGATCCGAAAATAATTGCTGACGAGTGGAGTAGGAGCGAGAAAGGGGAAGGTAAAAAGAGAAGATGAGCGAGAAAGAGAAAGAGAAAGAGAGAGACAGAGAGATAATCCGCGTGAGGTCACGCCCCCTCTTTCGTGCAGATGGCGAAAGCGCGCTTTGTACTCTTGTATCCGAGTAAGAAGCGAGACATAGACCGAAAGAGCCAACGCGCTCTCGCTACATTTCGAGGGTGAAAGTACATCGATATATAAGTATCGGCGGGGTGAGAGAGAAAATATGAGGGAAAAAGATAGTGGAATAAGCGTAAGAGAAATCGAAAATTATTAGAAATTGATGAGGATTCCTATCGCTCTCTCTCTCTCTCTCTCTCTCTCTCTCTCTTTTTCTCTTTTTCTCATACTGCGTATTCGCAGAAGAAGAAGTAAGAGTGAATGTGTGTGTGTGTGTATATATATAAATGCGTGTATGCTCAATAATCGTGGAAATCATGAACACGCGTGCCGCCGAGGGTCCAACCCCTTTTTTATTGGCCACGTTCTGCGCTAAATATCTCGTAAAAAAAAAAAAAAGATAGAAAAAGGAAAAAGAGAAAAGTTGCTGTAAGACCCTTTGATTGTACGTGCGTGGGGGATATCCCGTCGCGATGATTGTTGTGATTCCTACTTTTCGTCGCGTCATCTATGTACAGGACTCTTTTGTCGGTGTTACTGTACTGTCTTGCAAACGCCGCAAATCTTCTTTTCAGCTGCATTTATCGAGTACTTGAGTGCATTTTGAGTTATGGAGTTGCTTAATCTGCTACGACAATGTTTTTAATTTTGGGTAAAGTGTAAAACTTGTTGATTAGATTATTAAATTGTCATTAATAAATTCTAAAATTTATAAAAAAATAAATAAATAAAAAATATCATATATTTAAATTTCACATTAAATTAATTGAAGCACCTAAACAATGATCGATTAGCTTTGACGTTGAAAAATTCAACATAAGTACACGTTTTTATGACATTAGTCAAGATGTGATTGTTGTTTAAACCAAACGTTATGAATGCAGTTTAACAAAAAATTCTCAACTTTCCTAAAGTAGCATCAACTCCGTCATAATTCTTTTCTATATAACAGAAAATAAAAGTGCGGTAATATCGATTCGGTATTTCAATGGTCGGAGGATCAAAAACGCGGAGCGTTTATAGCGCCATTAATTGTCAGAGGGCGATGCCTAAGCGCAGAGCTATACGCGCGAGCGCCCCGAGCAGGAAAAAGAGTAATTTTCGAAATGAGCTTCGCCGTCCACATACATACATGCACACTTTGTACACGCATATATAGTATACAACCACGTGCGAAAGTAGCGAAACGAGCTTTGACGACGACCACCAGCGTCGCCATAGTCGTCGCAGGGTTCGTTAAGTCACCGTGAAACTGTACAGCCATCGTCGTAAAGCACACGTGAATTGCGCGAGGGACGTCTCCCGTACGTAAGCGACCGAATGCGTCTCTCTCTCTCTCTCTCTCTCTCTTTCTCTCTCTGTATCCATATATATGAAAGTACATATATCTTTCGCTTATATCGTGTATACCTATACGTATAAGTGAGCAAAGCGCGCGAGCTGGCGAAAAATAAAGTACCGCCACGTTGCCTTAGCGCATAAGAGGTATATAAGGCTATCCGCGGTAAATGGTAGGTGAAATGGTGAGAGCGCGTTAGAAAAAAAGGATGTCGTGGTGGCATAATGATTAATAAATGAAATAAAGAATTTATGTGTTTTTCTTTTTACCGCAAATTGTTCGACACTTCAAAGACAAACAAGTTTAATAATTTATCGTAATAGTACATCGTTTCCAGAAAAATAAAAATGCCGAGTTTTTTTTCTGTTCGCGTACAACGTTAAGAATTATCATGATTTTTTGTTCGCGATTGTTAAAAAAAACGATAAAAAAAAAAAGAAGCGTTTAATTGCATATGAGCGTTCAAGCTCTTTATACACATGAAAACTCCCGGTTGTTACTAGTGGTTTAGCAAGTTTTCGTGTGATTTCCGCTGATAAAAGTGAATTATAATTAGCACGTCGTTTCCGCGATATCAAATGCGTCTCGCGTGCAAGCGCTGCTCATACGAACGATGAAATATTCATCGAATGCAAATTTGTCCGAAGTATGTTAAAAAAAAAAAAGTAATAGTAATAAAAGGAGAGATTGTACGAGAGTAGGAGAGAAGGAGAAATAAAACGCACAAGCTCAAGCGCGCGCATTTCGTGTTATATCTTTTGACAAGCAACATGGAGAGAAAGAGCTGAAAAAATAACGATGATAAAAACCGAATTTCGTTGTAATTAGCGCAAAAGCCAGGCCGCAAAGCGTCGCACTTGTCGAGCGGTGCGCGCGAACCCTCCAACTTCTTGATCGCGGCGTCGGCGGCGAACAATTAAACTCGATGCGCCGAGGAGATCTCGCGTACGAGTGTCTACGTTCTCGCTCGCTCGCTCGCTCGCTCGCTCGCGTAATTGCGTGCGGTAATTAGAGAAGTTTGTCGGCAATTACCTCTGTGAATATGATCGCACTGTTCCCCCGTAAGTGCGTTACTCGGCCGCGCGTGCGATTTCGTCTATTAGAAAAATTTTTCTTTAAAAGTAAATACCAATGCGCGCGAGAGATCGAGCGAGATGTGTTTTGATTAAGTCTTCCTTGCTATATGCGATTTATTGTGCGTACCGTGCATTCGGAAGTATAATCATGCGATTGAATTTTTTCTTTATTAAAGCTAGTCGGATGCGTTGATAAACAAGATTTAGATGAGAGATGCTTTGCAGAGTACACACAGTTAATGAGTTATTTTCTCTTAGTCTTTTACGGTTGCGTTTCTTCTAATTCTTTCGTAGTTTTTTCAAATGAGCTCAGCATAATGTACATGATAAAACTAACTTTGTGGGAATTTTATACTTAAACACTCGAGTCGACGGTAGAATAAAGTATTTTGTGATAAATGTAGATAGGAATATCGTTTTCATAATAAAATATAAAATAAAAAAAAAATCTTTTATTTTATTTATTAAACTTTATTTGTTAAATGGTTGCGTATGAATTATTTTTTAAAAATTTCCTTGCTTCAGCGATTGTTTTATACCGTAGTTCTTTAAATTTACAAAATTAAAAAAAGGCCCAAAAACTTTGATACATACATCATCCACCTCTAGAATATTCCCTTTTCTCGTTTACTAATAATATCCAGACTCTGGATAATTTTCGGGGCAAGCAAAAGAAAAAGAAAAAGAATAAGAATAAGAAGTTTCTAATGATGGAAAATCTAATATATATATTCACGTGTTCTTATATATATGTATATATATATGTAGTAGGTCGGCGGCGTTCGTCGGTGTACGTGCGCAGCTTTTCTCGTAATTAAATTATAACTAAGGGCGGCACCGCCGTCGGCGTCGCTCCCGATCTTCCACATAGACTCTCGCTCGCGAGAGTGGAAAACAATAAGGGGCCGGACCGTTAATCCGGACGATATATTATATCCGATGAGAGTGCTCTTGGCAGTCCAAGACGCTCGGCTCGACCTAGTACCACCACCAAAGACGCTCTTCGGACGTTATACCATCGGCTCTTCGCGAAAAAGCTCCGAGGAAAATGGAACGGACAACTCTTTTGCTTCCTCCACTTTCCGTTTCCCCTTCTTCTGAGGTGGAGGAAATACGTATATAAATACATATGGGGACCGGCTCGTTCACGGATAGTCGTTAATTATTTACCGTGAGAAATACTTTCTCTTTCCTGCGACCAACGAGTGCGACTCCTTTCTTCTACTCTGATTATCTATTCATGGATTCGGGGATCTGTTAACTACTTTCTTAATTTCTTTTGTTTTTGACTTGCCGCTTATTTATCGTGGATATTTCTTAAGATTTTAATTTATTATTAATTTAAATAAGAATATTATTCTGAAATCTAACTTTGTGTAAACAATAGTATTATAATCTTAAATTCTATAAAAATACAAGATTTACAATAACCCTCGTGAAAAGATAACCTTGCCTGCTTGAACAATAAGCCGTGTCCACGGGAAAGTTTTCCACTAATTATTGCCCGGCGCAAATATCGACGTGGCCGCGGCTTATAAACGAACAAATAGGAGGTTGCGGGGTGGCTGGCGGAGGAAAAAGATCGCGGAGGAAAGAGAAAATGGGGAGCGGGAGGACGGAAAGTGGGAGGAACAACTCGATTGCGCGAAATCGAATTAGGACGAGCGCGAGCGGAGATGTAATTAATTAGTTCAAGCACCATCTTGCTTCTGACAGGAGCCGACAACCGGCGGATATTATTTTCATTTTCAGCTTGCCGCGAGAAAACGAAAGAGTAGTGGGAAGAAAGGGACGAGAGCGAGAGAGAGAGAGAGAGAGAGAGAGAGAAAGAGGAGAGGAAGAGCGAAACGCCCGAACAATTCTTAAGTGAATTCGAGCTAATTTTTATTGCGACGGAAATCAATATTCTTATTCGATTACACTTTTCTCTGCTGTATAAGGTTCCAGCGAAGGCTAAATTAAGGTAGATTGAATATAAGCGTTGTATATGTAAGAGCTATACTTACCTTTTTCGATAAAAGTTTGAGTTTGAATTATCGCAGACAGGATTAACTTTTAAAAAACGATACGAGAAAATTCAACCTTAATTCGAGACTTTTATTTATCGGCACGGATATTGAAAAATTAAATGATTAAAAATTTAGGTTTCTCGTTTAATGTCATATACGGCGTAAAAATTGATATTTTTAACCAGATTCGTTACTAAAAATAACTACAAGTAGCGTTAACATTGTAATTATATTTTACGTGCAGTACATCTGAATACAAAGTTTACACACAAGTAATTACGATGTATAGTAGCTGTGATATAAATTTTAACTTCATTTTAATAAGCAATAATTTTTAACGGCATGCCTTTAAATTACGCAGAAGGATGTATAACTTGTTAAGCATTGATCGCGTAGTCACGTTCGCAAAAAGATCGCTGGAGGATGAACTACGGAAAAAATGAAGAGCTCGTTATATACTATGTAAAACCATATTCACGTCGCTAATAATATTTGATGCATGTACTATAGCAAAAATGAAAAAGGAATGATTCGTTTTACAATGGCCGATCGTACGTAAGTTAAAACTAGATTCGCGATAACGACGATCACACAAGCAAAAGTATTTTCGTTTTTAATTCAAATTAAAATTTATTAAAACGGCGCTATTTGCACAAAATTAATAGCGAACACATCTCGGGCATCCTCTTTTAATCGCGATGAAAAGTCGAGATAAAAATAAGAAAAAAGAAAGAAAGAAAAAGAAAGTAAAAAGGAAGAAAAAAGGGAGAAAAAATTTACATTTTTCACAATAATTAAGATCGGCATTACCCAGTGACCGGGATCGAGTATGGCTGCTTTATAACCAAGAGCTTGCAAGCATACATAGACACATACACGCATACAACCAGCGGCATACCTCGTTCAGTTCCATAATGGTTAACGAGGGATCCAACTCATAACGCTTAATTAAGGCGCGGTTATATTCGCGAGGATAGGAAGAGGGGGAGGGTGGGAGGGAAGAACGAAGCGAATAAAAGCGAAGAAAAAAAAAAGGAAGAAAAAATAAGAACGAGCAAGAAGAGCGCGGCGCGCGATCGTGACCGGTCGAGAACGCGGCCAGATCGCCGCCCGATAACGATCTGATAAAGACGCCCTCCCAAGATCGCAGCCTCATCGGCGTCGGCTTCGTACGGCTAACCGCGCCGTAATGAAGTCCGCGAGGATTATCCTTAGCTTGTGCGACTCAATTTAATGCTACCGCGGACACTATACATGAATATACAGGTATACATACATATATATATATATATATATATATATATACATACACACACACACAAGCAGGTAAAGAAGTAGTAAACCCCCTCAACTTTATGCTTATTTTTTTGTTCAGATCTATACGGTCGAGGAGTAGAAAGAGAGAGAGAGGGAGAGAGAGGACTTTGACTTTGCCTTTTTTAGGTGCAATGTGTGATAAACGTTGTGAAGGAATTATAAGAATGAGACTGCAATTGTTGTTTTGCTTTTTGAAGCCTTTAACGCGATTATAATAATGCAAGCGTTAAAAATACAGCGCGTTAAGGGGTTATATACCTTTTTTTTTTTCAAAAAATCGAAAAATTTTTCATTGCTGAATCCTAAAGTACAACTCCTAGAGAACATTTTCCTGAATTTTCATAGAGATCCGAACAATAGTTCGATAGGAAAACAGCGTTTTGAGGCGCGGTTCGTCACGGCCGCAGACAGCGCCGTACACTCAACTTCGAACTTTAAATGCGATTATCTCGAAATCGTGTTCTTCCAAAAGTGCCTTTGCTGTGACCGCGATTGCACAAGAACTATTTGACCGATCATCTTCAATTTTTTTTTAAATTGTCCGTAATGATTGTGCTCAGTTCGTGAACGATTCGGTTTTTATGCACAAATTTTGAGTTCACAGATCAGAATTTTAAAATAAAATTTGTAGAGCTCGAAAAATCAACTTTTTGAAAAAATCGTTACTGTATGCAGAAAAAACCAAATATTCTTAAAAATAATCGTTCACGAACTAGAATTAACACTATACTAATGAAATTTTTTTGGTTTTTTGATTTCAGTTGACTTGCTGGACTTCCATCGTGGTCACCGCAAGCCGCTTTAAAAAAAAAGGGTTTTGAGAGAATTGCCATAACTCCGTTAATTTTTTATATTTTTTCAAGAACAAGCGCTTGTTTCTTTCATAAAAACATGAACAATCAATAAATAATAACTTTAGTAAAATAAAATGATTGCTACACACCTTACAAAAAATCCGAATTTCCCTCAATTTTTCCACTCGAAAAGGTATATAACCCCTTAAGATGAAATGACTTCTGGAATCATAAGGAATTTCGAATGGAGGGCTTTAGGGGAGGAGATAAATAAAGCACAAGTGACGAGAGAAGTAAGCTTTAAACGGCTCGATCCGAGGGTGAATGGCTGATCGTGTGGCCGAGCGCCGCTGAATTTTCTACGGTTTTCTTGGTCAACGCGGACGCCGGCTCGATAATCCTCGGAAATCGATGGATGCGCGAAGAAATCCACCGATAATGCAAAGCGTAACTGACATTCGACCTATCGGAATAATCCGCTTAAACTATCATTATAAGCTTAACTGTGAAACACCTAAAGTGCGTCAGCGACCAATATTTCATTACAATTTATGCAAATCAACGTACGCCGCACACTTCACCTTTTGCATGCCCGGCATTGACGTTCTTCGATTTTATTAAATAACCATATTGTGGCTGGCTTATAAAATTTAAAACGATTCTGTAAAATAATAGGGTTCTCGACTATTTCTAAACGTGGCCTTGTTTCTTTGCTTAATTTAATTAGCGGTAAATGAATATTTAAAGTTGACAAACTTTGTATAAAGAGTAATAAATTTTAATTGAAATTTATTTATAAAATGATATCTATAATTTAATTGTATATTATATTATAATATAAAATTGATCGAAAAGATAGCATTGCCGCACATCAATGAATGTGCGAGCTTTGAAAATTTTAAAAATATAATTTCTAATAGAAAACGTAGTTAAAACCGTAGCGATAAAAATCATATAAGAGTCTTAACTCGGAAGGAACTCGCTCGATCTAATCGAGGATAAAGAGGATGAAGAGAAAAAGAAAGAGAAAGCTATAGTCGAGAGAAGAGGTGGAGGGCGCACAAGGGACAAAAAGGAGAGCAAGATATCCGCAGATGATCTCGCGAGCTCTGCAGGGATGTGTCTATTTCCACTGCGGTGTACACATACTGCGAAGCTCTCGAGAGGTCGTGCTAGTGGGGTGTGTTTTAAAATGGCGATCGCTCCCCTTCGAATCTACAACCCCAATCGGAGCAATCTGCTTTAATCATTGAAAGGGGCTTGGTTTGCATTTGTACTTTTATCAAGTTGTGTATCTTATGTATTCGATGGAGGACTCGTAGTTTCAATTCATTCTCTTTTGATTCAATCGTCATTTGCATTATTTTTCGCGTAAATATTCGTTATTACTTTTTCACGGAGACTATTTATTTATCATTTTAAATATTTTGAATTATACGCAAAGTTTTTAATTATATAACGCTGTCTTTTCTACAATTATATAAAATAAGTTCTTAGAACGTCAATGGATTCATAAATAATCAGAAAATTTTAAGTTTACTTTTACGGTATCGTTGAAAGCGAGTATATTGATGAGATTTATCGATCTAAGAATAATTTTATTTACGCTCAAAAGTAACAATACGCCTAATAGTCATATAAAAATAAAAAAATAAAAAAATTTCCACGAGAATCAATTCTTCGTTTGGCAATTAGAGAAAACGTAAATTCTCCCCATTGGGCAGCATCCATCCGCATTAATAAAGCCGGCGCTCGTACATAAAACGATAAAGAGCAATCGGCGCGTTTGAGTCGACCAATGAGAGCCGCTCGCCGATCCGCATAATGGCCGCGTGAGCTTTCTCTCTTTCGCGGCCAGGGGATGAATCAGAGAAAAGAGAAGGAGCGAGGCGGAAGGGGAGGCGGCAATCGGCATTAGCAGCCGTGACAACTTCCATTACCCCGGTGCGTGGACTTTAAAACCGTTCGTTGTATCGCGCGCGTAGCTAAGCTCTAGGGGTCGTCGACGAATTTAACGTTAGACAATCGGAGGGGAATTGACGAGAGCGACTGTCTCGACAACGATCTACGATTGGAAAGACGAATTTTTCTCTCCCTCCCTCCCTCCCTCCCCCGCGCGCTACCTTTTTTCCTTTTCTATTCGCTCGAGCGTCCTTCGCGCTTCTTTTTTTTTCTCACGGAGACACGCGTGCGCGCGCGCGCGGCCTCGGACGTACGTGTAAACGCTGCTTGCACCGATACACGAGAGCCATAGGGGAATATATAGACACATGTTGGCGCGTGGTATCGTTAATCGGAATCGGCCGGGCGCCCAATTAAGGAATTGAGGAATTGTGCACTCACAGATGTAATTAAGACCTCGCGTTTAATTGAACGGAGACCTCCGAGCGCTCCTTTGTTCTTTCTCGCGAGTTTACGACTTACGTCTTTTTCGTTTGTTTAGTCTAAGTTTGCGGAATCGTTTATGAGAAACGCTCGCGCTTTCGCTTCACGCTAAAACTTATGAATCCTTTTATGTTTTGCTATTCATAAAGAAATTTCACTTTTCTTTTAAATGCACGGAAACTACTTTGTCTACTTTAATGAGTGTCGCTTGCTTGAAATAATTGTGACGATAATGTATTTAGAATATGGTAAAGTTTAGAACTCTCGATTCATACATACTCGTTCATACGAATTTATGTAACAAGAATTTTTATAAAATTTTTAGCCGTTGATTAATTCTCATATATTGTTTTTAGTAAATAAATATGGCAGTGGCGAGAAAAAAAGTTTAACTTTAAAATTAAATTTAGTTTATAAGACCGATTGCGTATGTTACTTTTTTATTGAAATTTTATTTACTTAGTATTGTATTTTTCAATTTAATTAAAACATCAATTATAAATTAAATAAATGCTCACGGACAAATATGCGTTAACTATGTAAAAAAATTAATTTGCATATTACATAGAAGAAATAAATCCCGCAATGAACACGATAATAATGTACGTACATTTAAACTGCAACGCAATTATTGTAGTTTTAAGAAAAAAGTAAAGTAAATTATTTGCAACTTTCAAAAACTATATAATTACACTCATACAGTAAATAATTTTAATAAGTATATTTAAATTTTACATAGAACGATTAAACTAATAAATAATATATAGAAAAATATATAAAGGACAAAATATATATCTCCATCCAATGTACTCACTCACTTAATAAAAAATTAATTTCTGTTTAACAAGATATAAAAATTACCGTTAGATAGTGATCTCCGCTCGATAATTACGGAGGAGAATAATAGCTCGCACGGATAATATACTCACGTATCCTAAACGCAGGCCTAGAACCCGCGTGCATTTTTTTCTTGCTGCGAAAGTGACAGATTCCGACCACCATTGGAACGACTTACTCGTCACCTCGCCTTTCGACAAAAACGTATCACTTCCAACGGACTCCAAAAGGCGTCCCGTAATGCTGCCCCGAATATCTATCTTCCTTGATTAATCTCTGCGCTTCGCACTCGTAACAATCAACCGGCGGCACTTATTCCACGACTCTTTCCCTCTCTCTTTCTTTCGTCTTCCTCTTTACAGCGAGTCGATCGGGCGTAGCATGCGACACTTATGCACACAAAAAGAGGACAGACCCTCTCTTTCTTTTTCTCTCGAACAACAATAACAATACCGCACCAAGGTGCAAAGAACCTTGAGTATAAAAGAGCGGCTTGCGCGCGCGCGCACGGAACAATAGACGAGCGGCTACTTTTTCGGAGTTCGCGTGGCGGAGGCGACTCGTCTACTGCCTCATAAGAGAGCCGTCCGATGGTCAGCAGCTTGCTGCCCCTCTTATGCCGACTCTTTCTCGCTCAGCTGGCAGCACCCCCGCGTACACACGCACACGTACTCGAGCCGCCCGCTCCCCCTCCCGTTCCTCCCTTGTAAGGGTACATACATTATCCGCCCCCTCCCGCCGCACGCTCCGTGATCCTCGAAGCGGTGCCCCGTAAGGCTATAGGTAAGTATACACGTTCTCGCTCACCCACACACATTCACACAGAGTAAGAAAGAGAGAGAGAGACACGTACAGCGGGGCCCTTTGAATTATAGAAAACCGCTCGTCGCACTTTCCACATCTCTCTATCGATATGTTCCGAGTGAGTGCGAGTGGCCTTTTAATTTCGTCGCTCCGGATACTCGACAGAGAGAGAGAGAGAAAGAGAGAGAGGGAGAGAGAGTGAGAAACTGTAAAAGCCTCCAGTGTAGAATCGCCCTTGCTTTGAGAAGTGGTAAGAGAGCCGAGTAAAGGCACTTCGTGTACGGCGGACGAGTATAAGGATTGGACGGAAAAAAAGGGGCCAGTCAAGGGAAGAGTTTTTGTCGAGGTATGCATTTGCACTTTAAGCCGTTGTTAAATTGTAAAATAAACTTCGGAGAAACGAATTAAATCGCCCTTTACGATGAGAGAAATCCCAAAATTTTTTTCTTTTTTTTTTTTCTCCTTTTTTCTCCACATTCTCGATCTTTTTATTCGGCCGATGATGAGAGTCAAAGGCGCTTCCTTATTCACTTTGTTTTCACTTATTTTTTTTTGTTTGGTCAAACTAATAGTCCCTTCGAGTGTTGAATAACTAAACGGCTTATCGCGTTTTTTGAAATTTATTACAACGCGGGTTGCCGGTTGTTTTTGTTTCATTTTATCTGCTGGTAATTATGTAATCACACGACGGACTATCAATTACTTAGTTGCGGGCTATGCAAGTGGAAATTCTCTAATTTCGATGATTGATCAATTACAGAGCTGTTATTGCTGCCCGCACCGTTCGAGCTACGTATGGCGCGGATAAAAAAAGACGTAAGAAGCTCGTGTGTGTACCATACATGAAACGCTCGTAAAAAATTTAATTGTCCGCAGTTTATTTTTTTGTTCTGGTTCGATACCCTTACTGCGCATTTTAACGTTGGATATCTATCTATTAGCCAGCATAAAGTTCAGTTTACCTACCAAAAAACTCGATTTTATCGTTGATTTTGACTTGAAATAAAGGTTTGCGTTATTCCAAAAAAAAAAAAAAAAAAAACAGGCTATGAAACGAAGAAAGAAATTTAAAGGTAAACATTGATTAACAACTTGAAATAGTAATAGTAGCCAAGTTGAAATAGTAATAGTACCCAAATTAGCATAGTGCCATAAATAATTCTCGCAATAACATTCGATCTCGATGCTTATTAATCTTGTCAATTTCAACGATATTATATAGCGCATTACTCCATCGACGAGATATAGACAAAGAATGCAGGCCAAGCATCCCAAAATTGTGCGCAAGCTACGAGAGACGCATAGAACGTGTATATACGTATGCCGTAGAGTCGTTGGGGTGTAGCAAAAAATTGGGGGAGAGGAGAGAAAGAGAGCGGATTGTACAAACAGGGAAATAGATGCAGCCGGCTTCGCTTCGCTTTCGCTACAGTCTGCTCCAAACTGACACTATTGTGAACATATTATCAAAACGGGAACGTCGCTTCAACGGTGAAAAACTTACGCGTGTTGCTAACCAACGCCAAATTTTACACGGCATTGAGAGAAAGAGACAGAGAGAAATTCAAAAATTTACTCGACGTGACGAATCTTTCCCTCGTAAAATTTTTCTCGATTTATGCAATCGCGTAAACAGTTTGCTACAATCGAAATGAAATAATAGACGATGTAAATTTCATATTAACGTATTCGTATTTCATAAGAATGGATTAATGTTTTAAATACCGCGTAAATTTTAAATTACGCATTAATTTTTGTTTTTTTTTATAAACTAAAGTAAATAATATATAAGTTTTAAAATATAATGAAATTTGATCATACGCTGCTCAAGTTTAATAGAGTCCGAAAAATTCGAAAATTAATGATCTTACGAAACAGACTTGAGACTTTCGACCGAAAACTTTTCTATTCGCAATAAGTATTGGACATTCGAAAATGATTGACTTTTCGTGGGCATTGGTTAGAGAAGTATATAGGAGCTCACCTTTCGAAAAAGTAAAGCCTCGAGAGCAAGCTGCAAAATCGTATCATCAATCATCGCGCTCTCCGGATTCTGCGATAATTGAGTAAAAATATAGTTCCGAGGAAATGCATTTCCTATTATTAATCCAAAGTGTCTGGCTATAGAGACGCCCTCGCGTTTACAATGCCTACTGTTAATATTTACTCGGAAAAGTATCGAATTTTTAACTATCCACGCTATTTCAGTTGTCTCAGATGTCTCATTCTTAAAACCATTGAATTCAGTGACGTACGGGTGCTTACATTTATAATGGATTTAACGATATTTTAAAAAAATATATATACACATATATGTAAAATAAATGTTGAAAAAATTATGACGATAGATGTCTATTATGTATTTTAACTTTAAAATTTTTTTTCGAATTTCGATAAAATCGCACCGTAAGAAAATAGCTTACAATGCGGCATCCATCAATTATTTATCGTCAATTCTCAGAATTAATATCAAATAGAAATCTTTATCGCTTAGCCATCGAATGTAACATTAATTCGAGAATAAAAAGAAAAGGAAAAACAGCCGTGATCAAGCATCAATAATATATAAACGGCCGTGTGGCATCGTCGTATCTCCGAAAGGAAAAGTCCCGAGCAGCACGCGAACTTTTAGCGAAGAGCAGCATCCGTCGTAGGCTGACCCTCTACCTCGCTTATTTTGACCCCACCTACACCCGCTAAGGTTAGGTCAGCCGGCCAGCGGTAGTCACCCTCTAAAAGAGTCCTCGTTCTGTCTGTCTGTCTGTCTCTCTCTCTCTCTCTCTCTCTCGCTTACCGTGGCACTGGGGTGTACGCGCGCTCTCTGCGTTTGACCAAAGCATTGTCCGGCAAGAATGGTCCATTGTCGAATTGAATCATCGGGCAGGGTGGAATATTCACGAACAGGAATGGCCAATGGTCACTCGCGCCATTATTGTAAGTATGCGCGCGCGAGCCTCGCGCTGTCGACGCTAACACCCGTGCAACCCTCGTGAAAAGCTCTCGAAAAAGAGACGGGCTCTTCTTGAATAATTGTCCATTCGCTCCTCTTGGACTGTTTCTCTCTCTCTTTCTCTCTCTCTCTCTCTCTCTCTCTCTCTCTGTCTCTTGCTCGCTCGCTCTTTCGCTCTTTCTACGGGTCGAGTGAATTATTGGTCTAATTGTTGTGCGCCGTAATGCCCGTTTTCTGGGACTAATTTCCGGGCGGGAAGTTTTTGTTCCCTTTCGAGAGCCAGCAAAAGAAAGAGAGCGAGAGAGAGAGAGTGAATGCGCCAACGTGTGACACGTGTCCGGCGCGCGAGCCGAATTTCAATTGATCTGCGACGAGAGGGGCGCAAAGCTATATCGGGAAAGAAATCCGATTACTTTGCGTGTTTGATCAAAAATGAAAAATCCGAGCGACTACCTTCGTCGCGTGCGCGCGTCATCGTATACCGGACGATTTTTGACCATTTATTTAAATGGGCACGCGAGCTTTGCGGGTTTTTGAATTTATATTGGTGAGAAGTGACAAGGAGGGAGGGGATGGATAAAACGCGAAACGTGTTTATTTGCTCGTGCATGCAAATGTCAATGGGGCGATCTAGTTTAAGTATGCGTGGTGTTTTTGAGGGTTGGAAAATTCACGGTCCATCAGACATTGTCATTTTTTGACAATAATGATCTTCATTTAAATATCGTTGTGGTGTATTTTTGTATTGATGTCATACTTGGCAAGTTAAAATTCAATATTTGAATTGGATATTTCTGAAAATAATTTTTGATTGATCCGATTTAAAATAATCAATATACTTAAATTGTATTAATAGATATAAATTCAACAAATCTTTAAAGTGTTCAAATTTTTGTTACTAAATTATTTGTTATCTATTGTTTGTAATAAATCAAATGATAAAATCGTCACTTAATTATTGCCATTTAATTATAAATTGAAATTACAATTTTATTACGAGAAAAAATAAAAAATTTAATTGATAAAATTAATAATTTACTAGCAAAATATCTATTCAATTTAGAATAATGGAAATTTTACTGTAAAAAGAAGAATATTATCAAAAAATTTCACGCTTTTGTTATTATTACGAAAATAGAACCAAATATTTTTATACACCTTTTGGTGTTTTCTGCGTGTCCAGCAACTCAAGCATTTCATGTTTGTTTTCGGGCTTAATAAAATGATTTTTTACGCAATCGAGTCCTAACGCGAGTAATCCAGGGGAGCGTTGCCGCTGAAAATTGATCGAATCTGTGCATTCAGGTATACACGAGTAGGTACGAACATAGCTCTCCTGTCGAATAGGGTGATTCTCTCTTATTCGCCATTATATCTTGACAAAACAGAAAGAGAGAAAGTGAGAGAGAGAGAGAGAGAGACGGGTAGGGGGGTCAAGCGGTCTCGCTCGCACTCTTATGTACATTGTTCGGCGTATAATGACGTCGCTCTCTCTCTCTCTCTCTCTCTCTCTCTCTCTCTTTCTCTTTCTTTTTCTATTTCTCTTTCTCTTGTGTGAATACGTTTGTGTGGCATATCATGACTGCTCTGCCGCCGAGACTGTTTTATGTATAAGAGGCTCGCGTTTTCTTTCTTGTTCCGTCTCTTTCGTTCTCTTTTTTGGCGGCGAGTAGTTTATACGCTTCATCATGATATACTTAAGGGAAAAAGCGTGTATTATGTAAGCAAGCATACGAAGGGTCGCCGTACTGGTGTATATATGCGCAGAGGAGACTGCCCGAGATTTTATGAAAACTTGAGCAAGGAGCGTATATCATTTTTCATATTTCTAATATTTCCCTTGCACGTGTATATATATATATATATATATATATGCACACACACACACATGCGACAGCATAACCTAGCCCTTGGTGTAAAAAAAAGATCAACCTTCCCTTCCTTCTTCTTCATTATGTCGTTTTCATAAATAAACTGCTCCGATGAACGCGCGTTTACACCTATGTGCGTTAGCCACTTGCCTGCCGTATATGCGCGTACATTTACATGCTGAATGATAAATGTTGGTATTTGGTATTTTCATAGTCGCAACACGACAGGCACGTATATATTTTAATTTTATTACTCGGTTAATAAGCGCGCACATTTGAATCTCAAATATTTCGTCGAATAAAAATTTGCGGAATTAAACGTAAATTATTGTAATTTTTAATAAAACATTTTTATTTTTTCAGGTCAAATTATTATAAATTCTAAAATTAGTGAAACCTGTTTAGAAACGTCGTTAAAAAGATCAAAGTAAAATAGTCCCGAAAGCAACAAAAACATATCCTAAATTTTTGCTTTCGTTTCAGCCTGTCGAAAACTAAATTTTACAAGTGTACTTATGTACAATCGAACAAAAGCATCTGTTCGTTCTCGTCCGGAATAAAAATGCCGTAGTTTCTTTAAAAATCACAAAAAAAAAAATAAAAAAAATAAAAAATAAATAAAATAAAATAAAATTGAAAGAAAAAAATAAATAGTAAATTGTTTTAAGAAAGTCCCAGGTCTTGCCATAAAACGCGCGGTCCGTCGTAAAAGCGACGTCGACACGCGGACCTCTCAAATATAGCCCAAATACAAGGGCGCCTTAATGAGTTCGAATTTCTACCTGAGACAGAGGATACATCGAACGACGACAAAACTTGACGCGGGGGCGTCTTTATCTTCTTTCTCTCTCTCTCTCTCTCTCTTCTCTCTCTTTCTCTTTCTCTCTCCATTTCTGCGGCACGAGCCGTACGGACGCTTTTACAAGCTACTCATCGGCACCATTGAAAAGCGGGACTCGGCTAATAATTATATGCACGAAGAAGGGCGCAAAGCATTATTAAAGTTAAGACGCTCGAAGCTCGCCGAGCCACGTTCGCGATGCGTGCCGACGAAAATGCATCATGTGCTTCCGTTGTTATGTCGTTTACGAAAAATTTTGCCGAAAAACCATTAAAGTGCAAAAGTGCGCGCAGGTTTCTTTGATAGTTTACGAATAATTTGCAATTCTAATGCACGCGTGCCTCGGCGATTATTATTGTAAGTAGTCGGTCATTTTTCTCGGGCGGTTGAATGAGATAATAGCTTGACGATTGTGAATTTCACGCGGCGATTTCTATGAGGTTTAACACGAGTCACAAAATTCATGTAGTTTTCATGTTAATCTAACGTTTGTGAAATACAATTTTAATGATAAAATTTTCAATTCTGTTATTCAAAGGCAAATTCTCGCGAATATTGAATAAGTAAAATTCAAATTATTTAGAAATAATTGAAAAGAATGTTAGCAAATAGAAATCGTTAATTTACTAAACAAGTAAACCATATATTCGAAATATTTAAACATATAATTTATAAATAGTATATAAATTCCTAATATTTATAGTCCCGTATTATAAACAGAATTATGTTTCTCATTATTCGTTAAGATAATCTACGGTTGTAAAATACCGATGGCTTCATAAATAAAAAAAACTGTATAAATCATATTACAATCGGTGATTATCGAGAATACCGAATTTAGCGATGATTTCGTTTGTTAATGGTGAATTAGCCGATCATAAAATTATACAATTACTTTAAATTCTAATTGCTTTGTTGCCGGTCATATCACTCGAAAAATAGTAGCTTCCTTTTGCTCTTATACGTACACGGGAATAAAGGAGAAACTCGCATTCCAGATGCTCGGTAGTGCGAAAGAGAAAGAGAAAGAAAGAGATAGAGAGGGAAAGCAGATCCTTGCTCAGGAAGTAGGTATAGTAATTTCGGGAAGAGAGGCCCTGAAATTAGCAGGCAAAAAATCGAAAGATGATTTTCCAAAATAAACGCGCTCGGCCCCCTCCAAACAATGGGAGAGCAATTTCCCGAACACCAGCTGCCGCCACCTCTATCTGATTTATCATCTCGCTCCTCGTTCTTCGCTTCTCTGTCTCTCCTTCGCACTAGCTCTCCTCGAGGAGCTCGCGCTTCTTCGATTAGTTTTTACTAATTCCTCGGCTTTTCATCAATCTTTGACATTTCTTATTACTTCTCGGCTCCTATTTTTCTCTCTTTCTTTCCATCTCTCTTCCTCTCTTTCGATATTGGTATACAGATATGAAAATATCTTTACTCGGTATTAATGGCTGTTTAATAAGGAGGTTCGTGCATTTAATAAATAGCTGTATATTTTCGATTTATGAAAATGTTTCTTATTAAAGGTTAATTGATTTAATAACATTTTTTCCATGTACGAATACGTGAATGATAAAAAAAGAGAAATATGTAATTAAACAAACGATTAATTTTATTTTCAAAATATTAAGAGACTGATAAAATAGCACATTTGATTACAAAATTATAACATAGCTAATGAAAATTTTCTAATTATTTATTTTTACCAAAAAAATAAATAAATAAAATGAAAAAAAAATACATTACAATTGCATATTATTTGGAAAAATATTTAATTTTCATCAGAGTCGATAAAAATTCTAATTTGAAATGCTAAGAAGAATCGTATCGATGCATTAAACTTTAACGTCGAATTCGCAGTTAATCGAGAAAATGTATATACGACCTTCTTTACAAATTCATGTATGCTCGAGAAGGTTGAATATTGTTCGTATACTCGTACATATATTCGTATACGAAGAAAGAGAGAGACGGAAAGAGAAAGAGAAAGAGAGAGAGAGAGAGAGAGAGTGAGAGTAATGGAAAAGAAAAGAAAAGGAACGAGAGAACCAGTCGGAGGAAGAAGTTTGCGGGATATATAGAACAGCGAATTGATCAGCCGTTAGCTCGGTGGAATGTGCGACAGAAGAGCAGATGGGGGTGGCAGGGGTTGTTCAATCGGTTATTGATTGGAAATGTAAGCCGAAGAAGGAAAGCGGAGAGAGTGAGTGAGAAAGAAAGAGAGAGAGAAAGAGAGAGAGAAAGAGAGAGAGAGAGAGAGAGAGCGGGGAAATGGTCAACAGTGCAGGGGCTACCCGACAGATGGCCGTTGGTCAGCCTGAAAGCGCTTCGAAGATCATCGTGCCAATAAAGCGACCTTTACTTATTTTCTTATTACATTATTCCTTCGAATGCTTTTTCGAAAATGCTAATTATATTTAAGATTAGTCAATTACACGTTTCGAGAATAATTATATAAATTGCACGTTTATGTAATGAAAATTTTTAACCGACTGTTTAAACATACCCGGCATTAAAAGTAAACAGCACTTTCTTGTTAATCAAAATATTAAAAAATTTTAAATTATAATACGCAGTTAAGGCTTTAAAGTAAATTGCCAAAGATATAAAGATATTATGTTAAATAAAAGTTTACAAAATTTTTACGACGGTAATTTTATTCTCTGAATATTTCAATAAACAATCAAAAAATTTATTTTAAAAATTACCTATAATTATAATAATTTATCAAGATATTCACTAAACTCAAAAGACATACAGAATTGTTTATGCATTTGAATAGTTGAAACATTTTTATTCATCGATTCAAAAACGAAAAATCTGCATAAAGGCTCGATAAAAAAGCTAACTAATATATTAAATTGTCGCCGTTGACTGTCTCTCTTTCTCTCTCTCTCTCTCTCTCTTTCCCTCCCCCCTCTCTATCTCTATCTTGATTACGAGTGCGCCGGTGTAAAAACAATTCGAGGTACCGCATAGAAAGCTGGCAAGCGAGTTGCCGCATCATTCGCATGTGTATGTATGTATGTATAAAACCGACAAGAGCGCGGCTCCCTCGCATTCATCCCTCGGGGCAATCTTTTCAATTTAAAGTCAAGTATTATGGTTTAAATTGCATCACGCCTGCTGCTTTCTTACTCCGTTGTCTGCGCGAGAGAAAGAGAGAGGCAAGAGGCTCGAGAAGAGGAAGCATCGGGCGCGCGGCCGCGAAGGGCGGACCCTTCCTTATGCGAGCAAGACTCAATCACGTCGCTTAACCTCTGACCTCGAGACTCATGCACTGCGAGCCCGCGTTTTTTCTCGACTATTACCGCTCTTTTGCTCAGCGACTAACTTCTCCTCGCGATTAGAGATTCTCGATTTTGGAATGTGAAAGGAAATTTTTTTTATGAAAATTATTATGTTATTGAGCTAGGATTTTAAAAGTACACTGTTAAAATCACAATTTGATTACGTGGAATGATTTAAAAAAAAAAAAATTACAATATTATAAGCTAAAGATACGATAAATTTCATTTAATTTTAATTAACTTTTAATGCCACTACAGCAACTCGGCTAAAATTTTTATCGATCTCAATCTTTACGAAATATACGAAGCTCTAGAATTTTTGCATACGCTACATCTCTTTCTCTTCGTGAGGGCAGGTGCGACGTTTGAGGAACATTTTTCAGAAAGGCAGAAGAACGAGACGGACGAAAGGGAAAGGCATTATATATATATATATATATAAAAGACGGAGAGCGAGGAGAGAGAAAGAAAAAGAGAGAAATTACCTCGAAGCGGGAACCCGTCCAGCGACTTTTTGGCCGCGCGCTGACACAGACGCGGAGCTACGGAGGAGAGCTTGACCTCTTGATACCCAAAAGCGCGCGCGCACCAGCGATGACTTCCGTCATCCACCGGAATCCGGTTGTGTTCGCCGCACGTACGTATAACAACATAATTTGCGAACTTCGCTTTGCCTTTCTCTCTCTTTTTCTCTCTCTCTCTCTCTCTCTCTCTCTCTCTCTCTCTCTTCTTGCGTAGCTCGGAAAGGGTTCTCTTACATATGAGTGAATACATGTATATAAAAGTTTTTGCTGCCTCATTGAATATACTTTTTGCATATATGTATATGCGAGAATATGCGATGCGCATTTTCAGCATCTTCGTAATTTTACGAGGCTGTTAATTTTGCGAGGGTATATAAACTCGATTCTTTTTTCTTCCGATGGTTTATTTCACGATAAACTCAAGGATTTATTGAAAAATATTTTTCTGCCCGATTATAAACGAGTGTAAACAATTTCATGATCCGAATGTTTCGAGTGAGTTGATGGGAAAATTATTAAATCGAGAGTAACTTTCTTTTGATGCGACTCTTCAACTTACAAGGTATGTACACGAATAATTTAATCGTAAAATATATATAATTTTAAAAAAATTACCATTATTATATTTTTGTACCGATATCGTTCATTTTTCATTGAACTCTTAAACATTTAATTATAATTTTTATTGATAAATATAAAAGATTATACAGTTAATATTTATAACTATGAAAAATAATACTCATAAATTTTCAAGAGTAAATATATTTGTTGAGCTTTTATGAAATATGCCCAAAGATAAAGTAAGATAATGATACAAATTTCACGGGAAATCCCTTTCATTTTATTATGATCGGGTAGAAATATGTTAATTTCGCATACTTTAAAACGCATCTGCAACATAATTCCCCCATATTCCGATGATATTTTGCGAAAATAAAACTTTACTCTTAAATCAAGCACCTGTTAATTTAAGCGTTTGAAAAAATAACAAAACGATTATTTCCCGATGAAAAAATAAATCTCTTTTCGAAACTACACCGATCGAAAAATCAAAATTTAATATCATATAATGTACAAAGGATCTAGTCCTCGGCAATAACAAGACTTATCTAGCAACAAGCTGCGCGCATTCCTGGCATTCGGATCACCTCATCCTCGCCGGTTCTTCTTTCCCGTATACACTCGCCGATTAAGCCGTACAGTACGATCTCGCGGATTAATCCACCATTAATATCCCGCGCGGAGGGCAAGCGCCTATCCTCTTCCCTATACCTACCTTTCCTCTTTCTCTAACGCGCAAGCGATATATATCATCTGGCGCGCGCATGCGAGCGGCAGCCCGGGTAACGTTTATTATATCGGCGTGCGAGCCGCTCGAGCTTAAAACGGTGCGAAACTGCGTTGTATCTCTATGTATATATATAGCCTTGACCCACGCGAAAAGCAAAGGAAGAAGAAGTCGTATTGGTATATAAGAGAGCGGAGATGGCGCGGGATAAGCGCGCCTGAGATATGGGCGCAGGAGTTGAGAAAAATGCAGGGATGTCTTGCAATAGGTGACTGTGTAATTGAGCGCGTAAGTACAAGGAGGGTGGTTTCTTTACAAAGGTAAAAAATTAAAATGACAAACATTCGAGAACATAGCTTATCTCAATGAGCTATGTTAGATTTCACGCGTGAGCTCGTTTACATTTTTTGATCGAAAACTGTTTTTTTTTTTTTTTTTTTTTTTTTTTTTTTTTTTTTTTTTCATTTGTATAAAATAGAATTGGTGCATAAAACAATTTAATCTGAATATATGACAAACATAGTAATGTTAAAGGTAATAAATCAATATTCAAATACGTTTAAATAAAGAAGAGTCAAGATAATATTTTCTAAAAATATCTCGCTATTAATTAAATGCAATGGAGAAAAAAGGATAAGCGCAGCGCTTTTAGTCGTTGCACACTTTAAATTACCTGTTAATACCATGTAGCTCGCAACTACGCAATTTTCGCCATATTATAATAAATTTCTCCGATGCCATATACGAGTTAGAGAGGTTAAGGCGCGCTTTCGATATAACTAGAATCCCTTCACGAACGCGCGCGCGCGCATAGGTAAATGCCGAGATGGCGCGCGATAACGCGACCGTATGCGCGATAGAGAAAGAGAGAAGAAAATCCATCGCGCGGTGTGTACCAGTCGAGAGAGAGAGAGAGAGAGAGAGATAGAGAGAGAAAGAAAGATTGAGCGAAGACGAAGAAGGAAAACGAAGGGAGTAGATACAGGACGATGTAACGAGTCGAAAAATGAAAAGCCTTCTCTCCCCTCGCCCTCCTCTATTCTCCTCGCAACCTCGTGACTGTAATAACGCGTTATATGCACGTGGACCCATAACGTACATAAGAGATACCCTGCTACATACACCGCTTGGGTACGCGAACGAACGAGCAGCTGAGAGAAGAGAGAGGGAGAGACAGAGCAAGCTCCTTACTCTTCCATTTTTCCCCGTATTACGTTTTATCTATACCCTCGCGAAGCGCAAAATGCGAAAGGGCAAGCAGAAGAGAGAGAGAGAGAGAGAGAGAGAGAGAAGCTCGTACGAGGTACTGATATAGCGTAACCGACTCCTTGGCCGGTGCATATTACCGGGCTGTTAGAGGGCGGAGTCGGCCGATGAGTTAGCAACGTATTGACTTTATAATAATCACGTTAGCCGGTCCACCCGATGAGGAGGATAGCTTCTCTTCTCTCTTCTGCTTCTTGGCTCTCTTCTTTTCTCTCTCTCTCTCTCTGCTCGTGCGCGCCAGCGAAATATCAAGGTAATGCCTCGCGCGACTCCTTATTAAAAAGCCTCTTCATTCCCCCCCCCCCTCTCTCTCTTTCTTTCTCTTTCTCTCTCTTGCTCCCACTCGCTTGGCCTGTATCTTAGCTCTCTCGCGCGGTAATTGTGCCGCTATATAACGAACAATCTCGCGGATAATTTTATTTTAATGTTATCTTTGTAAGTAACGCGCGTGCAGGCGCGCGCGCGCGCTTTCTTTCCTCTATGTATACCATCGTCGTGTGTATACATATTTTGTAGGTTTCTGTAAACGATTTCTTTGTTTCTCGTAGGAGGCGCAATTTTCGTAGCTTTTACTGCGAATGAGAAGATTTTCTTTAACAATATATTAACTACTCGATACGTTATATTAACGTTCCACTGTTGCGGTAACGACGACAAGATGTTTTACACATAACAATCATCCACGATATGTTTACATCAATTGTACTTTGCGACTATTATTCTGATAAAGATATTAAAGATAAACAAAATTTTTTGCACCGTTGTTGTTTTTCTTAATTTTTTAAAATTTTTACGATATTTCATCTTTCCACTCCCCACAATAACGAGATATAAACTTTTTTTTATCAAGTTTAACCACTACCGCTATTATTTTCTATAAAAATAATATAAAGTATGTTTAAAAAAAAAATAATACAACAACAACAACTATGCGTAATGCCAGTCATCTCGCGTACCCTTGAATTTCAAATGGCAGTTTAATCTTTAAGCGGTTATTTACTGCCAACTTTGTACTTCATGAATTAAATATTTTAATCGTGCTTTTAATAGCATTTTTATCGTGTAGCAAGCTTTTTTTTTTAGGCAATTAAATTTTCTTTCATTATAATGAGCACGACATACGCTGGCGGCATGTATTACATCGAGTCGTAGCATATACCGTTCGAGATGCGAGCTTATAGCGTAAAGTGCGAAGAAACAATCGTGACTCTGCGCTTTGTTGTGATGAATGTTAATAAAGCACGTATAGATCAATGATCTTTGTGTTGTGGGTTCGAGCGAGTTGTAATCTCTTTGCATCGACATTTCGTTAACTAACGTAATGATCGAGTTATCCCATCTATACCGATACCGATCCTCTTGTTACCAGATTAAACATATATTAATCCTCTTACAAAAGCTTCTTTTACCCCCTCCCTCTCCTCAACGTTAATTACCGATGGTTTTCGACGAAAGAAACGCTTCTTTAACGCGTCAAAAAAATTTTAGGAAAAAAAAAAATAAAAAAATCAACGTTTGTAATAATTTCAATATTTATATCACAGTTCGATCGAAGCGCGCGCGGTTATTAAATGGTAAATTTCAAAGCGCGAAAGCGTTTAAAAGATTGAAATTTATGAAAAGTATTAACGAGCCAAAGGTGCCTCGTCGAAAAATTGAAACGTTAAACCCGCGTCGCGGAAAAATCCGTTTATCGGGAATAATTTTTCTTTATAAATATATTAATAAATCTCGCGCGCGGTGAAAATCCAAGATAGAAGCCATAAATAAGGATGCGCATAGCATCGACATAGCCGTAGCCTTAACCGGGCGACTACTATAAGTTTTCCTTATTAACGAGCCTCATATAAAGGGAATATCGTGTGCCGGGGAAGGCGCGACGGCTGCCGCGGTATATATACACCGCTGACCTCCAATCTCACCTCAATTTGCCTACACACACGGCCGCTTCCCGTTCGTTCGTTTATTCGCTCGCTCGCGCGCAGCAGCGAACCTCCTCGCGTTCTCCTATCTAAAATTATGATCTGAAAAATGCCGCCTGTTCTCTTCTCCTTCACCTCTCTGTCTCTCTCTCTCTCTCTCTTCTTATACTCGCTATACACCGCCTTCTTCTCTCTTTCTTGGCGTACGAGTATCTCTCTCTCTCTCTCTCTCTCTCTGCGGCTCATCGTAATCCGTTAATTACGCGAGCGGTCTCTCCACCGCGTGATAAATTACTATCGAAATTGATACGTTTATACTCCTCCTGAAAGTGGCGTTTTTCAACGTATACCCGCGTTTCTTTTCTTCTTCGCCCATTTAATTTTTGGTTCTTCTTCTTTTTCTTCTTTTTTCATATTCGTTCGATTATTTCAGATTTCGTCGGTCTCCAAAAGTGCCGAAGAAAATTATGAAAATCGAAATTGATTTGTCACTAATAGTGATCAAGAAGGACTCCTTCCAATTTTCCGGTATACGCGCGCGCTGGAAGTAAACTTTCGTTAACGAGACTCGAGCTCGCTTTATCAAAAATAATTATATTAACAAAGTTATTCATATTTTAATTTTACGAAAATTGGAAATTTACTTTTTTCATAAATAAATTGATTTATCCTATCGAAAAGATGTTTATTACTTTATATTGATATTAAATTCATTGATAATCGGTATTTTTAAAAACAGTTATTAATCCCGTTAAGGATATTTAATAAAATTCAACGATTTTAGTATAACAGCAAGTTTCAATTCTTTTCTTTAATTATTTGAAAATATAAACACAGATGGATGAATTTTCTTTACTCACGCTAGAGAGCTAAAAATAACTGTCGTACACTAAATATAAAATTTTGGCAAGTAGTCAACTCCGTGCAACTAAATCAAAATTCAATTTTACCAAAGATAACATCTCTCGTATTGTGAATATCTTCCGCTCGTTGAATATCCAAAAGTCCAAGCTACATCCGTGCGATAACACCCACCAACATCGATACATTTTCTCGCATCGAGGGACACAGCCACGGGGAGTGAAAAAAGGAGTAGGTCTAACGATCAAAGACGAAGACAAAGAGGAGGAGGAGGAGGAGAAGAAAAAAAAAGAAAGGAAAGCACGGGTGACTGTTTAAGTAGGAAAGTATGTGTTTCTCGTCATTTTGCAGCCTCTCGAGCAAGCATTTATTTCCTCGCGAATGTTCGGTCCGGTCGGCGGCCAGCAGCCGGCACGCAACCCCCCTTTGATCGATTTAGCGCCAAATGTCGCCGTGTTTTACACTCGGTAATAATAGTTGAAATCTATGTAGCCAATATTTCACGTCACCCCTTCCTACCCACACTAGTACTATTTCTCTCTCTCTCTCTCTCTCTCTCTCTCTCTCTCTCTCTCTCTCTCTCGCTCGCGCATATAAGTTCTTATGCTTTTCCTTTGGCCGAGAAAACGTACGATATTCCCTTACTACATATGGAGCATTCGCACATATATATATATATATATATATATATATATATATATATATATATATATATATATATATATATATATATATATATATATATATATAAGTGTAATATATAGGTAGGTAACGGAGTTTCATTGCTTATATTGGTCGATGCCGCCTGATCGCACGGGACGATATTTCATCGGTTAATGAAATGAAAATAGTTTGATCATAGGCGCACAGCTTTTGGATATTTTTTAAATATGAAGAGACACCAGCAATAGATTGCGTGCTTGATAATGATAATAATAAATTTAAAAATAAATAAAACATGTCGAATGGTATATAATGATTTAACGGTTAAATAAAGACGGTAAAAGGTATTTAAAATGCTATTTCTAATAATTAACTGAATACTTATTTTCTTTCAATAAAAAGAATCCCAATAAATAAATAAATAATACACTGTTTTAATAAGTGTACGTAGCTCGCTTAAAAAGTTGAGCCAACACGGGCTGTTTATGCAGAAGTCAGTCGAGTAAACGGAATTTAAATATCAGCTCGAACGAATGCTCCTTTTCGGCCGAAGAAAAAGACGATCGTCCCAAGGGAAAGGCGAATCGCGAGACGGGAAGAAAAGGGCTCCTTATTCCGTAGACGCGCGTAATTTACACGCGACAGTACTACGTTACACACTCGAGCGACTTTCGAGATTACTTTTTCAAGCGGCGCATGCACTTTCTTTTCTCTCGATGGTTCGGGCAACGATACTAAATCAATTACTCAAAGTTACATTAATCGATTTATCTTTTCGCCATTGATATATGTAAATTATACGTTTGACCGAAATATTAATTCGAATCGTTTAATTTGCCATATAAACGTATTTTTTGTATTTCAAATTCGTTCCGAGAGCAACGAATATTAAACTTACGCGATATAAAAATAATCGATCTTGACCAGCTACGATAAAAAAATTTCCTTTTACTCGTATGAAGCGAGCAAACTATGCATATAAATAAAAGTCCCTTGTACGGTTAGCCGCATATAGCGAGTGCCCCTCAAACCCGAGCACTCAAAGATGAGATAGATTCGCATACAGAAAGATCGAAAGAGAGAGAGAGAGAGAAAGAGTAAAGCAGAGGCGAAGTAGCGGTTTTAAATTCCGCGAGTCAAAGGCGATGTTTGACATGGAAATGTTGAGCGATGCATTAAACATGTTGCAGAGTGCCTCGGCCCTGCGTTTACTCGCTCCTTCCTCTCTCCCTCCCTCCCTCGCTTTTTTACCCTTCATCGAAAAACGAACGAAGAGTGAAAGAATGAGTGAGAGAGAGAGAGAGAGAGAGAGAGAGAGAGAAGGAGAGGATGAACGCTGGTCAGGTTCGTAACCCGAACTCGAGGAGCCCGCGAACGAGCAATGCATTGTGTCCGCGGGGGCCGCCGACGCGCCGCTGTTTGTTTAAGCAAACGAAGGGAGCGGCGCGCTCGCGCGGGATCGGCTTCCGCCTTTCAAGATTGCCGCGAGGGAGCTGCTGCTTCTTCTTCTTCTTCTTCTTTTTCAGGCGAGGATCGATATTCGAGATGTATCTTGAGAGAAGAGAGAGAGAGAGAAGCGGGTTGAATTCAAGCCTCGAGCGGAAGGTATTTCGTGCGGATGATGCTTTTCGATGAAACGTGCAATAAAGCGATTTATATCGCGAAAGACTAAGTGTTTATAATGCTTTATATTTCAATGCCGTACTTTAAATTCTATTATAAGGGGAAATGATCTCTTTAAATGGATTGAAAAGAAGAATGGCCTGTTATATGTCTATTTTAATTGTTTAAGATCGCAAATGCTGTCTTGTACAAAGTGTTAAACTGATATTAGTGAAACTATTTTATCTAATGCAGATATAACAAATTACTTCATTCGCGTCGATGTGCATATTACGCATGAGTAAATAAATTTAATAAATTTATGTAATACTTTGAATCGTAAAATCGTAGAACATTTTCATATCGTAATTTATAAAAACTTTCACTTAATCTGTAAGTATTTAAAAGTAATTTGTTGTTGCAGTAAAATCATCTTGTAACATTAAAGTTACATTTAAATATCTTTGACCATATAAGTAGCTGCATTAGTAATAATTCAACAAACTTTCACTGGAAATTTTTCGAATCTACTCGAAGCGTAATTATTCCTTAAATCATATGAAAGTAATGACAAAATTTTAATTCGAAGCTTACCGGGCGAAACGCGTAGATGTTTGACATGAAGGGCTGAAGGACTTCTGAGATCAGGAGTGTTCGCAGGGGCGACTATAGGGGGCGACAGGTGAGGATGTGTTGGACCACCACCGCCTCCACCTGTCGTCGTCGTGGTCGTCGTCGTAGTCGTCGTGCAGGCGTTTAACGGCGAGGTGCGCTTTAAGCTCTGTTCCGTTCGCCACGTCACTTCGCTCTCGCCGATCCATAATTTACCTACAATAAATAAATTAAAATTTTATTCAATTAATTTTGAATATGACAATATTTGGTAATAAATTCTAATAATTATACATTTTATGATCATTAGTTTTATATTAAAGCAACATCTGTTACAAAATGTACTTATACTTATTTTGTTCTTAATAATTTTCCTTTTTTTTTTTCTTTTAATCGTAATTAATGCATTTTCCTATCAATATAATCCAAGGAAAATCTTTTTCATAGTCTGAAGGATATTTTTTCTTCTTGCGTACAATTAGAGGGATTATTGTTTTCTTTACCGTCAATCAGAAAAATAGCAAACAAATGAAAGGAAAACAAACAAAGATCCATATTGGATATATAGAACACAGCGAAAGAGAATTCCAATATATAATTACTTCGAATCTGTACTCGACGCCGGACAAACACATTAAGCATTCTATCTTCCTTCCCAACCTACCGTGGCATTGTATCCGCGAATGTACGATTGGTCAGTGTTATTCGACGCGTCACGCCGGCACAATATTGACGAGAGGAAGAAAACGTTGCCTATGGTTACGAGAATCGAATCACACAGAATTATCTCGGTAATATTAATAGGACGCTGCAGCTACGTTGCAGTTACGGTGTACGTGAGCATCGAAGAAAATGGCTTCTCTCTCCCCCTAAGCATATGAGAATACGAGCAACTCGCATAATTAGCGATCTTCCCCTTGCCACTTTCGCAGCTTCTCTCGCTCGTTCACTTTTCCCTGCATACAACGACGAGCTCTTTCTCATCTCCGATATATTTACGAATATACACCGGACCGCGACCCCCACGTTATTCGTCTAAATGCGGAAACGTAGGAGTATGTATACATTTAGGGGAGGAAGCGCGCGCGTGCTCGTATATATATACATATATATCTAAATATCGGAGACGAGGGGCTTCCCCAGTTTTCCTCGTTTCGAGTAATTTCCCAGAACAATACAGAGTCTATCTGCATTATGTTTCCAGAGCTTCGAACCGAGTGTCTAATTACAAATGAGGAAAGAGAGAGAGAGAGAGAGAGAGAGAGAGAGAGAAAGAGAAGAGAGTGGATACATATCGTGAGCATGTACCTCCTGCTCCTCGGTACACGAAGATGCGTAATTTTCACAATCGAGTTGCCAAGTTTCATGCTCGATTCTTCGTCATGCTATACACGAGTACAAACGATGTATTTTATATTATTCGACGCGCTTTTTGAAAGCGGTATAATTTGAAATTTACACGTTAATTGCGACCTTCTTGAATAATAATTTCATCCGATAATTAACTTACCCTTCAGACAATTTGTAACGATGATTCCTGCGCGTGGATTATTAAGCTGAGAGTAATATTAAAACAGCAAGGCATTATTTAATGAATCAAAAAAAAAAAAAAAAAAATGTTAAAAGATTATTATTTAATCGGTTCTACTCGACTTTTAATTAAAAAAATAAAAAAAAAATAATAATAAAAATACTGCAAGATAATGCTACTTGAATTCTCCTTTTAAAAGATTAAGCAATTCATGCATTATCTCAATGCTATTATATTAGAACATCGAATTAACGGAGGTTTAATCGTGTCAGCGAGTCATTTCCTAAAAGAAAAAAAGAACCAAACGTGTAGTGCTGGTACCGATATTAGCCTAATCAAAATTTTCCAAGTTAAATACAAGCGAATCATACAGTGAATTGAAGACTTGAGCTCTGACAAAACTGACATCACGACGTATGTATACGTATATATGTATACATATTCACATCTGGGCGGTTTAGCATTTGCCTGCACAACATTATACAATGCGCCGGGCAGTAGTGGCGTGACTGATTCGAGAAATAAGAAAACGCGCAAATATACGCGCCTCCGCGCTCTCGCGCGTCTCGCTTGTGACTCACCGCGTGTCGGCATTATTTGCTTGATGAACGATTTGCTCCGCTTTCTCCCTCTCTTTCTCCCTTTTCCTTCATCATTCTCTTTGTGGTATATTGCACATGCGCGTTCTCTCTCTCTCTCTCTCTCTCTCTCTCTCGGTTTACTCCGTCCTCGTTTGCGCACTTGCATTCGAGAACATCATCGCGCCTCCGAAGTGGAATTAAAGAGAACGCGCTCGAGGTTTGCTTAAGCACGAAAACCAAGAAATGCTCTTTCTCTGATAAAGGGATAAGATTTACTTTCGGGATGTAGTTTCATGGATTAATTTATTTTAAATTATTACTATTTACCATTTAAAGTAGATATATGTGATTCGATAATTTATTCTGGAAAAAAAATCTTAAACGATGTTTTATTTTTAGAAACGCGTTAAAAGGAAAAAAGATATAAATGTTATGTAGGTGTATGCCGTCTATAAAAAAACAGAGTCTGTGCTTATTAAAAGAGTCGGTTAATCAATATTATCCTGGCCAAAGAACATTTTTATAGTATTCTTACAATATTTTCTTACAATAATAACATTGGTTTTATTCTTTACATAAAATATATGTTAGAAAAATAAAAATACCATTAAACCAAAATATCTCAATAATTTTCAATACTAAACATTTTAGATTGAAAATATTAATTTTACACCACTAATCAAGATGTCAAAGCCAATCCGAGATTTGGTTTTCCCTATCACGAGCGATGGTCTTTGCCTTAGGGCCCTCGTCGTATCTCGAGGCCGAGGTTCCTTTAATCTCGTGGTGTTTGCATGGCGCGGGCTTTACGGTTCAGATCTCAGCCTCTCCGTTTGCCCCTATGTCTCGCTCTTACGAACCGGACAAACGAAACAACCCTCATTTTATACGACCTCGAGGGAAAATTGAATTATCTCTCCATGGTTTTCTTCGGCGACTCGAAACTTTTATTAAGTACATACGAGTGCCGGGCCTTTATTGAATACTTGAATATTTATGATTTGACGTAAAAATACGCGCATAGATGCGTGTTTATGACGATACTTTTTATTTTCATGAAGTTTAATTTCCTATCAAAATTTGATGGATGTTGCGGGTTTATGTGTATGCTTAGGTTTTTGAATAAATAGAATGATAAATATAACCCGTATTCTACTAATTGTTAGAAAATGTAGCCATAACAATTCAATATTATAGTGATTTTTTTCATTTGATTGATATTTAACTTATTCTCTGTTTAAGTAAGCATTTATGGCCTTTTATAAATCATAATTCTATTTAAATAGATTATAACGATTTATAAATAAATTTTCACTCTTTTTATTGATAATACCAAAACCGTAATTTAAATAGGCCAAAATTTGCTTATAAATTACAATTTCAGTACAAAGAAATTGTACTGCATCCATTAACAAGAGAAAAAGCTCGCAGAGAGAACGAGAAAACATTAACGGGAAAGCTTCGCGCAGACACGCGATTTTCGGAAAATCGAACACTTGTCCTTATGCCGACTCGAGCTCGTACGGTGGTTCGCGTGGTAGGGCAGTTCGCATAAACAGAACCATTCGTCTAAAAGTCTTCCCCTTGTCTCGACTCCCTCTCGTCCCAAGCTCGCCCAATGGCCGGTTCTTTTTTTCTCTCTCTCACTCTCTCTCTCTCTCTCTCTCCCTCTTTGCATTCTCTCTTTCTCTCCCCCCAAACCATGGTGGGGGCATTCGCCTTGGTGCGAACTCCATTCACGGGTTTATCACTGTCGAGATAACAACGATTTACCTACACGCGAGGCTACTATAGGTTTTCTGTGTGGTCTGCTTGTGAGAACGAAAAAACGAGAGAGATAGAGAAAGAGAGAGGTAGAGGAAGGGGAAGTCCGAGCGCTAGAGAAGAAAAAGGAGCAGATTACCTAAAGAAGAATAGAGAGCGCCGATGGAAAAGGAGCGAGGAGAAGAGGGTTCGAGGTAGTGAGTGAGAGAAAGAGAGAGAGAGAGAGAGAGAGAGAGAGAGAGAGAGAGAGATCGGCAGTGAGACTCTGACTCTCTCTTGGCCAGCAACAGCAGCCACCTTACATTCGGGAGTATTTCACTTTAACGGCCCCCCGGGGGATTGGCTGACCCGCCGTCTCTCTTTATCTGCCCCTTTTCTCTCTCTCTCTCTCTCTTTTTCTTTCTATCGTTCCCTTCTACGTTCTCGGCATAATGGACCTCCTCTACATTACTTATTCGTCTCCTGGCGTCCTGCACACACGCGTTATATTTGGATACATATGCGTACGTCGAAAACCGCGAGCCTCTTATACCTCTTATGCCTGATGACGATAGAACGGAATCTTTTCACCCTCCCTTACCCCCTCTCCCTTCTTTCCCTTTTTATCGTTGTCTCTCTTTTTCATTTTCGTAGTTGCTTTCAAGCTTGTATACGGAGAATTAATTATTCTCGCTTGAATCTTTCCTACCTCGCCCCATGTGACGGCTGTGCGTATAAATGAGTGCCACGTGCCGGATATAGACTTTTAAATTTATCGGCCTAGGTAATGGAACAGTTATGGAGGTATTTTGAATGAATTCTAAAGCGCCGCTATTATGATTTAAATAACTGTATTAGTTGCATTACAACTTAATTTTTTAATGTTCACAAAGAGAATAATTTTCTTTCATCATATTTTTAAATCTTAAATGTTATATTGATTTATATATAAATTAAAATTATTTTCTTAGGTAGTGCCTTATTATTTTTAAATTAAAAAATGATCAATCTAAAAACAATTATTCGTTAAAGAATCTATCAAATAAAATCTACAAACCCGTCCGAAAACTTTAAAAGCTTCGTTTGTCAACCGTCCGGTGCTTTTCGAAATTCTGCCCGATCAAAAGTCAAGAGAGTAGCCAAGCGTGGCAGGAACGTATTAGCGAAAGCAGCCAAGTATAATACCCGCTCTCTCTCTCTCTATCTTTCTCGTACCAAGCATCAAGCTCGAAGGAATTGAAAATTCCAGTCTGCTTCGACCAAGGGTTGAAGACGCGTACTAGTCTCCGATAGGAGACGGTGAAAAAAAAAACAGATAGAGACCAGCGAGCGAGGAAGAGGAGAAGGGCAGGCGGGGGTAAGTAAAACGACGGTGGCGGCGACGGATAAAGCGTTCGATATAAGATTAATAGTGGGGGCGGCGGGGGCGATGGCAATTCCTCTCTTTGAAGGTGGACCGTGCACTGGGGCAGTGGCCAAATTGAATCCTGTTTAGGACGAGAGCGCGCACGAGGAGTCCGAGCGAAAGAAGAACCTCGGTGGCCCCGAGGCTATCTACCAATAAGTAAATTGCCCGGCACCTCTATCTCTCGCTCTCTGTTCTTTCCATATCGCTCGCTTGATCTTTCTTTGGACTCTGCGCGAGAAAAGAAGTCTCCTCCTCTCATCTAGAATGAAAGCGGACTCTGGCTCGATACTCTGCGCGAATGAATTTCAAATTTCTCTTGAAGCTTTTATCGTGAAAGCTGTTTGTTTATTTATTTATTCTTACTTCGACAAAACAAGTATCGGCCGGGCTATTTGTCCGGAACAATATAATAAATGCTTATTTCATGTTTACGAGAATAATATTTGAAGAATTGTTACTTTTTTTTCTACAATTCCCCATAAAATGAGTGTTTTAATTTTCAAATTAAATAAGTTTTTACAATTTTAACTTTTTGAAAAAATTAAATGCATTATTTTATAAATCTAAAAAATATATTTAATTATTGGTAAAACTTTTATCGTTTTTAATACTCATAGTTTTGATTAAAAAAAAAAAAAATAAAAATAAATAAATAAATAAATAAATGAAATTATTCTTTTTACTTTTATTCTTAAGAACGCAAGGCTCAAATACATATACTCAAACTTCTCTTCGTGTCACAATAATCATCACACGGTTTTATAGCTCGTATTCACGGTTTTGTCCAAGAAAGTACCGAAAAGCGGTCCTTTGAGTCGCGAAACCTGGCACTTTTATAGTCCTCGTGTACGCACAAGATCGGCTTCTTTTGAGGATCGCACATATAATAAGCGAACGCGCCATGAGAAAGGCATCGATACGCTTGCGCCTCGAAAATTCGTGTTCGACGATCGAGCGGGATTATAAGTTTGATTGATGGGCGCATTTATCCTCATGTACAAGTTGTCGAGCGCGCCCGGAAATATAACCGTACTACGAGGCCGTCTCATTCGGATCATGCATTTGCTTATCGGATATTAATTATGAATACTTCGAAAAGGAAACGGAGATAAGTCGGTATGACAGAGGACACGAGCCATGGAGACGCTTATTACTAGGCTTATTATGTAGCCTGTGGCCCGCGCGTGGCTTAAGAATATGATGGTTAGTGGTACACGAATGAGACTGTGCGATGTTTTAAAGAACGAGAATACGTGTCGCGATGTTGAATATAATGGCAAGCGTTTACAGAAATGCCGAGGTCATATGAATATGAAAGATGTATATAAAGGTGATGGAATGAAAGCATCTTTTATTAGAGGAATAATCAATAGCAATATTAGATGAAATATGCAATTTAATTTTTATTAAATATTAAAAATTACGAGACTGTAATTATGGAAATTTTTTATGTTTATTTTAACAGCGATAAAGTATTTAAAACTTATTCTTTGGAAAGAATTCATAACAATTTTTTTAACATTAATTAATAAGTAAAATAATAATTTCATGTATAGTAAGTATATAAGATAAATAATAGTACTTTACAGTGAACTTTAATGATAGAAAACAAAATCTAAATAGATAAGGATAAGATTACGATAAACGATAAGTGAAGTAAAGAATTGCGTCAAACTTCGTCTACAAAGTAATTATTTTAGTTCGTAGAGAAACCTTTTAATTAATTTATTCCAAACGCGTAAGCGAAAGAGAGATTAAATCGTCCCTGAGTTTAAATAAGGCTAACGTTTTTCCAATTCTCTTTGGATACCCTCCTTATGTCGGCCCGATCGATATTTCCCTCTCTTTTTCTCTTGGCTCATCGACGCAAACTCTGACTTTAATTTAACCTAGAAATTATCTCCACGCTTTTACATTTAAATTGAATTTTTTTTTCGTTTTCGTTTGCAAAATTTTAATATTTTCTATCAATAAGATAAATTTTAAACAACTTGAAAATGTAAAATACTATTTAATGAACAGTTAATAGATATTTCTATTCTGTTAAATAAGTTATTTTTCTAATTGCGTAATGAATTTTATGCAAGTAGATATTATTATTATGCTTACAACTAAATTTATAATTATAAAATAGAAATTTTAATCAAATGATTAGAGTTAAAAAGAATACTTTATTGTATTTTATTTACATCTATTATTTTAAATATTTTTTTTGACCATAATTAATCATCTACAAATTCACATCAATGATAGGTTAGAATAGCATATTTTATATCTATCAAAAAAAATGTCAATTCGTTTATCAATAAAAAATTTAGTACTTTGATTTAGACCGAGTACTAGATATAAATATTTATAATCATTTTTCTATTTTTAATAACAATTAAGAATTACTTATTTATTTTACATTTATTGTTTATTATTTATATTTAATAAATAGCATAAATATAAAATCATATTGAAAAATGTTCGTTCGTAATTACAAATTTTAATATAACTCACAAATAAATGGCTTTCTTAAGAAATTTTACAATCAGTTTAAAAACTATTCGCAAACATTTCATACTTCAAACTCACCTCGTGTTCTCGTAACGAGAGAAAAAATCGATAATGTCCCAGCGGAACTCGCGTTCGCGGCCTGTAATGGCGCCATTTTTCGAGAAAATGCGAATAACCTCGCGACGTATTTCATCGCGAGGCGGCAGCAGCGGAAGAGCAGCAGAGGAACGAGTCGTTTCGCTTCGCGGAAGGGTTTTCTGAGCGCAGGCGCGAACCGCCCTCCCGCGATAGAGAACGAGCAGCCACCCTGCACGACATAACTCGCGCCACCATAGCCGTTTACCTTTGTAGCCAATCTGCATGCTAGCGCCATAAGCGCCATTTTGTAAAATGTGAATTTTAAGTAGGGAGCAACCCTTTTTTAGTTGAAGTTCGATTGGGAAGTGTTTTACATGGGGGGATTACAAATAGTTTTTTTTTAACGTTGAAAGGGCGTATGTAAAGAAGTTTCTTAATATATAATTATTATTGGTCAGAGCTGAATAGTAAGAATTAAAATATTAAATAGATAATACTGTAAAGTAATTAAGTAATCAGAATTCAAACAAAAAGGTAAGATTATCAAATGTAAAACTATTTGCTTAATGGATATGATTAAAATAATGGACTAATCCTCCTCCTACCATTTTAAATATTTAGTATTATTTTTTACATTATGTAGAGCATAAAATATTTTAAAAAAAAGTTAGAATTATTTCAAAAGTATTATTTATATATATATATATATATATATATATATATATATAAAAATCTCAATAATAACGAAATATAATATTTGCGTGTAAGAACATCCTAATAATTTTTCATGAACCAATCATATGACGTAGTCGCATATTTAATAAAAGGTAAAAAAAAAACGAAGGAGCCATGTTACCGGCACGCGCGAAGATAAAAGCTTATGTATACAGAACGAGGATATGGCCGAGTGTCGCCAGTTCGAGTGAAAGGGGTGAAGGGAAAGAAAGAAAAGCATCGGTAGTGAGAAAAAAGGAGCATAGCCGAGGGCCCTCCGCCCCATGCGATTTTAAATTTACAATGGCAGACACACGTCACAGCGCAATCTATCCTTACATTCGCCGCGCAGCAGCCTCTGTTTTCTCTCTTTCTCTCTTGCTAGTTATGCGCAAGCATCTGCGTCCTCTTAACGTTACAAGAGAGTGCGAGGGAGACAGAGAGAGAAAGAGAAAAATGGAAGAGTCCACCCTTATTTGTGTTGGTCGCGTGCACGGGATATACATAATTCTTTATGTCTGGATATATAGATACGATTATAAAATTTACAGTTGTTAGATGATTAAAATTTTACAGATTTCAAACTCTATTTCCAAATATGCTGCATAGATTAATCTTATTTTTTTTTTAAGTATTATATCTATTTATTTAATTAATGATACAAATGTAAAAAAAAAAATAATAAATTGCAAGCAATACGAAAAAATTGCTTGACGGAAAGGATTATTATTCAAAACGTAATAAGAACATAATTAATGAAAAATTCTACTTATAATAATAGAAGTGCAATTTTATTTATTTTATAGGTTAGAAAGTTTTAAAATTTTATTAATATTTTTTGAATAATTTGATAAAGCTTTAAAAATGTTAACTTTAACATTTTAATTTCTATCATATTAAAATAACAAAAGAATAAAATAAACGTGATATTTCTTGATATTCTCTCCGACAAATAACCATCTGACAAATTTATTTCAATATCCGTAAAATCTTTGGGCACGACGGTTTTTCCTAACTCCTGTAGTCACAAAGGTTGCCTACATCGTCACACACATACGCTAACCTTACGGCACGAACCGAGCACTCGCGTTATTCCTATACATATAGCTACTTCCCCTACTTTCCTCTCCCTCCACATACTATATAACTCTCGGTATCTCGCTCGCGTTTTCATCCTCTTTCGTACGGCCTTTTTCGAGGAAGGACCGCAGAGTTAGATCACCGCAGCTCGCGCGCGCCACCCTTCCCTCAAACGTTTTAAACTTGCGTTCATTCTTCCCCTTCCACGTGCGTGTACGCGCGCTCGTGTCAGTATACGTGTGTATCTTATTGCGGGAGCCTCTCCCCGTCGCGTTCTATACCCACCTCTGTGTGTATACGTGTGGACGAAAAACGAGCGCGAAAGGTATAGACACAACGGCGGCACGGGCGACTTTGCCGTATATATGTACTTTAGAAAATCGGTGCAACAAAAGGGGGAAAGCCACGCTCTCTCTTTCTACCGTTACGCAATTCTTTTTCGTTCCTGTGACAGACGAAATACGCGCCAGCCAGTCAACCAAAGAGAGAGAGAGAGAGAGAGAGAGGAGAATGTGTGCCAAGCCTGATGTCACGCGTGCGCGCGCGCGTGCACACACCCTTTTGTCGTTTAGCGAAAGGAGAGCAGGAGAAAAGGAGAGAGAATGCGACCATTTCGATTTTCAAACGCGCACGCGGCCCTCTTGATCGCGCGTCGGTGACGCTTTTAAAATGTTGTTGATACTGATTACTGGCTTGTTAGGGTGCAGCTTTTGGTTTGAAAATTTGATACTTTCTTTTTGCTGATTCACTTTTTCGTTTAGATATTTAGATACCGTTTAATAAAATAATATTTAAATCGTTATTTTGCTTTCTAAATAATAATTTAAAAAATTTTAAATTTGTGGGAAAATTTTCAATAAAATATTTAATTAATAGATTAATTCATTGTATTAATGATATTGATAATTAAGAAAATTTTTCAAGTAAACGAAAGCAGTAAAGATTAAAAAGAAACACGATAGAAAAGTTGTAAAATTATAACACGAATTTAAGCTACGATTATCGCCTATAAATCGCTTTGTAAAGTACGAAGCTATACAGCCGTGTCATAAACAACTTTTAATGAGTCAACGACTGCACACAAAACTCCATATTTCACACTCGCGAGTACAGGAGTGTGCTCGACTCGCACCCAAAGGAACAGGAGATTAGAAAAGTTCTCTCGTCGATTCCCGCGCGTACATACATACGAGTATAAGAGGACGTGATCGCGCCGTACGATATTGCTCACGCGCTAATAGGTGAAGCGCATTTGCGCTAGCGCATAGAAAAGCGCCGACGTCACGCATACATTTATGCATCGTACGGATCCGCGAGAGTGCGCCTGCGCGCGGCTCATCTGCATACGCGCATTGACTCGCCGGCGAGGCGCGAATCGTAACCATCATCGCACTCACGTGGGAGAGCGAGTGCGTGCGCGAAATTCTGAAAGGCTTTTTCTGCCGAATCATTCCTTATAAGCTTAATTATAATCGCATATCCTTATGAACTTTCCCGTCGGTCTTAATGTGAGCCGTTTACGAACTTATGAATTTTTTAATTAATATATATATGTATATGCATAACCGTCTGACGGGACGTTGCGCGCGGAATAATTAGAGCTCGCAAATATTAGAAACTTTTCGTTTCCATTACTCCCGGTGAAAATGAACCGATGCGTTGCTTACGCGAAAATAACTTATCTACAGGCGAGATATAATTTTTGATGATGGAAAAATGACGGAGAAAGACGCCGAACGCCTTTTTGCAAGCGAGCATTCGTTATAATGCAATATTGTTGTTGCGCGGTTTGCATGGATTCGTGTAATTAAGAAGCGATTCGAGAAAGTTTACGAATAAATTTGTTGCCGCTCTTTTTTTATCGGCTTTATAGATATGGTGCGCGTTTGCGAAACGCAGATCGCGACTGCGCGATAATATATTAAGTTGAATGAAATTCACAAATATCGTATTATGTATGCGACGTTACGCATACGCATATATTTAAACTTTGCGCGAAACTTTTATTTTCATTCATAAAATTTAATTCAATGCAGAAAAGTGAAAGAGTTTAATGGTGTAACTAAACATTAAAATATTTGCCGCACTTGAATTAAAAAGTAATTAGAAATTGTTAATGTAATTTTTTAATAGATTCTTTTCATAAATTCTCATAAATAACAATTAATAAAAAAAAAATTAAATATAAAGTCTTCCTAAAGGTATAATCCGCAACTAATTCGTTTTCATTATTAAGATATATTTAAATAATAATAGAAGAAAGTACTGTATTTTTTCCTTATACATTTAAATATAAAAGAAATAAAAACAACTTTATTTTTAACGGAAATCTTATTAAATATTGCTCATTATTATATTACGTGAAGTTTAACGAAGTTAAGTAAATGAAAATTTTGCATTTTATTTTGCATTAAATAATAAGTTTGTATGCAAAAAACGATTTCAAAGCAATAAGGAAATCGAAGCTCGTTAACGAAATGCAACGCACGTACGTGCGATTCCATCATTCGATTTCTCCACTGAATCGGAACGACTCGTCGAAGTATACGTACCTAAACATACGTAGACGGTTAACGTTATAGAGAAAAATTTACCGATTAAACGGGGGGCACGCATCGGACGCTTTCCAACTGAAACGAAGCGACGCTGCGCGCGAATCTTCGGGAAATAAAAGAGAGGAAGACGAGGAGAAAAAGAAGAAGAAAAAAAAGAGTCAGCGTGAAAAGAGAAGAAAGAAGGCGCGCACGGAGGGGTGAAATCGTCGTCGCGGCGGCGATGATCCGATTGGTCGGCGCCCCTGCGATGCAATTCGCTGCATTGGCTGCGTAAACGTGCGCGCACGAGAATACGATGATTCTTAGAGAATGCCTCGACTCGTCTCTGCGCATGTGGATGTATATAAGAGGAAGTACGGAGGACTACCGACGGAAACTAGAAAAGTCCATGGGATGGTGAGGTTCGAAATTTCGTTTGTGTTGTTGCCTTATCGCGCGGACGCGTATTATTTTGTTTTTTTCTTTTCATTTCTCATGTAGTTCCATCGTGGATTTTTTCGCGATAAAAGTGCCTCGTGAAATATCAAAACGTTTTACTTTTGTTACATAATTTTAAAAATTTTAAAATTATGTAAATTTGATGTACTTTTATCAAGTGGCATCGCAATTAATTATATTTTATACATTCTTCCCATATTTCCACGACAACGACGCGTTCTAATAGCATTCTCCATTAAACTTCTCAAAATCTTTCAATCTCTTCAAAATAAAACATACGACTAACAAAACCTAAACAAAACAAAAAAAAAAGCTTGAGAAATTTAAAATCACCGGTGCGCGTGCATGTATAATGAGGCCGTAGTAATTTTACGGCTCAAGTCTGCTTTGCGCGCGAGACGTTGTTGCATCGAGCCGTGAGCAAGGGAGAGGAAAAACGAGAGAAAGAAAAAAAGAGATAGAGAAGCGGGCGGTCGATGCCGTGCAGCTGCCATGGCAACTGCGGGAGTAACGGCGGCAGCAGTAGCAGCAGCAGTAGCAACAGCGAGACGGGAAATCGACTTGGAAAAACTGGTAGCATTGACCGTCTTCCTTTGGCTGCCGTCGCGAGCAAACTCTCGCGACTAGTAGACTAACGACTACTTTGCGGAATTGCGCGTCTCGCGCACGACGATTGAGCTAGAAAGGCAAATTATGCGTCTTTCAGCCTGCATATGTACATGTGCGTGCGCTTCTTGGATTGCGTAAATATGAATAATGTACGCGATGACATGATTTTCACCCGTCTCTCTCTCTCTCTCTCTCTCTCTCTCTCTCTCTCTCTCGCGAACTTTACCGCGAGTTAAATCAAGCGGGATGCAGAATTGTGTTAATGGGCTTGAAAAATCTGTGCGACGCTTTGTGTGATTTACTTTGCTTGTGTTTAATATCGTATAGCGAATATTTCATCGAGGACTTTTTCGATACGAAATTCATTTGAATTGCGCAAGATGACAAATTCTGCGCGACGGCATTATTCAACGGCAAAAAATTTCCATAAATGTTTTAAAGATTAATCTAGTTGCTTTTTAAATGTGAAAACGGTTAATTTTTAAAATAAAAATTAATTAACGTAAAATGTTCAACGTCAAATAATACCTGCATGTAAAAAGTAATTTAATTATCATTATTTTTTTTTAATGGAATTTATTAATCTTATGTAACATCTCATTTTTTTACCCATGTAAAATTATAGCATTTAATTATTTCATTTATATGCTACACCATAAATATCGTAGCGCATAACGCACCTCTAACATTCACCGTAACTCACTAATTTACATAAAAACTGCAAAATTTCTATTTTTCTTATCTACTGCACATTAATCTTCCATTTTACAAAAGAAAATATTCATATAATGTCTATTGCAACTCCGCGTTAAAAAAATAAAGCGCATTGCGGCAGAATTTCGGATCTTATCGGTAAATTTATGCGACTCTCTCATTACGTCAAGTTTCTATCGCGCTATACTCGCCGGTAGGCATGAAACCCGAACAAGCTTCGATGCTATATCTTTAACAATCAGATGGACTAGCGTAAACGAATATACATACCGTGAATCTACGATGTTCGTGTTCTTTATATGTATATTGTCAGAAATGCAATAAAATAATATCGGAGTCTTATCGTCGATGCGGTTTTTTTCATTCGTATAAATTTATCTCATCTTCTTTTATATTTATACGATTTGAATTTTCCATTAATGAAGTAAAACAAAAGTGCGCGCGGCTTCTTTTTGAAATATGTCCGGGATCGATAACGTGTCCTTAAAAAAAAAATGATTCGTATCGCTGGTGAAACTAGCTCTATATGCCATAGATAAAATAACGTTCGAATGTCAAAAGAGGCGTAAATATTAGAAATAGAAAATAGATAAAGGTATTGATATGAATCACTGTTTAACATTATCTCTCGACTAAATTATTGAAATCAATGAGTAACGCATATACCTTTATTATTTGACTCGATTAACTTATTAAATAGTAAATGCAAAAAAATGGAACCAAAAAATAATTTGATGTAAAGACTTTTTTTATATTTTTATATAAATCATTTAAGATTCGAGGTGGAAAATCTATATACGTTCAATAAAAGCGCGATAGAAAGCATCGTTTCATTGAACTATCCAAAAAATGTTAAAAATAAATTACCATACAGCTTGAAAATGCGTAAATTTTCATCACTATACAGACTCGATAAAATGACATCCGCTTCGCGGCAAACCCGGTTTTACTTCTCGTAATCTCGTCTCATATTGTACGCTTGGAAGTGAGAAGTTCCTATATGCACAATACGCAGCCGCGGTTAATTAGCGTAAAGTTGTCTATTAGCGTGCGCCATTAAAATCAAAGAGCGCTAAGAGTAAAAGAGAAGGAGAGAAACTCGAGCTCGCGACAATATTCCTGGGCGCATCCGCAATTACCTATGACATATTCCTCGTAACGTTTTTATATTTTCTCGTAGTCGATCGTACGCGTACGCACGTATTTATTTTCGACGACACCTTAACAACTTCATCCACGGCGTACGCACGATCGATAAACCGAAGACGGCAAAAGATAAACGTCCGTTGCACGATTGAAACAGAGCGCGCGATAAGAGGGTCGCACCTCGATTCTCTCTCGTTTGTTCGTTTTTTTTTTCTTCGCTTTTTTTTTCTTTTTCACTTTTAGTATTTTAACGCTTTGCTTCAAAAGTCAACAGAATTATCGGCGGTGCGCTCGTGACTAACGTCGAATAAATCAAACGATGAATTATGGGCGAGTCTGCCGTGTCTATAATGTCTCTGATAATGCGCGCCGTGTCATTTCCGAAAGACTCGCGTGGAATATTTAGTCGGATAAGTGTTGTATCGTAAATTTTAAGTATCGTTTGTTTACATATTTGAAGAGCATTAGTTATTAACGATTAGGAAAGAACTGTTGTTTCGACGCACGGAGTAAAAATATCCAAACTGAAAATAGTAGTTTTTATTCCGATAAGTTTCCGAAAGTTTAAATACATAGATTAAATATAAAATTTATGATTCAATTACGTTTAAGTTATGTGAGTCTCGTAAATTCATCGAGGACCTAAAAAATTTGTTATGATAACAAGAAAACATTCGTAAAAAGAAATTATACGAGTATTCGTTTAAAAGATGAAGAACCAATGCTTTAAGTTCTATTTAAATTTTAATATACATGTAGCGTTCGACGACACGGCGATAATAATCAAGTCGATTCATGTGCACATATAAACTGCCAACGTGGCGATAAGTCCGAAACGTGGGATCTAATAAAGACGACTTCGCGAAGAGATTTCGTGCTACCTATATATATATACACATAAATATATATATAAGCATATACATTATATATACAAGTCGCACGATGCTCTCGGTAAATACACATAAACGCGCAAAAGAAAAACATCAGCGCGTCGCGCTAGAAAGTGTTTCGACACACTCTTTTCGTCTGCTTGCGATTTCGTCTCGCAACATAAATACCAACACCTGCGACCCACAGATCCACGGCCACGATTAAATCGCCCCCTCGACACCTCGGATTCTCTCTCTCTCTATCTCTCTCTCTTTCTCTCTTTCCCTCTCACTCTCTTACTCTCTGTCTCACTCTTACCGATCTAAGAGACAGCAGACGGTACGGATCGCACTTTCTCGAATATTAGACCCGGTGCAGCCGGTTCGAACTTTTCTGCTATCTGTCCCAGATTAAGCCTGTAAACAGTCTATATTTGCATTAGCTTCTTTCTTTCTTTCCCGCTTACCAACGCTGGACTCGCAGCTTTATTATCAGCTCGGCGGTATCGTACCCTTTGCCACTGTACCGTTTCTCTCTTTCTCTCTTTGGCTAGCTCAGTTTTTCGTCTAATAAGCTCTCCCACGATTTCCTAATGGTTTTATCGTCTCGACCGATCGATCCTCACGATCCCCGAGCCAGAAAATACTGCGCTGTACTATCGCTCCTACGGAACGTCGAACTTACGCTCGCTCCACCACTAGCGGCCTCTATACTTTTACGTTCAAGGCGAATTTTTTTATTCTTCGCGCGCCTGTTTTGTCTTCTCTGCACATGCGAGAATAATCAATGACATGATAATCTCTAACAAAGCTCTAATAAACTTCGTATTTTCTATGATATAAATTTCAAAGAAAATAAAAAATATGAATATTGTTACACTTATTTGATGTCAATGACTAACAATTTTTAACATATTTTTCTACTTAATAGATTTGAATTTAATCATTGATTCAGATATCTTAAAAAAATTATCTTTTTAACCGTTTATTTGTATTTAATTTATTAAATATCATATTGGTATTTAATCAGTCGATGCACTTTTCATGTTGGCAAAGCAGTCAAATATATACAATTTTTTTTTCTCAAAGGCATTGATCGCTCAGCTGCGGTTACCGATATATATCAGTTTAGCTTTATGTGGTTTTGATTCGTTAGACGAGGAAGCGTTTATAATAAGTGCGAGTATATCTGATTGATTGAACGAACAGTTACAAGGTTGCGATGAAAACCGCAAGTCAAACTTCCCATATGAAGAATATACATTTTTTATTTCAAATATTTATATAATTAACAGATGTACAACTTTTATATAATTTTATACGTATAAGGATGATAAATAATTATACATGAAACAAAAAGTGTTATTAAACTGTTTGCATAAAATGCACTACAAGGTTCATCAAATTTTATTATAGAAATAAATAATTATTATATCGATAAAATTAAATTTTTTTTTAAATAATTAATGTTGATGTAATTATTTGCACACACATTCTACAAGTTTCGAAAGAAAATATAAGGATTTCATGTATATGATATATATGTACACATACATACAAATTCATATGATATCTATAATTTCAAAATTATCAAACAGATGTTCAAATTTTTTAGTAAAAAGAAAGTATTAAAATTTAGAAATAAGATAAAGCAACACAAAAGTCGATGAATCGCTCATTCGATGCCGGAGCTCGATAAATCATCGTTTTCTCTGCTAGAGTTTTTTTTCCTCGTGCATTCGAATTCCCGCGAGGATAAACCACTGTCATTCGCAGATTATGCTACCCTCCTTTGTTATCTTCTTTCTCTTTCATATCTGCCGCACATATTCATGCACGCGTACATATACGTATACAAATATACGTCGAAGTAGGCACTCATACGTTAAAAACGCATTCGTCGAGCTATGAGAAATTTTATCTAACTAGTAACTTTGCGCTCCGAGTATTAAACGAAATTCGGATTTAAAAAAAACGGAGAGAAAGTGAAAAAGTGAAAAAAAAACGTTGGCCCCCTCGGTGCAGTCGCGAGGAGCTGTGCCGTGCATACGCGCGAGTAAAAACTGTGTGAAAAAGCGTTATTTTTGGGGTGAAATCCGACGCGCATTCTTTTTTTTTTTTTTGTACTTCGTACGACTGCATGTATATGTACGCTTCTTTTTAACCCCCTGACGAGCGTGTTTTTTAAAAAAAAAGAAGAGAGAAGCCAGGGTGCAGGTAAATTTCACGATTTTGGAAGAACGGCGAGTTCGTGGTAATACATCGGGTTGAGCGCGAAAGGGGGGATATATACGCATCCTGCATATTCACTAAATTTTTGGGTAAATCAGAGGGGTATTGAATGAATAAAAAAAAAAAAAAAAAAAGAGAGAGAGAGAGAGAAGGCGCTTCAAAGGACACTGGCGGAATATAACGTAGTAAAAGAGGCCCTTTCGCTCTCATTCTATACGGGGTAACAAAACGGGTAAGAATACGGCGCAGTACGCTCGCGGTAGTATATATATTTTTTTTTTTTGAGCGCGATTCCGGCGTCTTTCTTTACAATTTTTCCATTTCTGGGTCATGGGAAGGTTACGTAAGCTAGCGCGTATAAAAACGAGGGTTGCCCTGATCTTGGAAACTGATTTTTTATTCGCTCTCTCCTCTCTCTCTCTCTCTCTCTCTCTCTCTCTCTCTCTCTCTTTTTTTTTTTTAACGTAAACCTCCACTTTTCTTTTCTATCCGTACTCGATTGATCCATTAATGCGCGAGTTTCTTGGTCTATTAAAAGGGTTCCCCCCTTTTTTCCTACGTTTCTTGGAAAGTGAATACCAGTTGAGAAAAATAAAAAGATCGAATTATTATTCCTCCTTTCCGGCAAATGCTACTTCTCGTGTATTCGAGACCATTCAAGTGCTATTTTTAAAATATCTCATTGTTCCAGATTTCTTTATCTGCATTGAATACGTGGTGGTTAATGATTTAAATATATATTATGTTTTTGAATGTAAAAAATTTGTAAAGTTTATTTTCGACTTTTTTAATCAACGAATTGAAAATTTAATATTTTGTAAAACTTCATTTTAAAGTAAGATATTATAATATTATAACCAAGTGTTAAAATAAAGATTGTCGGTTAACTTACAGTAATCACAAAATTACATATCATATTTAACATTATTATTACAAACGTTATGTAAAACAATACATTTACATTTTTATTTACTCTTCAAACAACGAACAAAATCGTAACACATGTTCGTTCGAAAAACATCCCGAGAAACTTAGACGTCCTAATTTGAAAAAGTAAACGTACAAGTAAGAGAGCGAGGGAGAAAGAGATGTTCCCTTTTCCACAGGGTGCGTTGATCCCAAAAGAAAGGAAAAAGCCCGCGATGATCGCGCGTGTAAGGAAACTCACGCGAGCAAGGCGAATCATCTTCGATAATCCGAATCCCCACCGAAGCCTCGCAACAATCTCCTCCTCCTCTTTCTCTCTCTCTCTGTCTCTCTCTCTTCCTTATAAAAATAAGGAAGCTCTCTCGTGAAGAAGAAAAAGGAGAAAAAAGCAAGAGCAGGTCTTATAATGCACGCGCGGCAAAGAATTAGGGGTGGTTTATTTTTTCCTGGCTCGGGTCGACGTAGGCAAAAGTGAGTGAGAGAGAGAGAGAGCGCTCGTGGGGGATGACGAGTGAATGACAGGACAATGAGGCCGCTCTGATGCATACGCGAGAGCCGCTTTATGACAATTCAATATGTTGGAGAGAAAGAGAGGCGCTCGGTTGCACTCGCTTCCTCGCAACTCATAATGCACCGTGCAGGTCTCGAGTGTCTTACGCGCGCGCCTAAAAAGTCTCCGTGACGTCTTCTTCGTCCTTTTAGAGAAAGGTGCCTGTTTATAGCTTGTATATTTTTGTTTCTGGATTAAGGATTTTGTTTTTTCAGGAATTTTTCTTATGCGTTATTAGGTTTATTGATTAGTGCGGTAACAATGTGAGTTTCCTTTTGGTTTTGCTAAGTATGACGTATTTGTGTTCATCAAACACATATTACATATTTCACAAATAAAAATAAATTTAATTGGTTTTTGTTGTGACTACTTTTTGCTTAGCTTGATGTTTGACTAATGAATGTTATTATTCCTTTAATGTCGACTTTAATTGATTAAGTAAATAAAAGGACGTATCCTTTATTGGTAAACAATTGAGTGTAGTCTGGTATTAATTTTTATTTCCACCGATACAATTAAACTTTATGACTTTGACAACAATTTTTTTATTGGACTCCATGTTTCTTTTTTTTTTTTCAGCAAAAAAACCGCTTGTTTTAATTATAAAAATTTATGATATTTTGCACCGAGGTTATCTTTATTCGTAGAAATAACTCGTTTGCAAAACAACTAAATAACAGAATGTAGAAGCGTTAAAATTGAAAAATCATATAAATTAAACGGCAAAATATGCGCGCGTATATCAACAGATAAATCTTCATTCAATGACGAGTGACAATGCGTTATCCGTCGCATTGTTTACCGATCTCTTTGAAATTCCAGTAGTTAAAGCGCAATTAATGATGGACTTCCTACATTCGTACATCGGGTACTACACGAGCCGATCAATGCCATCGAAGGAAGAGCATATTTATTAAGCGTCCTCGATTTCGTTCTTATTTCGAGTGATCGCGCACGATTCGCGTGACTCATCGCGTCATTCCCGCAACCGCGATGTGCAAACTCAATGCAATACTCGATACATGTACACAGTATACACACACATACGTATTCGTCCCGCTGCGAAATTTCCCTTCGACTGCTCGTGCCCTTCAAACTTGTGTCTTTGCTTCTATATTCTGTGATGCTTTTTCCCGATTGATTAAATGGATGGCTTTGAATGTTTTGTTACAATATCGTAATGAGACATAAGTAAACTCGATTTGTCGATCTCGTATCTAATTTATAGAATGGTTTATCCGACTTGTATTTTACACCGATAATTGGTTAAACTAACAAAGTACTGTAAAAATTAATTTTAAAATTAATTTATTTTCGAATTTTTCTTTACGTTCAATGGTAATGTGCAGACAAAATCAATAATTTTCAACCGTCAAAATTATAATCCTTCAATCATCACGCTGTTAAACGATGATTTTAGCAGTAGAATCAATCATATTTAAATTCGAGAAAAAATCAAAATTATCATAATTTCGTATATTATAACCTTGGCATATACTGAATAGATCGCGCCCTCGGAAAATCCTCATTCGTTCGCGACCTCATTTTTCTCTTTCTCTCTTCCTCCAAAAATACGGTTGACTACAGGAGCCGAGGTGTGACTTTACGAAAATCCATTATACGGGGTGAATCCACAATGAATCGACGCGGCGCAGCTGTCCCTCGAATTGATCATTACCTATCTCTATCCCTATCTCTCTCTCTCTGTCTCTCTCTGTCTCTCTTTCACACTCTCTCTCTCTATCTCTCTCTCTCTCTCTCTCCGTCTCTTCTCTAAAAGTCCAATGCCTTGCGACGACGCGGTAACTCGTTGCGCACGTATATATACGTGTAAAGATATATCGCAGCAGCGATGCACAATACATCGGGAAGAAGTAAGAGGACCACCGCACGCAGCACAATAATAATAATAATGATAATAATAATGATAATAATAATGATAATAATAATGATAATAATAATGATAATAATAATGATAATAATAATAATAATAATAATAATAATGATAATAATAATAATGATAATAATAATAATAATAATAATAAAGACAGCATCGACGACAGCGATGTCGATCTTATAAAAAATGCGTGACGCGCGGCTTCAAAACGGCACTCGAGTGCTCAATCATGAGAAATTATGTTTCGGTAGCGCGAAATGGATTGCCCCACCGGTACGAGCCATGAGCGCAAATGTCCGAAGACCACGCGATGACTCTCGATTTTGTTTCGCGTTTATGCCACTTTTCGTGGAGATTCGGTTATACATTTTTTTTTTCCTTTTTTTCTCTTTTTCTTTTTACTCTCTCGGGAAGCCCAGTTTTTTGCGCATGTAGATCGTTGAATGTAGAAGTTTGATGGAAGCACAAACGCGTGGATATATTTTAGCTGAATAAACACAAATGTGCTTGGTAATATAGCAGAGCGATAAATTTCGGTAAAAAAAAAAAAAAAAAAAGACTATTGTGAGAGTATTTAAGATAAGTTTCGACAGTTGAGCTGATCAATTTAGAATGCATTTTACTATCGACATGGGTATTTTAATATTGATTTGTCATTCACAATATACGTTAAAGAACTTTTGTTAAGCAGTTTCATGTAAACAATAAATTATATAATTTATGAAATATCATGTAAAAATTATTTAATTCAGAAGCAAAATTATCAATAATATTATAATTTATATTAATGTTATATTATTGTTGCTAGTTATTTTATATTATTATGTTCTATTATATTATAATCAAAAATATTAAGCAAAATCAACATTATAAATTGTTACTTTCATATTTTATTTAGTTTTAACTTGATAATAAGCTAATTATAAGTTAGTTACAGCACCAGTTCGCGTACAGAGATCTATATCACTTTGTGGTTACATTTAAGATTTTCTATATTGTAATATACTGATTAAATAAATATATATTATTTTTGATGTATTAAAATAATAGTAAAATAGATTTTTAGTTAATTTTATAAATTAAATGCATATTTTTATATTTAAAAATCGTTATCAAAGTACAAGTAAAAAATATTTTCAATCTTGATTGTTAAAATACAATAAATCTTCATATTAATTTATATGCAATACTCAAAAATAAGTGCAAAAAAAAGATTACATTATATCAAAATATAAGTCAAAAACAAACAGTAGGAGCAGTAAGCTATAGTAATAGTACAGTCGTAATTTGAAAGAGGGCAGCATCTACTTTTCGACTTTTCAAACCAACTGGTACGAGCAATTTTCTAGAAGCAGAACAGAGCCAAGAAAAAGAGAAAGGGGATGGATCGAAGGAAAAAAAAAAGAAACACGCGGCTCCGTGTAGAAGGCGGCAAAGTGTGCGATTGGCGAAATCAATTTCTGGCCAATTTGGAGAGGTCTTTGAGGCGCTTCTTAAAAGTGCGTAAGTAAATAGATTCGGACGAAAGGCTCGAGCCTGCATTCATTCGTACACTAACGTTCGCGAGACAATAAGTTTGGGGTGGCTGCTTCGTTCTTTTTTTTTTCTTTTTTCTCTCTCGTTTTAGCTTTTTCTCCCTTTCTCTTCGAAAAGTCCAAGAGTGGTTGTATACATCGGAACGCTCGTTCGATAATCTAATAAAGGACGCACGCCCGCGTCCGCTCTGTTTCTTTTTTCCTCCCTTCGTGTACTTCTTCACTCGTATCCACTGTGTATACCCTTTCTTTCCGTTTTCTCTAGATATTGTGGATTATTCGAGGGTAAATATTAACGCAAAATTTTCTTTATATCTCGCCGAGTCAAGTGCCTAAGAATTCCTCCTTTTATCCGTAGACTCGCAAAAATATTGCTTCTAATACTATATATATCTAATTCGATTATGTACACAGTTGCAATTTTACTTTAAAAAAAATTACCGTACGATAAATGTTACAAGCTTTTATGTTGATATTACATCTTTATTTCGAATTTTCGGTTTAAAAATATATCTACTATTCATATTTTTTACATTTAAATGTACACTTTCAATAATTCGGTGTATCGTACTTACGTAATTTCCTTTACGTATACTAAGCAAGAAAACGTTGCTGATAACTTACCTGAAATCAAAAAGAAATTCCAATAAATATTTGAAGATAAAAGTTACATATTTAAAATTAAAACTATGTTTATTTGTTATTTGAATAATACACATATTTCTTACTAAATAAAATTTTTTACGCCCGATAAAATGTTTTAATCATGTTTAATAGATTTTTTATGAATGCTGATGCCTAAAAAAAAGTATTAATACAAAATCAAAATAATTCTTCTATACAGGCACTCAATTTAATATAGCTCTTCATCTCAACCTTTTTAATATCTCATTCAAGAGAAAAAGAGAGAGAGAGAGAGAGAGAGAGAGAGAGAGCAAGATAGACTAAATTTCTATTTCCGCCTGAAAATCGAACGTTGAATACGTAAAGTTATATTCTGATGCAGTTCTATTATTCGCGAACAATAGCGAGGAAAGGCGAAATTAAATAATACTCGTGGATATTAGGCTAAATGGATTCCATCCCAGATAGAGGTAAAAAGAGAAAAGTAAAAGGGAAGAGAACGGAAAGGAAAAAGAGAGTAAGACGGAGAAAAAGAGTGAGATGGAGAGAGAGAAAGAGAGAGAGAAAGAGAAAGAGAGAGAGAGAGAGAGGGAGTGAGGGAGAGAGAGAGAGAGAGGGAGTGAGGGAGAGAAAAGAGTCTTTTAGAGGCACGCCAGCTCTGAATGGAAGAGGGTTTTCCGCCCCCGGGAGAAGAGGGGTAGCGCAACGGCGGTGGTAGCGACTACGTTCCCTCGTACCTCCGCCTTCTCGTCCTTGTCGCTATATTGACCGCCGCGTGCTTGCTCGCGTTCGCTCTTACTTGCTCAGCCATTCCGCATTTTAAAGGGAAAATTTCCGTTTAGTCAGGTTGACTTTTGCTTCCTTTTCTCTTTCTCTCTCTTCCCCTCCTCCTCTCTTTTTCCACTTTTTGCGTTTTTCCCTCTCTTTCTCCGGTCTCCTTTTGAGATTATTCGACGAGCCCCTACCAACCCGCTTGCTCTCGCGGTTATAACAGCTCAGACGGAAAATAACAGGACCTTTTGCTTGTGGCAGGTCGATCCTTTCGCGTCGACGCTGGTAGTCGTAAGCGAAGAAGAAGGAGGAGGAGGTGGAGGAGAAGCCAGCGGAAGCCCTCGAGAAAATTGAGGCTCTCCTGCACTCTCGAAATTTACGTAATCGGCGCGCACGAAGATTGGACAATCGGAAAATTGCCGTTCTCTCTCTTTCTCTTTTTCTCTTCTCTCTCTCTTTCTCGTTTCCTCTCACTTTTGCTCTCTTTTTCTCTAGCATTTTTCCTCTTTTATTCTGCGAATCAAAATCATTTTTACTCGATTTTCTTTCCAAGTGATGCTTTTTCAGAAATCTACAGAATTTTTCTTTTCACTTATAGATTTTTATATGTTGTAAGCTATTACAACACTCTATTACAAATGTTAGATTGTTTTGTATTATATATTGTTTTTTATTCGTTACTTTTTTTATTCATTTAAATATTATTATTCTTCAAGCATTATTGAATTAACGTAAGTTAAGGGAATGACATTTTTTGTAATCAAAGCTGAAAAAATAAACTAATTTTATAAAAGCAAATTATCAATTTTCTATCGAATATAAAAAATGTGTTCCGTGCACGAGAAAAGCAAAACAATTTCGTTATTTCCAATTCGATATATTTTATAAGCAATACAATTTCCATGCAAGGTCGCACAAAAAATACAAGCCAATTGGAATCAGCGAATGGTACACATCGTTACATTCATAAACACAATAAGAATATACGCTCAAGTAGGCCATCGCGAAGCTTCCTTATTATTCGGAATCCACGTATCCTCGAGAGCCTCGAAGCATTCTTTTCTCCCTGAACAAACAAGGACTATTCTTCCCCAACCTCCTTACCGGCAATTCCCAAATTTTCAGCGAATAGAGTCCCGACGAAATTGTTTGCTCCCGTTTTTTCTCCTTTTTCTTTTTTCCTTCGGGTACGCTTTTATGGGCTCTGGTCGCGGTGCTCGCGAAAACGCGCTGTATGCCAGGACGCGCGTACGTGACGACGTCGTCGTTGTCCCTTCCGCCATAGTCGAAGCGTATATGTGTCCATGTACAATGTTCGAAGGGACCGGCAAAAATGACTCTCCCTTTCTCCTTTTTTTTTTATTTCGTGTTTATTCTACTTATTTTATCACACAGCCGAGGAACGCGTCGCGTCAAACTTCCGGAGTTCCCAACCATTGCTATTCGCTGCGATTCACGCCTTTTGTATTTATTATGAAGTGTCGTAAACACATTGGATTTGCTTGTACATCTCTTTACTTTGGCTATGATTTTTAATGGAATGTTTAAACTGGTTTTTCTTTTTTTTTTTTTTTTTATGTTACTGTACTCTCTCGTCTCGGAAGATTGGAGTCGTGCCACGGTGATTGTTGCGAATTGTAAGACGAAAATCCAATCCAAAAATAAAAATTAATTTCATCGATGGAAAAAGGTTTTAATATATTGCGAGAATAAATTTTAATTTTTTGCTTATTTTTAAACAATTAAAAATGTAAGATAACTATGGCAAAGTAAATAATATCGCAAATTAGATATTTATCTAACGGTTCTCTATGACGTATTAATCAAAAAATTGAAATTTTTTTTTGCATTTATTTGTAGATATTTTAATTTTTTCTTTTTTTTTCAAATGTTCACATTTCCTTTTACGTAACAAAATCGATTTGAAACTGTATTTATTATGCATAGATTACATAAAAGTACAGAAAGAAACTCACAAGCGTGTTTCGTTAAAGCAAGAAATCTTTAATCTCGTATTATAAAAGATTACATACTTCGTCAGTACGCGATATCCGAAAAATCCAAGAATCCCATTGGGAAAAAACGCTGCTCATCCGTAATACTTTAACGTATATAACTTCGAGAAAAAGATCAACGAGTTTGCTCATTAGCCTATCGCGATGCTTTATGGCAGATTTATGGACTATTAGTTCTGCGCTTGGATTACCATCGGAGTATACGGCAACTTAAACATGGGTTAAGTTTATAGAAGAAACTAATATACCTTTGTGCTGTATTCGTGAGCCAGAATCTTCATCGAGATTACAATAATTTTATTGTAAATGCAAAATTAGCTCTTTTGTTTTTATGAATTATTTCGTCTTAGTCATTTTGATGTAAATGATTACTACTCTCAAAATTGTACATTTGAAGTTATCAAGATTTGTTAAATAACGCAATTTTTTTTTTAAGATTTTTCATTGTTTTTAACTAATACTAACATCAAATCAATCAATACTGAGATAAATTTTTATTATGAAAACGTATCCACACACAATCGCTATTTTTTAAAATTGGATATTTTGTAACACAAAGCATTTACTTCTAATTAAATTCAACTTCAAAGAAGATTATAAAGCAAATGCGTTTGCCCATTAATCTTTCCTTTTTCACGGAATTCATGTAAATCATGCGTTTAATCCTCCGCGTTCGCTTAACTGCATTAATCACTCGTGCGAGCATAAAAAGAGCGCGCGCTCAAAGAATAATGCATCGACTCTCTAGAGAGAGCGAGCGAGAGAGAGTCGCACTTCAGTTGCAGATAAAAAGAAAGAAAGAAAGAAAGAAAAAAAAAAAAACGAAAGAACGCGACGACGGCAGCCGAAGGAAAATGCGAGTTTACTGTTACGCAAGACAAAACGTTCCATTACCTCTCATTACGCGTTTGCGCACGGGAAAAGAGCTCGCGGGAAAAACAGCGGGCGACGGTCGGTGGACGGAGGAGGAGCGAGGAGACGAGATTAGGAACCGGTATGTTAACGCGGACAAGTTACGGCGAACTCGCTTCGAGCGACCGCTGCGAAAAAAGCCACCCCCATAAGGAGAATCTTCCCGACGCACCGCTACGCAAAGATACCTTTTTCTCGAGCCGTCATCGTTCTCTCGACGTTTACCGTACGACGCGCAATTGTTTATGGATAAAACGTCGAGCGACTTTCCGCCGTCGTCTCTCGCGCGCGCTCGCGCATGCGTGAAAAAGCTTGCGCGAGTACTTTCGAACGAGGAGAGGTTACGCGATGCTCGAGCAATGATGATGAGAGAGAGAGAGAGAGAGAAAAGCTGCTCCTCCGCGTTGAGTAAGATTGAAGAGCTCGGCAAGCTCTTTAAAATTTATTCGAAATTTTTTATATGGATGGATATAATTACGTAGAGTGCCGATTTCAGTCGTTTGCTCGCGTAAATCGCAATTTATATTGAATAGCCTTGTACTGTTTTATTATTAAAAGCCGGATTGTAAATTTAAATAAAAGTGAGTATTTTATTTGTTACTCCTATATTGTTTATTTGCCATTTCTCGTTTTTTTTTTAATTTTATATAAGAAAAGAATAGAGAAAATGTGAATACGTCAAGGCTATTCATACATACAAACTTATTTCGCATGAACGAGTTAAGAAGCATATTAATTATCCGTTTTATGGTTTTTTATTTTTATTAGCTTATTTTATTCTAATTTTAACGTACTATTATACGAGCGAAAAAGAGAAATCAAACTTTATACATATATTAAATCCACGAGTGCAACACAATTAAAGGAATATAAAATTTCTTTTACATTCAAAATTGCGCTGATTCTCATAATGATGCATTAACTGCAGAAAATTGCCTTTGAGGATAACTCGTTCTCGGCAATAAGCGAGAACTATAAATCTTTAAGATCTTATGATATTCTACTTTACTACTTCAGTTCTATTTCACCAATGCAAATGTACAGATTTAAATAGGAGTATATGTAAACAATGCCACGTAAACTAACTTATAGTTGTTTTATGCAACTTTTCAATTTTATTTGAATGATCATTGTTGATTTTTTTTTTTTTTTTATATATATATATATATATATGTATTTATAAGTATGTATGGAAATTAGCAGCATACAATTTTATTATCAATTATATTTTAAACATTTAAAACAAACCATACAATAAAAAATCTTTCCATTAGTGCATCACTAATGAGTGAATCGTTTAATTGATACAGCCAATGCAATTTCGCGATATTAAAATTACCATACGACTAAAAACTGTACCCGATAAAAATTCAAGCCTCTCAATATTCTTACGAGTCCCGAAAGAAAAATAAACGAAAAATCAAATTAAAACGTTTTTTATCTCAATAAAACTCCACCTTAAAAAGCCATTTAATAAATAGTAAGAAGCTCTCGCGCAGCGGTCGAAACCATAAAATTGAAAAAGAGAACCACGATAGGAGTGAAAGAGAGAGAGAGAGAGAGAGAGAGGAAACGCGTACAGTCACGGCCTTGCGGTAAGCAAACGCGCATATCCTCGGCGTATATAAAACTCGGGCAATAAAGTCTTTCGCGCGATTTGCATAATCCGAACTCCCAAGATATAACATCGGCGAACATCCTGACGTGATCCAGAAAATTATCCTCGGACGCTTTTATATATCCCAACGTGTTCTTTTTCCTCGCAAGCGGAGGATGTAACGAATTATAAAACTCGGGATTTTTCATTAGAATTCCCGTTTGTTTATTACGGCTTGTTTATCCGTGGCTTTGAATTTCTTTCTAATTAGACGCTGAATGTTTTTAAATAATAGTTACACATTAGAAACTTGCAAGTTGTTTTTTTCAATGTAAAAGAAGTTTGTTTAAGTTCAAACAAATTTTTAAGATACAATTTTTATGTGTTGAGAGTGCTTTATTATATAACATCAGTAAATATACTAGACATGGGTAAAAGTCATGACGTACATTGTGTTAGCATTCTTCCGAAGAGGAACACGTTCGCGAAAGCTGTAATCATCAACTTTGGTCGGGGTGAGTGTGACTCGGTAAAGTGTTTCCGCGCGAGCAGTTCGGGCAAAATAAAATGCAAAGGGTAAAAGATAAAGAGAGCGAGAGAGTCAAAAGCGGCGCGTAATAAGCCGGAACCGAGCTATTTTTCGAGAACCCCATAGGCGAGAGAGAGAGAGAGAGAGAGAGTGAGTGAGAAAGAGAGCAAAAGCAGCGAGCGGCGGGCTCGCGCGATGAGCGCACTCGAGAGCAGCCGTCGGTTATACACCGCGAGCAGCTCGCGCTTGATTAACGAGAGTTCGAATAGGTGGATCTTTAAGTGCGCTGTCGAATGAACGAGCGATGCCAAGCAGCAAAAGAGAAAAGGAAAAAAAAGAAGAAAGAGAGAGAGAAAGAGAGAGAGAGAGAGAAAGAGAGAAAGAGTAAAAGCCGCGCTGATTGATATGTTTGCGGGGCGGTTACCGCTTCTCACCGGTGGTTAGGTGGAGCCACCATCCACTACACCCAGACCGATGATTTAAGGGCCATATATTACGAGTCCTTGGCACCACCACTTGCTACACTAGTGCGCTCGCTCGCGCGCGCCCGTTCGATGTCTCGCGCGCGCGCGAACTCGTTGGATGTACCATTCGTGAGCCAACGCGCGTTATTAAGACGTTCGTTTCTCGCTCGTATACGCAATGAGAGCTTATTCTTATCCTTTTTCTCCTTCTTGCCTGCTTCCATCTAAAGCCGAAGCGAGAAAGAACGTAAAAGGTAGGAGAACGTACCGAGAAACGTGGTATTCCGTTGGATAAGGTCCTTTGTTGTCCTGCTTGCTGTTGGTATACGCAATCTTTCGGAAATAAACAATAATTTCAAAGGGATGAAATATAAATCATCGTAAGAGCGAATGCGGAGCGTCGATATTGAACGCGGACGATTGTTTATTTGGCGCTCGCGCTTATACACTGAATCCTAAGAGAGCGAGCGAGTGTTTTATTTGACGTTTACCATACCGTTTGCATCTCTAAGTGCCCGCGCGCAAAACTAGTTTTCGAGCTATTCTTTCTATGCGAGAGAGACTGTTTGCTCTTTGAATAAGCTAAACACTCGCTGCTTTATTGGCTTTACTTTTGCAAATAAATTTCTTTATACAATGGCTTCGTTATGTGATCTATAAGTCATTGTATAACATGGGTTGTTGCGATTGGTTTATATTGATTTAGACGTGTACATAAACTAGTTACTAATACGTAAGTAAATAAATATTGTATTTGTGTAAAATGGTTTTCATCATAATTTTTAAAATATTGGATAAAATATAAAATTGCCAGTTTATTTAAAATAACAGTTTTTCGATCGATATTTATATCACATAAATTTACGATTTATCATTGTTAAAGATAGTTGATAATTTCGCTAGACCAACTTGAATGAAGTTTTTAAAAAAACTACGGATTATTTTTTCAATTAACTCTGCTCCATTAGCGATAAATTTTACAGACAAAAAATAATTGCAAGATTTTACTCGTTTAAGAAAGAACAAACGCGCACACGATTAGGCTTGCCGGTGCACTTTGTGTTTATCCTTCGACGAGGGTCTTCTCGAGAACTGTCAGGTTTCGTGATCGATATTAGTTGAGGAACGTCCAATCTGTGCCGGAAATCGCTAGTTTTAATCGAGAGTGTTAAAAAAAAAAAAAAAAAAAAAAAAACAGAAACAAACAAAAACAACAGGGCGTTAACGGAATACAGACATCTTTGCGGATATCTTACACGAAAATCGACAAATGCCTTAAAGATGCGCAACTTTTGTCGTAAAATTAAAGACAAGAAAAAAAAAAAAAAAAAAAGAAAATGAGAAGAATAACGAAGCAAAGGGAAGAGAGAAAAAAGCAGCAGGAAAACGGAAAAAAGAAGCGAGAATTCCATGGGTTAGTGGAAGGCGCACGAGTAGCTGACGAGCGAACCGAGACGCACGCGATTCTCAACTACCTCCGATCTTTTGCCTTCTCCCTCTTCTTACTTACACGCTATGGACTTGTTTCGTTATTTTAAAGTTTATTGTCTTCGTGTTTTTTCTCTCCCGCTGATCTCGCTTCGGCGCTGCGTCGGTTTAATTGAATCCGGAGGAAATTATCATTTTGCGAGATACTAAGTTTGCTCTACCGAGAGATAACGTGGACAACCGATAATTAAGAACTAACGACTGCACGAGATGCACCCGTCGATATTCTTGTAAAGGAGGTGCCGGTGATTAAGCTTCATTAATATGAACTTTAAATATTTATTTTGCATTATGGCGTGTTCTCGGAGAGATACTTAAAGACTTATGGACTTGTTACGCATGAGTTATTGCTTTTTTGCTATTCTAGTTTATTTACTAGGCTCGAATATTTAAGCAATCATTTAGGATTTGTTATTAAATTTTTGCATTATATTCACGTTATACAATTCAAGCATACAAATTGGAGAAATCGAAAATTGTTTTACTTTATGAATAATTTTATTAAATAATTTATTATTATAGTTCGATTTCAGATACGATCTTAGCTAATTAATATACATCGATTATATCTTGAACTTCCATTCATTGAACAATTAAGCCACTCGGTACTTTATATTTACTTACCTCGGCAAACAAATTCCGAGCATGCAAAAACTCATGGTACATGCAACATCGCAAGTTCTCGCGCGAAGGAAGAGAGGACACATAACAGAGCAAATCTCGCTCTCTTTTATTCCCGTCTCGAGACTACAAAGTTTTAATGTTCTCGCATAGCTCGGCGCAACGTTAGTGTTGCTGTGCGTATCTATACATTTATGTGTACGTAGCAGCTTTAGCGCTTGCGCGAAAAAGAGCATAAAACGTTCTCGCGGGCCATTCCCGGACTAATTGTGAGCGTGGACCGCGCGCTTGTTGTTATATACATTGTTACACAATGATGAACGAAGGGAAGAAGCGAGGACCTCAAGACTCCTCGCATTAACGAAGACGCGCGATCGCGGCGTCGAACGTCATCGTGACGGCCAGATGAAGTTGTAACAATGAGCTCGCAATGATAATGCGGCTATGCCGCTTTGTGCGAAAGTGAATTGCCGACAAATAATGAGAGAGAGACAGAGAAAGAGAGAGAGAGAGAGAGAGAGAGAGAGAGAGAGGGGGGGAGAGGGAAAGGAGCAACGAAGAGATAAATAGAAAATTAAAAGACGCAGAGAGAGAGAGAGAGAGAGAGAGAGGGGGGGAGAGGGAAAGGAGCAACGAAGAGATAAATAGAAAATTAAAAGACGCAGAGAGAGAGAGAGAGAGAGAGAAGAAAAGGAAAATAAATGTGCAAGAAGCGAGGATAATAAACAATAATGAAAATGTGACCATAGAAATCGTTGCACAGAATGTTATAAAGAAGAAGCATTTTTCAAAAAAATGTTTTTTGTTAAATTTCAGCAATGTATATAATAATGGGTTTGAAGTTTCCAACGTTGGAGTCCAACGAAATTTTTCAAAAACTGTTTTTATTTAAAATTTATATTTATATTTTCTGTCTCAATGTTTTATAGCATAACCGAATATTCAAGTATCAATTTAAATATAATTTGTACATTTTTAGGAGCATTATAGTATTCAAATGTGAAAAATTATTTCGCTGTACTCTAACGTTGCAAACTTCAGACCCATATATAATATAAATTATTCAATAACTCAATGATAAATATTTTTTTAATCTTTATTGGAAAAAAAAACTAATGAGAAAACTATAAAAATAATGTCGAAAAAAATTGACAAATGTAAAGATAAGAGGTGCAATTGATAAATTTATAAAAATAACGTAATTGAAAATAAAGCAAGAGCAAAGGGAACGCGAGATGAAAGCGACGGATAAAGGGAGATCGAAAAAACAAGAGAGAAGAAAAAGAGAGCCGAAGGAAGGTGAGCGTTGAAGGCAAGGTAAAGAAAGAAGCGAACTTGCCCCAGGAGATCATTAGCTCACCTGGCTTTGGCTACGCACGGAGCTGAAGCGTTTTTACCCCCTTATCGGTTCCACCCTAATTGCGCGAACGTTGTCGCTTGTATTGTCACATTACGGAGGTAATGTCGCTCTCGTTGCACTCTCCATATCACCGCTGGCGCTTTTAAAATCGGTGTTCGTAGCTCTTAAAGAATCAAAACATTTATTCATGGTTGATTCAACATTCGTTGAAGAGAATTACGATATTGTACCTACCTTTTATTTAACAAAGCCCTTGGTACTTTAATATACTCATCGATAAACTATATAGCAAAACTTTTATAAGCATTTCTGAAGCGAATGCTATAAACTCCGAATATTAATAAGTGTTACAAATGCCATTTTACAACGTTGAGTAGAAACACTCCTTTTTAACAAAATTAATTTGCACGATCGAGTGAAAGTGAAACTGTCATTTATAAACATCGACGTTTCTTTAATAAAACCTTCCCATATCTAATTAAAACTAGATTCAATTCACCTGGAAAGGGCAATTCTTTTCGATAATATAATTTCTTATCAAAAAGTAATAAAAGGAGATTAAGAAATGAGTAATCAAAATTAATGAGTCATAAATGGTCTTGACCGAGCAAAAAAGACAGAGAAAGAGAGAGAGAGAGAGAGAGAGAGAGAGAGAGAGAAAGGAATAGAGGGTAAAGAGTGGAAAGAAGTAAGGTGTAGAAAGGAGGAATATATATATATATATATATACACACACATATGTAAGTGTATATAAAAGAAGAGAAATAAGTAGCGTCGAAGGATGGACCGAATCGCCTTTTCCCACATGTGGCTACACATACACACACAAAATTTAATATATGTATCTATGTATATATACGTGTATGTAGACACACGTAGACTGTATAGGTCGATCGGTGAGAGCTTGGCTTATAGGTAAAGCTCGTGTAGATAATTACCGACATGCCGCATGAGCTGGCGATATTAATCACGATTAAGTCGATTTTACGGCGCCCCGGCGTCTATAACGTGATGCTCATAGACTTTTTTTAATTTTTTTAATGGCTTTCTTCCACGTGCCTTCTTATAAATGCAGAAAGAGCGAACGGATGAAAAAAATAAATAAATAAAAAAAGTGCGTACATGTATTATTGCGGCTCGCGATTAATATTAATATACCGTTGATGTTTAATATAATTCTATTAATTACCCTGTTAATAAAATTCTCAACAAAATAACATTGCATAAATTACGAGGCGAACGTGTTGTTCCGATAAAATTCTAATTTAACTCTGAATGCAATTTAAAATTTTCCTTCGCAAGCGGAATAAAAATCATCTTGAGTTAATAATTCAGCAAGTTGAATAGTCGAGATTTATATACATATACACACATACACATATACATCTCATTTAACTTGTGCTCTAACAATTTTTTTTAATTAATAAGATTAAAATAAATTGTATGATTTATACTTATTTAAGTTTTAAGATATCTCCTTTATAATTTCGCCGACGTACAACTTTTATTTATAATACGTTTCTTTTCCAGTATTTTAAGCTTCTCATAAGGAAAAAAATAATTGGTAAGATTAGGGTAATTTTTTTTCTCTTTTCTTTAATTATTTATAAATTTTACATGAAATTTAAATTATCGTGCCAAACGTTGAAAAAATAAAGTTAATAAGAATCGTTTGATCTGTACTATATAACGTAACTTGAGAATCGCGTTACATTTTTATGTGAAAAATATTCGAAATTGTGTAAAGGAATGATCATAATTAAATAGGTATACAAAGTAATTAAATAAATGTAAACGCTGGAATGAAAATTTTCTCAATTATCAAGAAAATACAAAGCGACGAAAGGCCGCATAAAGAGTAAGAACTTTAATTCATCTAAAAAATTTTAAAACCGAAACAATCAAAATATATACAATAAAAAAACTGAGCGGAGAGTTCGAAAGTAGCAACAATGCAGAAAATTCATAGTTGCGGAGTCTCCTCGTGGCGAAAAAGGTAAACGTTCGGCGGTTTCCAAGCCTTTGTATTCCTCTCTCTTATTTCATTAAGAATACAAAGATGACCGACGGCGATCATTTGCGGTGTACCGAAGACTATACCGACGACTCCTCGCCCTCCCACTCTTTCTTCGGCTTGAATTTTTCCCTGGCGACGTAGACGAACTCTTCTTTCTTTATTCTCTCTGGGAGCGCGAGAGACACAGACGCCGCGGTATAAATCAAAGCTTCCGAGCCCAGTCTCCTCCTACGGTTTTTCTCTCTCTCTCTCTCTCTCTGTTTCTCTTGCGAAAAATTTGCGATTTGCAGTCGCGTCCTCGCGCAACTTTGACGCTTTCTGGGCTATTGAGTTTTATTCTATGTTTTAATTATACAAGTTGATACTTTCTTCATTCATCAAAGTAATACGCGGCGAAATAACTATTTTATCAATATTTTTATTGTTATATCGTATACTTCATTATCAAATTAATTCGTTTTAAATTTTAATATTATAAACAATTTTTAATACATAATCAGAAAAATTACAAAAAAAAGTTACTCGGCCGAAGCATCAAACAATCGAATGAAAATCTCTGTTAAGCATATATACCGTTCACTATTCAAACAAAATTCGCCGAAAAAAAAAAAAAAAAAAAAGATCACCACAAGAGAGCAACGTGACCCCTTGGGCTCTCGAAGGAAATGTGCCCGTGCCGTCTAATATAAATATCTTATCGGAATTGCAAAATGATTCCGCGCGGAAGCGCGCCGAGACTTTACCGACCGACAACGAGAGCCGCACGATTCCCATGCAAAACGAGCCACGTAGTAGCGAAAACCGCGTGCGCGCACACGTTTATATACATAATCGTAGCCGGGGACGAGCGAATTTTTTCCCCCCGCTCGAGTACGGTATTAGTAGCTCCTCGATTTGTATAAGAATGGAGAGAGGCGTGGGCAGATATTTTCTTTCTCTTTTTGCTACCGGTCGGTGCTTCACCGTTGCGTACACTTTATCGCCGGAGGGAACCAGTTATACGAGGATCGCTTACCGCGCGGTTTAGCTTCGGTACTGCACTGTGAGAAATTCAAATGAGCCGTGAAAGAGAGAGGGGGAGAGAGAATGGAAGAAAAACGTAGGTACATAAAATTTCTTAATTATCTTTATGTTCCAACGCGCGAAACTAGTTTAATTTTAATGTTTTTTGGACCGAGCGACTTCGCTCATGGGAGGCCGATACGATGCTTGAAGTTGAACGAAACTGTGTATATGCTCTGCTTTTACACCTTTGTTCTAATACGGTATTTTATTTATTCTTAGCTAGGTACGACATTTCTGCATAAGTGCTAAATAGTAATATATCTTTAATTAAAAAGGGCAAATTGCAAGGAATAATTAAAACTATTTTACTGCACAAAAAGTTTATTTTATCAAATTTTCGGAATCAATTGCTAAACTTAATCGTAAGCGGCAATTATAAAAGTTTTTTTAATTAGAATACACTTTGTGATTATTAACCTTGTGGTATTCATATAGACTTTTTGTAAATTAAGTACTATTCTAGATAAAGTAAACGTACCACCGAGGTACATACAAACGTTGTTTGCCTCGCACTCGCTAATATTAACACTCGATAAAACCGCAGTAATAAAAGCGCGCGCGCAAATAAAGCCAAACGTAGCTAGAAAAATAACAAGAGAACGCGTAAAGCATAAGGCGAGTCCGTGTCTCGGAAAAATTGATCTCGCGTGTAGGAGGCAAGAGAGGCTGCCGCTCTTTGCGATATTAGCATATAGCAGCGTGACTCCAAACTTCCATCTCTCTTTATCTCTCTCTTTTCCTCTCATCTGAATAAATATCGTATTATAATTAAAAGAATCTTTCGACCTATAAATCAATGAGACTCGGTTTATATATCAGGCGTAATATTCCTCCTCCCCTCTCTCTCTCTCTCTCTTTCTCTCTATCTATCTATCTTTCTATCTCTCTCTCTCTCTCTTTCTCTCTCTCTCTCTTAGGTTCATTGCTATATAATGGCGCGCAATTGGTAGGGGCACCGTGGGGGGCCCCATGAGCGAACTATGCTAATGGGACTCTCTCACGTGAGCGACGATGAGCAAAGTAAAGAAACGATAACGAAAGATAAAGGAAAGCTCGTGGAAAATAGAATAGCCAAGAATAGAGAGCTCATAGCCAGAGAACGAAGACGATTCGATTTAGCTAAATTTGTGCTTTTTTTAAATCTTTAATTTCCTATTAATTTTTGAATACTAACTCCGTGACCATAATATAATTTTCGATTCGAATTTGTGTGTGTGTGTGTGTGTATATACGTGTGTATATATATCCTACAATTTCTATTTATTTTATTCTGATTAACTGTAAGTTTAAAAGTCTATAAGCAACGGTTGCGCTCTTTGAAATAAAACTCAAAGAGCAAGTTGATCTCTACACCGGCGCATCGCCATGAGAAATGACGTGGAGTCAAGAAAATATGGTTAAAGCCCGGTACGAAAATGTATATGTACCCATACATATATCGAACATACATACGAAGAAGGGATAGTTTTCTAGGGGCGCCGCATATCAGCGAGCCCTCGCTCTGAGATGCGGACGAATCGTGCGAGCGGCATCCGCGGCGGTGGCCGGCGTCTGATGTTCGCCGACCGCGCTTATCAATTTGTTAAGAGCACCAGAGCACACGTACACCGGTTAACGCTTACCGGCGCAGCAGTGTGTATGAGAATGTGTACACGTATATAAGAGGCCGAATGGGCGCCGCGGCCCGATAAATAACGCTGCTTAATATGAGCCTCGCCCCCACCCACGAGCCGAGAGCCACAGAGCCATAGAACAGCGCATATATGCGCGCGCCATATTCCGTCCGGTACTTTATTGATCCATCGATCAGCACGGGTGGTACTTCGAATCTCGATCCTTTCTTCTCTCTCTCTCTCTCTCTCTCTCTGTCTTGGAGTTGGAAAGAGATAGAGAGCAGAACGAGTGTGCGTGACTCCTTGCCGCTCTTCGGCTTTGATTCACTGTGGGACATGTACGATAATTTGTAAGCTCGATGAGAGATCATAACTCCCGATGAAATGTGCGCGCGGACGCTCCGTGACTTTGTGCTTATGCGCGTGCGAGAGAGAGAGAGAGAGAGAGCGAACTCGTGTGCGCGTGAGCGAATGTAGCGAGAAGCGCCGACTCGTAAGCAAATTTTTTCTTCTCCGATCCTTTCCCTCCGCTTACGCATTATTTACTTTTTTCTCTCCTTGCCAATCTAAAAGAGAGCAAGAGAGAGAGAGAGAGAGAGAGATGTGACGCACAACGCGATGTATAAAGGTTTATTTCTTTTGAACAAATTTGTTGACAGTTATTAATTAATGCGTGTCAGGATCAAATATTAAACGTGTAATTATGTAAATTGCTTAAAATTAAAATTGGTAAAAGTGACTTATACGTTACAAGCGTGTGTTGATTCAGCAATTTTATTGATTTAAATAAAGATAAGAAATGTACAAAAAGTTTGTTTTTGTACTTAAATTAATATCGAATGATATTTTCCTTTGAAAGTCGCGTTCGCGATAAATTATTCTCTGCAAGTGTATTTATTTCATTTTATCAAGAATAACGTTTAAATATCGATTTTTTGCTTATTCAATTCATCATTTACTTACAAACTGCAATAAATTTTCGTTTTTTTAACAACCCACGGTCTTAATTTATTCTACATACGGAAATAAGTCTTTACACCTTTCCTTTGATTAAAATAAATTTGTAATTAAATTAACCATATATCAAAGTTTGATCATTTTTACAAGTTCGCGCATTAATTATGCATTAAAATTTTAATTTATCTATAAAAACAAAAAGGTAAAGTTACGCGCCCGTAAATTTACGATTAAATTTTTAGCACCCAAGTAAACTCGCTCGTTTGAGATCAACCGAATCAATTATAAAGATAATGGCATAAATGGAGCAATTGTAAAACGTAGAAAGGAACGAGTTCATCAGTTCACTTTTGTATCGCTTGAGAAGCGTGCCGTCATCAATCAAAAGCCGAAGTAAACTTTATATACAGTTCTCTTAATATTTAACAAATTATTCGCCGAGGCTTCGAGTCACAATCGAATTTCGCACAAAACGCTCCATCGTCGAGGAACCCGCTAAATTCACCGAGCCCTTTCGACTCCGCGTTAGAAAAGAATGGGAACGACGACGCATAAGAATAAGAAGAGAAAGAAAAAGAGTCGAGCATTATTATGACGCGAACGGTAGTTTATTTTGTCGGGCGGCGTTTGCGCCCGAGACAAATTAACATCGAGCGTACGTATGCAGCCAAAGCGAGCGCGGAGACGTACACGGATGAACAGAAAAGAGCGGCGCAACAGCGCGATTAACAAAGCCCGATACAAATTAGATTAAATCGCCCGAGGGGGCGGCATCTCTGCGCGGCGAAGAAAGGCCCCGATGATGATACAACTTGATAAATAGACGAATGTCATGCGATGCTTAAATGGGACGCGTTTGCTTGCTATCCGTTCACTCTCCTTCTCTCTTTCTCTTTTTCTCTCGTTTATACTTACGCGCGCGATTTTAAGTATCCCCGCGCAAACTCCCTCGCGACGCATAAAGCATGCGAATAATTACGACTGCGTAAACTGTAAATTCATTTAGCTGCGGGTTCACATGGGTTACACGTTTTTATCCCTTATTCATCTTTATGTCCTCGCTTTTTTTAATTTCCCTTTGTGTTGGAGTTGACCCCAGCGTCGATTGCATATGCAAATCATCTGTTTTCATTTGATTGCTCTTAATTTGCGCCGTGAATATCTGCTTCGACAGCGCATCCTAACTGTGATATGCGTATGTCTACATCGCTTATTTTTTCGTGAAAAGCATTTTGATTGTGCTTGAGCGTTTGGCGCGGAATTATTTTTAGTTATTTTCATATAATTAATGCATTTCATGCGTTATCAAATGCGCAAATTAATCTTCTAGTAAATTAGGCGCTTTATATTTTAATTAAGGCGTTAAAAAATTAACAAGCCATATATTCTTTTATTCATAGGTTTATTATTTCATTATAATTTAAATGATTGCTTTTATGTGCGACCAAAATAATCGCAAAGGAAATATTTTTTTTTTTTTTTTTTTTTTATTTTTGAATAAAAACATAACTTTATATACAACTCTATACATAATTTATTTATAATCAGAAGTCACGAAATGAATCTCAATTAAATGAGTTACTACTTTATTATTTATTTCCTTTACTCGTGAAAATTTAATACGTTTTATGATTATTTTCTAAATCATAATGAAGATAATTCTGCAAATTATCGTTTTCCATGTATGAATGTTATAAATTTTAAAAGAGTAAAAAGAGAAATACATCATAAATGTATATCGGCATTACAATACAATTAGATTCGACAGGAAAGTTAAAATCCTGTAGAATAATCCTTTCAATATAAACCGTTTTGATTCGTTATCCATTTCACATCGAACAGTGCGTTTTGTAAAGAGCAGACACCATCTACAAACAAAAGGAAAATGCTTCATAATTGAATCTTGTATTACACCGAATCGCTCACGAGAGAGAGAGAGAGAGAGGGAGAGAGAGAGAGAGAGAGAAAGAGCGATATCTTGAACCGTTCAGATTTGGAAAAATCATCGAATAGTGCGCAATAATACACTCGGCACATAATAATTCTTCCTCGGTAACACAGCGTAATAGAAGCTACAAATATTGTGCAATCCCTTGCATACAAGCGCAAAGATATAACTTTTTGCGGTTTTTTCGGGATGCGTTTATATATGTATACATGTATTATCAAAGAATCCAGCGCGTGCGATCGCCTCGTGTATTACCAGACTCGGTGATCCGGCAAACGAGCGCATTAACGATATATACTTATACACATATATATATGTATACATTTAGTTTTTATAGGATATGCAAGGAACCCGAATGATCGGTGCATTTGTGAGCACGCGCGCACAAGTATGTGTGTGCAATATGTACGACAAGCCACCGGAGGACTGTATCCTTCGGTTATCGTAAAGCCGCGCGCTGCATTTTTCGTGCTCTACACAAAAGAGAAAGACAGAGAAGGAGAGAGAGGGAGAGAGAGAGAGAGAGAGAGAGAGCACGACGTCTCAATATACGCTCGATCGAAATTAAGATCGGGGATAGTAATGATCATGCACCGGGCGGTGTAATAGTGGAGGAAAGAGTATACGTGTGTTTGTGTGTGTTTATACCTGTGTGTAAGAAGGCGACTCAACCTTTCGACTCGACCTTCTTCCCCTTTTGCCTTGCGCGCACACCTCTTTTTTTCTCTCCCCCTTCCCCAGCTCATTTCTCTCTTGTTTTTCTTAATCCTCGCTTCTTCTTTTATGAGGCGCAGTTTCCGCCTTCGCCAATCTGGGACCGTATTAAAGCAGCGACTATTTATCATCGCTGGAGCGTGCACGGGGCCTTTTGCGAGCAAGATTAGCTGATTTGGTTATTTTGAATCGGGCGTTTGGCCCACCACGTACATGGTTTAACCGTATGGAAATTATCTTTTGATAGCGCTCGAATTTTGCTTTACGTATATAAAAGGGATGTAGTATGAAAATTAATAATAAGTACCGATAGAAATCATAAAAATTGCAAATTTTTAACCGTTCGAAAATTTAGATTAAATAAAGGTTATCAAGTCTTATGTTTTTATTTATAAAATTATTAATACTACAAATAATGTAAAGAAAAAATGTTAAGTTTCATTACCGATAAGCGTGATTTTTTCATGCAAAAACGAAATTCATTAATAGCGGTCGAAAGAACAATTCTAATCGTCAGCTGTATGTATAAACAATCGCATATTTTTACTCATTTATATTTACACGTAGAAAGAACATTTTGGTTGATTAGTTGATTTCTTATTAGTTATACATTTGATACTGATGGCTGTGCTCTTTAATCTATAATTTCTTTATTTCTCAATTTTTTTTTTTTTTTTTTTTTTTTTTGTAATGCAATTCATCTGATCGGAAATTTTTACTTTATAATTTATTTAAAGCAGTAAAAGTTTGCAATATTTTATATCTGTAAAATAAATTTTAAGTACATTTGTACAGTGCTTTAAGATGATTTAAATTTTTGTATCCAATCCAATCAAACGAAATGCATCGCGGTTCTTTTTATCCACGACAATAAGAGTATATCTTTTAATTGCCTTTTCAAATTTTTAGTCCGAAAGTCTGAGATTTTTTTTTGCATAAAGCTGTAACACGTATTTGTAATTTATTAAGTTTTCTCTTTAATGTCTATAAACATTCCTATCACTCATCGTTACCACTCAGTTTTTGAGAAACTTCTCAAACTCGCGGTAAACAGAACAGAGCGCAAAAAAGAAGTTCCACAAAAAAGAAACTAAAAAAAAAAAGAGAAGAAAAAGAGAATCGATCAACAATAATGCCCAACTTCACCTCCAATGAGTCTCATTAAAATCAATCCATAAATGTAATCGTCGCTGCTAGCACAAGGAATAATAATCGTACGTCCGCGCGCGAAACGGGAAGCGACGACGAGGTTGGCGCTACGAATCCTTTTTTTTATTTTTTCATTGTTATTTTCGACGACTGCTCGGGCTTCTTCCGCTTGAATTTTTCGGCTTCCAGGAATTCATTAAAATATCGGCGTCGCCGTCGTGTTCGTCAGCGGACGCGTAATGATAGCGTTGCGGTGCCGCCTCAAAGCGATTTATGCGGCCGCGGCGACTCTCTTTCCTTCACAGGTGGGCGTTAGCTTATTCTTTTTCTCTGTTTCTTCAGGCTGTGGATTCTACAAATATGTATTCATATAATTGCTCCTCGTGGTTTTTTGAAGGAAATGTTTCAAACCAAAAAAAAAAAAAAATGGTTACGTTGTTTGAAGCTCGTGTTCTTCATACAGATGTGATGTACACTGTGTTATTTATATCGTTCGATTTTGTTAATTAAATATGAAAATATTAATAAATGGTTTAAATTTATGAATAAATGATTCAAAAAAATGAATTATACTGATATTTTTTAAAATTTTGTTAATAAATAGCTTTTCGATCGTGATTGGATGATTTAAATATACGCCCAATCATTAGCCGAGTGAATAGACCTGAACAAAGACGTACAAACTCACAGAGATGGCGATATGCCCCTGAAAATCAGCGCCCTTTAATTACGTTAGCGCGCGTGGAAAAGTCTCACACGATTTTCGGCATCTCCTTTAATGTTTTCTGGATCTAATTATTTGAACGATCATCGGGGACCACACAAGTCATTGCTTTTGATAGTTGCGTCTGTATAGAGCCGCGGCGATACTGTTACGTTTGATTAATGAAGCGATCCCGTAGTCAAGTGCGTGTGTATGTGTTTAAGATCCCATCAATTTTCGTAAATACACGGTCTACTATTTTCATCGGAAATTGGATAATGATGAATTTTCAAAATAATTAATAATGCATGGTTCATTCGATTTTGATTTAATGTAAGACAATAATGTATTTTTATTTATATTTTTCTTTTTACTATTAATAAATAATAAACCAATCGAAAATAAAATTATTCTGAGAAATTAGTACCAGATCCAGTAAAAATTATTATTGCTTCAATTAGCAGCTGGGGACTTTTTAACAAGGATAGAATTGTACACGAAAAAAAATTTTAGCAAATTATTTGGTCGCAAAAAAGTCACTAATAAGATTATTCCCAGGCTCAATCTGCACGCGAGCACGTAGCAGCAAGAAAATTCAAAGTTATCTCGTATATCTTTTTTGTTTTTTTTTTTAATCTTCCTCCCACCGCGAACTTTAGGCAAAAATATAGCGCGAAGCAAGCTGCAGGAGAAATTATCGGCTTGAAAGTGAGTAATTGCGCAGGCGGCAAAAACAGGGAAGGGGGTGTGTTGGAATCAGTTAGTGGCCATTCGCGGCTGCGCTCGCTGAGCGCTTTTTGTCTCAAATTTAATAAGCGACGAGTGTGACGGCCGAGCAAAAACGGGGGCGGATAAGAAAGGGAAGAGAAGTGAGGGGCATCGACGACGACTCGAGAAACAAGCGCGCCGGAGCTAAGAACAAGAGAGAGAGAACGCAGAAAATAAGAAGAAGGTGAAGGCGCGAGAACCTCCCGAAGAACAAGATTATCTCATTCTTTTAAGAGAGAGAGAGAGAGAGAGAAGGATGGAGATGGAACGAGAACGAGTATCGACTCTATCTCTACTTCCGGTGGCCATTGCAACGCTTGCCCTCTGGATCATCATCGGTTCTCATATGAGGACCGTGTTGAAAACAACGCGAGAGAACAAGAAAAGCCACGATTGTTTCACAATGCTTCGAGTAAAGTTGTCGTAGTCGTCAGCTGTGGCATGATAAAAGTGCATCGCTATATATATGAACGTGCGAAAGAAAGGAAAGAACGCGCATACGCGATCTATTTTGCTTTGTCTGCTTGAAATGACCTTCGCGTATACGAGAAGTCACGAGGATATAATTTTCGACTGAATAACTATTACGTTCACACATATTTCAACGATTTGAACTCGTGAATTAAAAGTGGTACACCTGGTTTACCAATTGTAAGGCTCAGTCCCACGCACAATATCGTAAAGACGCGGCAGTTACCTTTGCTCCTGCCGAACCCATAAAAACCCCTCTGTCATTGTTCGATCGGTCCATTCCGAGGTCGGCCGAACGTTCACGAGGCGACTCGCGATTTGGTTTCAAGATACGCTCATAAGATAACATAAGATCAACTTACGCTGTTTCTTTTTACATACTACGCTTGCAGGTCAATATGCACGATATTCTTTTTGACTTTATTTTTACTTAAGGTTGCTCTTAAAGATAGTTCGCGCGATGCTCATTGATGGAATTTTTGACCGATCGTGAATCATAGTGAATGGAGCATTTCTTTTTTTCGCGGATGATTTGATTTTTGAGAAACTCATTTTGTAGAAAAAGTAAAGTTTTTCTTTGGAAAACTTTTTTATTGAATAGTGAGATCATTATATATTAAAAATACGTATTTAAAAAAAAAGTTTTTATTAATTTCATTATTTAATGTAATAATTATATGATATTTGAGTATCACTTGATTTAATCAATTAATTTTTCTCACCTAATAAAATATGTTTGAAGAAAACAATTATATTCAAATATAATTTTTATAATAATAGTCATTAACCTGTGATAACTGTAAACTAAATTTTGATAATAGACCGCATCGCCGTTGCTTTTCAAAGCCGATCCAGTAAAAGAAAAGTAAAATTCATGGACATTATTGGAAAGAATTGATCGATGTTAATTAAATATTTGATGCAGTTCCTCGCGATTGATCTTAAGCGCCAGCTGACATTCAGCAACTTTCTCATAATACATAGCTCGCGCAAAGCGACAATTAATCAATTAAAAGATAATTAACCAGATATATATTGTGTAAAACCTCGAACATCATACCGTTGGGATGACGTCGAAATAAACCAGAAGTGGTAACGGTGGCGCCGAGAAAAAGACCCACGTACACCTTCTCCTCGGAAAGTGGCAACGGCGATTACAAAGCGTGATAATCCACCTTGCTGAAATCGCTCCCCTTTCACCGTTCCCCCTGCACTTGCCTCTTCGAGCGCCACACTGCCGCGACTCCGAGCTGGCTAATAATAGTCAAATTACAATAATGAAGCGTGCGATCGAAGCGAAGTACCGTCCATTAGGTCAGCTCGCGAGAAACAAGCGCGGGATTACTTCCAGCTCGACGAAACGAGTCTTCCTCTCTCATCCAATGCCTCTCTCTAAGAAGAGAATTCTACTTTTAAAGGACGAGCCTATTCGTGTGTTAAATACACGTTTAAGTAAGGTAGAGGTAAGCATGCATGTGTGAGTGCACGCGTAAAAAAAAAAAGAGGGACGAGAGGGAGAAAGCGAAACGGAAAGGACTGATGAAGCGAGAGAGTCGGTGGATGCCTCTTGCATCGTCATCATCATTCGAGGTACAAAGACAAACGCCGCCGCTGCTGCCATCGCCACCGCCGCCGTAGCTGCCGCCGAGCGCGAGGGAGTCCGAAAAAAAATGGCTATGCTAAATAATAGGCTTTAACCGGATCCGCGTCACGATCTCCCGCTCTTCATTCATGATCCCGCGGGAACCGCCGAATTCCTTACTCGGTTAGGCCCCTTGCGATATCTTAAGTCAGTACCCGAGAATTTTCAAAAGGACCGAACTCGGTGCGACGCGGGCGCGTTATTTTGTTAACATATGCGCACCGCCACTGATATCCGTCAATCGAAAGTAACGAGAAGAGATTGATAAAGTTTTTAATAATTTAATCGAGTAACAAGTAATGGAACAAGTTATATTACAAATTTTTGATTAATTTAAAAGTTTCAACCATTCGTAGTTTTTCTTCAACTTTTGAACCGTGTTAAATATTGCATACTTTTTCAAGTTTTAGTTTTTATTACCAAGCAAAAAGAGTGAGAACTTGATTTCTTGCAAATTATATGGGACAATTTAAATCAAAATGTGCATTTACAAGATAGCTAGTCAAACATGCATGTGTACCAGATTTAGTTTATACTTGTACATAGTCAGAAATTTTCAAATTGGACCTGAATATACCATTGGGAAAACACGTTGGTATCGGTAAACAAGTTACGTATGTGCTGCAGAATTGGTGATACACTAGTTGTTGTGTGACTATCCTCTAATGGAATATGTCATAGATTAGATAATATTTTTACTGGTCGATTGAAAATATTTCGATTCATTTTGGACTTTTAATTTTTTTTTAAATTAAACATCTCTATTTCTTTACCACACTCATCACTATTATTATTTTAGAAAATGTTGTTATTTCTTAACGACATTTATTCAAGTCAATTCCATTATCGAAAATCGCATTAAAAAGCTGTATTACCATAACCGCAGTGAAACTAAAAATATCTCGGCGGTAAAACGATTCGGAAAAAAGTAGAGAAAAAAACGGCAAGAAGTCGATATACCGTATTTTTCCAATTGAAAACGCCCGCATGCATTCCGATGCGCATACGGCCATAAAAGCAGGAAATATTATGCATGCGCCAAACGATCCAACAATGCATGCTTCCGAGCGCGTATAGGACCCACCGAGTCTCTTTACCTTCTTTGTCTCTTTTCTTTTTTTACCTGGTCGCAGGTAGAGAGAGAGAGAGAGAGAGAGAGAGAGAGAGAGAGAGAGAGAAAGAGAGAGGGGATACAAAGTTCCGCAGAGAGGTGTATTGCCGTACAGCTTTTCGTCGTCCTCTCGTCGTCCTCCTTTTCGTGAATTTGCGTAGGAACCGAGGAAATTATTGCAGCTCGCCGGTGCTCTTTCTCTCTCTTTCTCGAGTGACGAATAAGGGAGACACACCAAGACGGACGGATTCCAAGATTCGTCGAGCCGAAAGAGAAAGATATTTTTTGCCCTCCTCTCGTTTTTTTCCCTCTCCTCTCGCGCGTCTTTTTTCGACAACTCGCCGACACGAATGTCTTTGGCGGGGTCTCTCGCGGCTACTTTTTCGCTCTTTCTGTATATAGATATATACATCTATTCCTCTCTCTTCTTTTTCCTTCTCCTTAATGATCAAATTACCGAGTGGCACCCTCGAGCGGTAGTTTTCTCTTTTTCTTCAGGTACGTCCGAGTATTCGTATAATGCATATACTTTGCGACATAACGCATCTCTAACCTTTAACCAATGTTAAAAAGATCAACGCTGTAAGGATAGATCGGATCTTTCGATAAAGAAGAAATAAAGCAAACTAATTTTCACTGCTTACAAACTTGGCTTACGCTCGTCTTTTTCTTTTTGCCCCTTCGCTCAGAAATTAGCTAAAGAAGGATTATTACCGCCGGAGAGGAAGCAATGTGGTAGTCGACGAGAGGTAAAGGTAACGGCGCGAATTCTCGAGACAACGATGGCTCGCTTCTGGCTACCGAACAAATTTTCCTAATGAGTGCGGAAAGAGAGGATGAGCGAGCATGGAATCTGTCGAAGAATCTACGCACCGGCTGTCGATGGGACTTTGACTGGCGTTAACGTTTTTCTATACACGCGGGAACGAGATCGGGAGACTGCGAGAGAGGTATATATCGAGAGCCGCGTGTCTGCGATTCTTGAGCATCGTCAGAAGAAGTGGAAGGGAACAGGTAACGGATTGGAAAGGGAGAACTTCTGTCTCTCTTTGTCTCTCTCTCTCTCTCTTTCTCTCTTTCTCTCTTTCTCTCCCTCCTAATGCCATCGTACTAAGTGTAGCGGTGATCCTTCCTTCTTTCCCGCTTGCGGACCGCTCCCGATCTTGATTCTTTGCTGCAGCCTCGCGAAGAAGAAAAGAATTTATGGCTGGTTCCGAGAAGCCAAGGCGCTGATGGGAAATCCTCGGCGTTGATGATCGCTAGAGAGCAAGTCCATGCAACTTCAACGAGAGTCTCTGTGTATGTGTGGACGAGTTGCGAGTGGTAGCGCTTCTTGGATAAACGAGTATCAGAAAGTAGTCGAGAGAGAGAGAGAGAGAGAGAGAGAGAGAGAGATAGAAAAAAAGAAAGAGAAAGATGTAATTTTTTTGCAAAGGCACGTGGAGACGATCTCTAGAAACAGTTACAACATCCGAGTGATCTTTGCTTTTTTTCTTATACTTTTGAGAAGTTGCTTGAAAGATTAGGAGAACGACGATGCAAATTTTTTGAATAGCTTTTGTTTTTGCGCAAAGATTTAATTTTTCTATGAGATTTCTCTAAAAGTTTTTTTAATTGTTAATTTTTTTCTTTTATCTAAATAAAGTTTTGTAATTATAATGTCGAATACGGTTTTATATTTTAAATAGAATTTTTCTTATTTTAAATATATGTCAATATCTAACACAAAATAATTTTACATTTAAAATAAAAATAAATGTTAAAATCTTTAATGCTATAAATTTTAAGTGTAAAATTGTGATGAAAAAATAATATTGTTTATCTAAAATTTAACAAAATTTAATCCAAACGCTAATTTAGAAAATTCCTTAACGTAAAAAAAAATCTTACTTACGTTCAAAAACATGTAAAAATTCTTAATTTCCTTGGGGATAAATCCTTATCATTACCGAGAATTGATTTAAAACGACGACGTTCGAAAATACATTGTTCGCTAAAAACGAAGATGTTATCGGTTCGCACGAGGCAAGGATAATCTCTCGCGCACCCGCTGACCCAAGCATCGATTGTTCATCGAAGACGTTCCCTATACTCTGAAAAACTACCGAGCGCGAGGCTCACCGTGAATCCTCCGTGCGGCACTTGTCCTTTTTCACCTACGTTCGCCTCCTTCCATTCATTCATTCTACCTTTCTCTTTTTTTTCCATCCCTCCGTCTCTCCTTCGCTCTTTCTCCTTCGCGAGTCTGCATAAATAACGAAGCCCGGGCACGTGCGCGCGCGCATGCACCTAACTGCGTTCGCACTCGCGTATTCGTCCTCGTCGCGAGTTTGCCACCTGTGCAGCGCTCGCTTGCCATTTCCTGCCTAAAACGCCCGGCGTAATCGTCGCCGTTCTTTCTTACTCTGAATGGCAATGAGCCGTGCAAAAATAAGCCTCGCCCTCTGTGTCCTCTTGCAACACGTATCTACGAATGATGATTTATTTTGCAATTTCAAATTTTTACAAATACGATACCTTTATTGCATTATAATATACTTTATGCTAATCTTATTGTTCAAAACGTTAACAGGACTCTTAAATTATTACTTTATCGAAAAGTAAAATAGTGCTTGTAGAATATTTTACAATACTTTTACAATGATGTTGTCATTGAAAAAAAAGTTATATAAATTTACAAATCGTAATATGTATTAAATATATTTAAAAATAATAATAATAAAATTATGAATCATTTTTTAATTAGTAACCGATAACGCGTTTAGAAGAAAAAGAAATATTCAAATTTTTAAATAATAAAAACAATATAACGTTCACGACAACCGATAATAAGCATTGAAAAAAGCTATAAATTCGTCAATGGGCAACACACATATCATTATCGGCGTCAATCCGTATTAAAAGTCGGCCGCGCGAAGATTCATTGAAACATAACGAAATTCAAAACAGCCGCTCGCGCAGGTAGTTGAATGGACGCATATATATCCTAAAAAGAGACGAAAAAGGCGCCAGCAAAAGGAAGAAGAATGAATAGAAAAGAAATAAAAAAGAAAGCAACGAAGTAGCCGTAGAGAGATCCTTTCGCGCGCGTAAAAGAGAGTGAGCGAAACACACAATGCGACGCGAAGGAGGAAAGAAGGAGACAAAGGATATGAGACGATGAAGAGTTTCTCTTTTTCTTTCGCTCTCAAAACGACCGGCTGGAGAGTGAGAGAGGACGAAAAGTAAAGGCCCCGGGCGAGGTCAGCCACCGCCCCCGCCCCTGCATCTTTCTTACTCTCTCTCTCTCTCTCTCTCTCGCTCTCTCTGTTTTTCTCTCCTCCAAGTCCTCCCACCCCAGCCCTGATTACCTGCCGCCGGGGGCGGGACATACTGTAATGAGCATCGAAGAGGTGCTCAACCTCTCGCGACTTCTCCTCGACCGAAAGAGTTTACATACGCTAAGCGGTGCAAGCGAAAGCATGCAAGACGGCATCGGCAGCTCTTCTCTCCCTTTGCCGATGTTGCTGTTGGCTTCTCTCTTATATGCGAGCAGAGAGAAAGAGAGAAAGGGAAAAAAAAAGAAAAAGATACTCTTACGCTTAAACGCACGTGTATGGTGAGAAGCGCTTGCTTTACATTTATTGTACGATCGACGGCGCGCGAGCGCGAACGGAGAGAAAGAAAGAGTAAGGAAGAGTAAGTGAGAGTGAGAGAGAGAGAGAGAGAGAGAATGCTTGCTTTTGTAAGACGACTTTTATGGGCTTCGAGATTCGTTTAACACGGGTTTCTGGTTAGGAGGTGACTTTGTTCCTCTTTTTTTCGATGAAATTTTTATAAGAGCAATGGCTATGTGGAGCGATTGGGTTGAACTTTGTAATTGGTTATATGCGAGGCTCGCAGTGACGGATCGCTGCACCTGCCGCTCGCTCTTTCGTTTGCGTTGCGTCCACTTGCGACGACTACGTTTTTTTTTTTTTTTTTTTTTTTTCTCTCTTTTAATTGGCATGCTTTTTTCACCGAGATAACGCGAAAAATAATTTGGCGCTTAATTAATTATGACCATGCTCGAGAGAATGCGAAGGTTAGCTCAAATTAGATTGAAAGTAATTAAAAGTAATTGAAATAAATAGGTTTTTGATAAGAATTTCGTATTACTTGTAATATTGAGCATGAGGCCGAGTCGTCCTTATATTTACTGCCGATAGTGATTTTATGACTATTCGTAATAAGCAGCGTAGTCTCATTCGTCTCCTGATTTATAACAGCGTGGCTAACTAATTAACTTTGGTACGTTTTTTATGTTATACAAGGTGAATTTGCCAGTTAATAAAGGCTTAATCGTTAATAAAAGACAAGAGAAACTACTCGAAAGATAAACATAATTTTTTGTAAGCATATTACACCAAAATTAATTTAGCTGCATCATCATGCTTTGATCGGCTGCATTGATTTTTCAAAATACAACAATAATAGAAGTAATTTAATAATTACAGCGTCGTTAGCGAATAAAGAAAATTAACATAAACCATGCATAACTCATGAAAACGCGTTTACGTGCAAACGAGATTGCAGGCGATAAAGAAACATCGGGCAAGTGGGAAAACGCTATTTCTCTTTGACTTCGCAGTCGCCGAGGGTCTCCGCATCATCCTTCTCACTCTGTCTAGAAGGCAAGAACCCATCATTAAAAGACCGCCTACGCACCATACCCAGCAGCTATTGTAAGAATGCCGCAAATCGTTCGCAGACAAGAATACACGTGCGCTCGCGAGACACAGGGAATATGAAAGTAGGCTACATATACAGGAACCACGCGCGCCTCCTCCTCCTCCACGACGGCAACATGATCGAGCGATGTTATTTTAAGTTTTCCATGGGGGATCAAACCTCGCGTATATCCATACATCTCCCTCTCCGCCTTAGCTTCGACACCCTAATCGCTTGTCTCGACTCGCCTCCTCCCATAGGAAGAAAATGAAACTACCCCCGCCCGTGTATACGATACAACGTGTCTCGTCCGATATACACGCGAGAAAAAAAAAGTACAAACTCCCCTCGACTCCCGTCTCTATCTCCCTTCCTCGTAGCCACATATACATCGCGAGCTCTTGGCTCTCTTTTTTTATGCCGAGGTGTCCCGTCTCCCTCGCTCGGATTTCGTGTGTACGGGGTTGTATATGGAGGAGTGAGAGAAAGAGAGAGAGAGAGCTCACCCTTGCGACGAGAGGACGAGAGATTCGCGCGAAGGATTCATGCCACCCTCGAGGGTGGATTCAAAACGCTTTACACTCTCTTAACGGACCTGTTGATTCTGAAGACACCAGTAGTAGCTCTTGGCTGTGTTTATTTTAAACCTGGACCGACCTCCGGATGATTGTATTAAGACGGCACCCCTTTTTTATCCGGAAGGTTTACGAACGCCTTATGATTTCCGATGTTTTACTGAAAGGTTGTGCTCTTTTCGGTTAATATTTTTAAAAACGAGCTTAAAGTATTCATAATTTATTCACATTTAACAAGAAAAATATTTGTAATATTTTATACGTTGGTCAATATCAAAATTTATTACAGTTTCCTTTTCCTTTTCCTTTTTTTTTTTTATAAATCGGCTCGTTAACAAAGCGTTTTCGTTTTATTTAATTCATCAACTTATACTGAAATAACTCATTTCGTTGATTTTATTATGGTGCACGTAACGAAGATACGTCAAAACATTTCGAAAAAAATATCGCACGAGTGTAATTAACTCTTGAAAGCCATAAATTAAAGTCGAGTGCAAACTCGCTCCCTCAAGTATCAGAGATAAACCAGTCTTTCATCCGCTGATTACTTTTGCGTCCTCTCTTTTATTAAGTTCACTGCTGAGGACAAGCGACTTTTATACCAGGAACAATCGCGTGCCCTACCCGAAATAAAGTCACTAAAGACATCCTAAAGACGAGCTACATTTTTTAGCTGCTTACACTACGAGCGTCGGCTCTTTTGATACACTTTGCTTCCACCGGTGGGGCAATCACCACCCGAAACCTCTAATTTTATTCTATTAAGTTTTTTTTTTTTTTTTTTTTAAAGAATTGTACACCTGATGTGCGCCGAGTTGATTTAATCAAACTTTCATCGATAAAAAGTAGGAAAATAAATTTTTTCAAATAAATAAAATGAGAACGTATTGCCTTAGTGTATTAAAGTGAACAATACTTAATATCTATTGTGTTAACAACTAATGTAGACATAATTAGATTTAATAGAGCAGGTATACCAGTTTATCTGCTCTATTAAATCTAAATAAGCTATTTACGAAAGAAAAAAATTATAAAATTATTTAATTTACAAAATTATAAATAAATGGAGGTAGTTGCTTCGATTATGATTTGATGATGATTTTTATTGGTGTAGGAAAAAGGTTAAAAAGCATTCAGACGAAAGACAGACTCGAGGGAATAAGGAGAAAGAGAGAAAGAGGGAGAGGGAGAGACAGATAGACAGGCAGAGAGACAGAGAGACAGATAGAGAAAACTGGACTCAGTTATTGCGTGATATTAGCCACGGCCGCTGCAGCGTTTGGTTCTTTACGCGCCCGGCGGTAATCACAATCTCGGGAGGACAAAACACAGTCCGAAATCGCATAACGCGAAATTTTACGACTCGACGCGCCGACAATGACGTTATCCTATTGACTACGCTGTTCATTCGCGAGCGCAAAGAGTGTCGGGGAAATTAATTTTACCGCAACTGTACATGTATACAATTGCGAGATCGATCGATATTATGTCAATTGTCGATGCAATATACAATGCATTATTGCCCATTACGAGCCGCTATAATGAAAGACGCATTTATATATATATATATATTTCATTGCAGCTGCAAATTATCGATTTCTATTTCCGTAAGCCCACAAAATCATGCATCGGTTTTTATTGATATGAATGTTTTACCGTTACATAAAGTTGGCAATTATCACGAGATAAATTTCTATTCAACAGACGTCAGACAAGAAGTCGCGGACTTTTGCGAGACGAAACCGAAACCGAGAAATATTCCCCGGGACAATTTTTTCGCGCTCGCGAGTTTCTTCAATCGCGCGAGGCAAGAAGCGAGAGCACGAACAACCGAAGAATTTACACCGCATTAATCCAGGCGGCTCTGCAGCTGCTACCATAATATCCCGCTCTTTGAAAACTGTCGAGCAGTAGCAAAGACAGCAGCAACAGCAGCAGCTTGCAAGAAACGGATAATTTTAACGTCTAATCTTTTTATCGCCTCGTGCGCGACGTTTTACCATAACTTGAAAAATTCTCTTTCTCTCCGAGATATACACACCGGCTCTCTCGTAAGTGTGCGCGCGCGTACACGCGAGCGAGAGACGCGCGAGGATCATGCAAGTTTAAAGTCGCACGCGGAATAGCCGCTGTGCACGAAGAGAAAGAGGGAGAAAGAGGGAAAAAGAGAGAGAGAGAGAGAGAGAGAAAGAGAAGAGAGGAGACGCGACGATGCGAGTTTTTTGCCCGCAGTCGCGACACTTCTGCACGTCCTGGACGGAGACGAACGACTGCGCGCAAGCGTCGATTATGATAACTACGCTACGAGTGAAAGAGAAGCAGAAGATAGAGAAAGAAAGAGAGAGAAAGAGAGGATCAAAAAAAGGAACGGTAAAAAATTCGTAACGCTTGGAATGAAAGAAAGAGGGAGAAAGAGTGGGGAGAGACGCGTTTCGTTAGGAATTTCTATGAGCGCGATGGCCCGTTAACGAGGCTGTGTCTCTTTGTAAACTCGCGCGCATAAAAGAGGAGATGTTGGAAAATCTTATTGCTTGAAAAGATCACTCACCGTAGGTTCGATCCGTCATCGGCTCGCAGGAATCTGCAACAGAAAGCGAGAATTGATCTTTCGATGCTGAAGAAATGAAATCGATGCTTCAAATAATTATGGCATTCGTTTGCAAAAGTTAAATTATTTATATATATTTTTTACGATACATAGTTAGTCAATTTATACATTTATTCATCTATTCGAATATCGTTTTTTTTTTTTTTTCTTTTTTTTTTTTGTGAATCATTGTATGTATTATACTTTTTTATAATACATATAATAAAAATTTAATAGCCACATAAAGATTTTTCATTAGGATTCAATAACACTAATTTCAATTTTCAAATTTTTAACAATTTCACTGCTTGGATCATTCACCGTTGCATCTACTTAAATATGGGTTTGAAACATGAAAGGTATTCCAAGAAAAATCCTTGCACCGATTGTGTCCCGCAAGTTATTAGGTCTTTCTTCGTAAGCCTAAATATACGTTGCATCTCTCAGTTTCGATGATTCCTCCGTATAGTAATCGTTCCCCGGAAGTGAACCAGCGACTGTTTGGTTCTCACATAAGATCCCAAAATTTGCTTTTACGACTCGAAATCTTGTGTTTTTCTCTCTCTCTTTCTCTCTCTTTCTTGTGCATAATATTGCACATGCGCTGCAAAACTAAACGAGAAGAAAGAAAATAAACGAAATTTCAGAATAAGGCGCGGTTTCCCGGAGAGAAAAAGAAGAATCGCTATCGTCCCAAGAAACTCATTCTTTTTAAAAACCTCTATATTTCTCTCTCTCTCTCTCTCTCACGCATACACACACATACATCTCGTAGGAAAGGTAAAAGAGAAAGATCAGGAGATCCGATAACGAGACTACTCGAGGGCTCTCGCATGGTAAGGATCCCGGATTGCTTGTATACGCGTGTGTATAAGCGGCATCAGCATCTGGTATTCCGTTTTCGAGCTGTCGAAGAGGTGCGAACGTCCAGCACCTCCGCAATCCTCGCTGCCGATGAAGAATAATACCAACTCGAGAGAAAAAAGATAGCGAAAGAGAGAGAGAGAGAGAGAGAGAGAGAGAGAAAGAGATGAGGCTTTATCCGGTCTGTGATCGCAATCGCGCACGCGCCTCCTCTTTCTCTCGCTCTCTCTCTCTCTCTCACACACACTCTCTTTCATTTTCTCTCTCTTTCTCGGTTTCGTGGTGTATTCTAATATTTTCCTCGAAATCATGGCTTCGTCGTCGCGCGGATCGAAGAGATCGCAGAGCGAATCACTAATGGGCGCGCAGCATACCTCAAGTGCGAGATGCGAAAAAGAGAAAAGGCTATCGAGGGAAAGAGGGAGAGGGAGGGAGAAAGCTTCGACGATAGACAATAAATATTAAACGTCCTCTCACCTGTGCACCACACGAGAAGGGCGGGAGTTTTATGCAGGACGCAACTGAAACTGTATATATACGTGTGAGCCTGTACTTATCAAAGAGGAGGGAATGAGAGAGGGGGAGACAAATGGCTGAATCTCAATTAGCGAAGCGTGACGAGTGTTAAACAATCCATCCATCTTTGGACGCGTGCGCTGCACGTTAGGGAAGCTACTACTCGGGCAACAAGCACCGAGGAAGCGGCCACCTTTTTTATCTCTGCGCTTTACTGCGCTAATAAACGGAAGACTGTTTACGGATAGAAAAGGTACGCGATATACCGACGTTGTACTGCGCAAACTCGCGAAAGGAAGGCGAAAGATGATGGTTAAGTTTTATAATTGATGACCATAAATTTACACGATTTGTTATTTACTATTTAATTGCCGGGTGTTAGTATTCAAATTAGAGGAAATACACTTGAATGAATAATAATTTTTGTACAAATTAGTTGCAAAGAAAAATTAATGTTAATTGTGGGGAATCTAGATAATGTAATTGAATGAAGTCTGTAGTTGTATAATTGGATTAATAAACGAGGCCGATAATTGTAGTATATGGCTGTCAAGTTAATGTAAATATTCAATGTTAGTAAATATTCTAAAAGGAATATATTTAATTTTATTGAGCAGTGTAAGGTAAATACCTAAGTTTATCATTTTTGCGAGAAATGAAATAAGTATTGAATTAAGTTTTGGTTCGTTAAAAAAGTATATTACGAATGTTTATTTAAAATTTAATCAATCATTAACAATTAAAATAAATTGCACAAATAAACAAATCAACTACTCTTCGTTGAATGCAATTTTATGTTAAAAGTAACAAAAGTTCGTTTTTACAATTTATTTATTTTTTTTTTTTCTTTTTTTTTTCGTACATAGTAGGTTGAAATTTCGATTATTCATGCAAAGGTGTGCCCTGAAAAACAATCGAGAGAAATTACCATATCGAATACGTTTCGCTTGAATTCTAATTGGTAAGTGGGAATTGGTTTGGATTGAAGTAACTGTTTGTAATTGGGGATATGTCTTATTTCTTTATCTCGTTTGTCGATAAAAAATTAGTGAAAGTTCTACAATGAAGGAATAAAATTAAAAAAAAAATCGTGCCATTTAAAATATTTACTTTATCGATGATTTAAAAAGTTTTTAATATTGTTTAAATTCATTTTCTTTATTATGCGAATTATTTTCCAAACGAAATCAGCTCAAATTGCTATACACAATAAAGACGCATCCGTTAAAGTTTGTCGCACAAGGCAAAAGTTCACTGACCAGTAAATCCATCAATCCGCAGATTTCATTATTTATACAAGCCGCGCGGACTGCTAGCGTATCTCGCATTATCTCTCTCGATCGGAGCTCGCCGCGACAACGCAACAAAAAAACAGCCGCGGTAAAATCGCATTTGTTCGAGTTAACCGATCGCCCGGTGAAGAAGACTCAATGCGATTCGGAGATAGATCGGCGGGCGGTCGTCGCCGAATTGGGTCGGTTCTTTGCGCGCGGTAATTAACGAGAAACAACGCTCCGACTGCGCAATCGATCGAACCGAACCGCCGTGTATGAATCCGTCGGTGTTGTTAATGATCGGGCGATGCTTAGGATAAGAAAACAAAACGCGTGTTGATTGTTTGCAAGTTCATCTCGAGTGGATCATTTGTTTAACAATATTGATTAGCAAAGATTAATTATATATAAATTTTTACATTTTTTCTTTTAATTAGTTTTTAGTCTTGTTAATTTGCTTAGTTTTTTTTTTTTTTTTTTTTTAAATTTATAAATTTATGTCTGGTGAAAGTAATTTATATAAAAACTGCTTATGTATTCTTCTCATAAAATCGATTAATTATTTATTACTTTTATCACGATGAATTGATACGAGTTTCACCATATTTTTCCTCATTTTCTTAACGCTCCACATTATCTTAAGATTTAACTTAATTAGTCTTATTCGGTTAATATTTTAATTAATAATACAATTCATTAAAACAATTTCCTTAGAAAACTGTCTAATCGTTTCAAAGTTCATTAAAATGATTTACTTGCTGACATGAGTGCAGTTAGTTATATTATTATGATTTTTCTGAAGTCTCAGCGTTTCCAACCATAAACTCGCTCATTAAGAAGTTTCACATGAATATATACAGCTGAACGATTAAAATGCGTTAAAACAACATATAAATAAAAAAAAAAAAAATTGTATATATTTTTTACGCATTCGAATGTGTTAATTCAGAAAACGCATTGAGATAAGTAGATTTACTGGGCCTTCGTTATACTAAATAAAAACAATGAATATTTAATATTAAAATAAAATGTTGAATATAAACTACACGCAAATTTTACTAAGTAAAAGTACTGTGGGTAATATTTTGATTATCTGATTATATAAATTTATGTTTATAATAAAAACTTATTCACTAAATTAAAATGAATTTAAATATTTTGATATTATTTTTACTAATTTTACAGCTATATACAATGAATAATGAATAAAATTAATATTTTTATTTTATTTTACGAAAACTTGAGATAAAATTATTTTAAAAAAATTTTTAAAAGTGTAAATTATTATTTCTAAAGATATGCGACCGATAATTTAAACATCTGCGGTTTTCGCTTGCCAAACTAAGAAATTCTATTAAAGAAAGTAGAATTTTTATTGCGCAACAAAAGTTTTAAGAATAAAGTTTGATTACAGTGTAATGAATGGATGCAAACTTTCTATCGAATTACTACAAATGTAGTCATCCGTTATTTACTACCAACGGGCTACCATCAACTCGCAATCCATTAGACGCTAGAAATTTCTGGCTACAATTAAATATTTACAAACACTCTTAACGGATAGAAAGAAAAAAATAAAAATAATAATGAATTATCGCAGGACAATTATCGATATTAATTCGAAGGTATATTAGGGCTAGAAAGTAAAAGGCATCGACGTTTCGCGCATCCATTAACAAAGATTTCACGAGTGGTAACGTGTACGAAATTGTCAAAAAAGTCATTAAGATTGATGATTATACAGGCGACTCGAGCGAGAGAAGAAGAGTGCACGGAAAAAAAAAGTAGCCTCGAGAACGCCTCTGGGTAACGATCCGTCACCGCTCGTCGCTTCTCTTTCTCTCTCTCCCTCTTCTTCTTCCCTATCCCTCCCTCGTTCTCGACGTCTCAGCTTATTTTTCGATCTCGCGCCAGTCGTCCTTTTCTACTTTCCGCTTTTCTTGTCAATTTCGCCCGTTCTTTGCCTTAAACTCGCTGCGACTCGAGCGCTGACTCGTCAACAGCGAAAGACGACTAAACGGAAGCTGCAAGAACTGCTTTCATGCAAAGTGTGTGGGATCGAAGAGGAGGATCTTTGATGGACGAGGACGCACGAAAAGGATAGAGAAAGAAAGAGACGTGTGTCGGCTCTAAACAAAGAGACACGCATGAGCTCGAACGAGACGTGTAAGAGAGAGAGAGAGAGAGAGCGAGAGAGACAGAGAGAGAAAGAAGAGGATCGTTCAAGGCGAGGTATAACTAATGAGTGAAAGAAAGTACGGCGAACGGCGGGAACGAAAAGAAAGAGAGAGGCGAAGCCCCGGTAGTAAAGTCAACGGTTGCCGCCCTGGCAAAAAATCCAAATTGGCCGAAATGAGAGTTACATACGTAAGCAAAGGAGGAGTGTAACTCTTTTACTCTCTCTCTCTTTTCATTTGTTTTCACTACTCGGTCGATCTGCCGCGTAGTGTGTAGCAGCGGCACGTCGAGAGAGAGAGAGAGAGAGAGAGAGAGAGTCATTTATGTATACATGCCCGTCAAGCGCTTGATTATCTAGCTTTGTAATCTTGGAGATAAATTTGTCGGGATTATGATGATTCGATTAATAACTTGCGCTAAAAATGCGTAGTTCTTTTTTTTTATGAATGCGATTTTTCTTTGATTGTAAATACCGAGAAATTTTCATCGCGCAAGCAATGTTATGTAATTACGTTTTTTTTTCTTATTGTCGTGGAATTTTGCAATTCATTTTTTTGACCATACGAATTACAATCGGTATAAATTAAAACAATTTTTTAAAGTTCGTTTCATAAATCTGAAAGAAAAAAAAAAAAAACATTCCCAGGTTTAGAAACTTTAAAATTGCGAAATTATCTTTCGGTGATAAAATATCACTTACTCGAGCGAGCAAAAGTTCTTAATGCACGAATGCCGTCCAGCACCGGCTCAAACTTATAAAATAACTAAATACGAAAAAAAAATGTTCGCTACTTTAAAAACAATTTAAGATAGAAATGAGGAAAGTCACTTAGAAAATTGAATTGTAGTACGTGACCACCGATGAAATTTTTCATTTCGATGCTCGTTCGAGCTCGCAATTGCGATCGAGGGTACACAGAAGCCGAATGCGAAATGACCAAAGCAGTTTGCATTACGGCAATTCTCCCGGTTGGATTTTCAGTTAACCGTCGGTAATGCGCAATTGGACGCGCGTCTTTTTCACCGTAGAGTTGTTATCCGAGCAAGCTACTGGATGAATTAACGTGCCTTGCCGATGCAAATTACTTTCGCCCGAGCTCCTACCGTCGAAACTGCCCAGAACTTTGACGGATTATTAATGTTAGGCTGCGTTTTGACTAAAAATTTGCTAAATTTACGGTCTACTCGAATGTTTAATCCCGTTGCGATTTCCATTTGAACGAATGCTTACATAATTTCAGACTTCTGCTATATCGAATAGTGTTATTTGTTTGATTTGATATATTAAAATGCATTTTTTTAATGCAGCTATGTAATGCTTCCGCGCAATCGAAACTACGTTTAAATGCAAAACAAATAATTTGTACGTGCGTTCACGTTGAAAATTGGATCAAAGAGAAGAGTCGCAGTCGGCAACCAATTACGTACGCGCACGCGCCGGTATAGCTCCACGGAAAAATGAAGGTGAACGCATGAGAGTATGTGTATACGTTTGAGAATTGCGACACTGTCGGCGAACCAGAGAAAGAAAGAGAGAGAGAGAGAGAGAGAGAGACTCGGCGGCTATGGCGGCGCGGAATAAATTACGCCTTTAGGGAGGCAGCGCTCAACCGAATTACTTTTTCCGAACGAAAAAGAGCATATCAATACCGACGGTTATTCAGCCACGGAATCATTTTTGCTCGAGAGAGTCTTACTTTATTCTTTATATAACGCCGGAATAAAAAAATAAATAAATAAATAAATAAATAAATAAATAATACAAAATAAAAAAAAGTAGCATCGAGGACAGCTTCGTTATACTTTCATCGAATTCAAATACTTTGTGCGCTTCGCGAACGAACTACTATATACATTTATTCTACGAAGGTATTTATTTTTATTCGAAACGTAATTTTTTTTTTGCGTTTTCCGTTTTCTTTACGAAATTGTGTATTTGCAAAATGAAACGTTTTTATGTGTATATATATATATATATATATTGTAAACGACATATGAATAATGCAACGAAAGAATAATACCTTTCTGCCATATTTTTTTTAATTAAAAAATTCATTAATTTATAATATTTTAGTTAAAAAAATTAACAATCAATCGAAAATCGCACAAGACACTCGTCTTTACGATTCATCTTTCATTCAGACAAATAATTCTCACATCATATATCCCCCGCGTGTAGTTGCAAAAGAGCTTAGAAAATACGAACCCCAAGATCGAACGCCCTTTTTTTTTATCCTTCATCGCGCCGCTTTAAATACGAGCCGCGAAAGCGCCGCGAGCGCTCCCCGTTACCGTATACTCTTCCCAGTAAACAAGCCGGTTAGGTTAATAAAATTTAACCCTTGCTTATGTACACGGCGTACACTCGAAAAATTCTCCTCTCTCTTTATTCGTATTTCCATATCGTGCGCTCTCTTATTTCCAAGCTCGCTACCTACGTTTCATTGTCGCACACCCTAATTTCTGGAAACTCGAGCTCGCTCTCTTTCTCCAATATCAATAAAACTGGGAAATACGAAATTGTCAAAAATTATTTCTTCGAATTCGGGATTATCCAAAAAAAAAAAAAAAAACGGGTTGTTCGTCAATTACGTATATGCTTTACCGCAAATTGAAAATACTTAAGTACATATTTTCGTTAAACGATTAAAAAAAAAAATCGTATATAATTATCACAGCGAGATACAGTTAAAATGTTGCTGAATAAAGATGCAACAGCTCATTACTACCAATGAATAATAAACACAATTCCAACTTTTGACAAGTAGGCAATAAATAACGATAATAAACTACCGCGAATTTCCACGCTATCGATCGAAATCAGCGCGTCTCGGTCATTCCGCGAGAATGTCGGCGCTATTAATCCGCGGCGTTATCGCTCGCTACAAAGGTCACGATCACCGCTTCGGATGTATTCAAATCCTAAGGTTGAAGAGAATTCCAAAGTCAACGCTGTACGTCGTTACGCCACATTGGGAAAATTACGCGAAACGTCGGCGAAGCGTCGGTGAGCGAACGTCGGTAGCGGCATTTTCTATGCTTTTAATTAGCATAATTGCTCGATTATGATCTCCCGGTAATATATATCGCACGGCACGGAGTTCAATAAGTTTAATGGTACGTTGTAAAGCAAACATCGTACGTATTTTTAAACCGAGATTAACGAGCCGGAAAATTTTACTCTAATGCTTCCATTACCAGCTAGTCTGGCCTTCTTCACCCGTTAATGGACCGTCTTATAGCGCGAAACGACAAGCGTTAAAAGGGTTCCTCTCAATTGCTTTTTTTTTTTTCATTAAACCTACGTATAGATGCAAAGACAATGACGTCCGAGACTAATAAAATCATATTTTCGAACTTCATACAAACTTTCAACTTTAATATCGATAATTTAAGTTTGTAAAAATTTAAAGAGAAAGTACAAATATCGCAAAGCGTAAAATAGAATAAGGTGCTAAGGCCTTGGCTAGTTTAATTTCATCTCATTCTCATTGATTATTTCTTCATTTATATTTCCAAAGTATAGATAAAGCAGGTAATATAAAGGCAAATAACACATGTAGATTCAAGTGGTGAAGAGGCGAGTGGAGGTGGGAGGGGTTGGGGGTTGGGGGGGGCGATAGTATAACGCTTTTAAAATGCAAAAATGTACCTTCGCGTTATTAGTATTAATAACGCGAGGGATCACGTAATTGTAAAACTCGGGCGCGAGCAAATTTATGATGGCAATTACCATTATTGCACTCGTGTATATACAAATTGTACGGGCGTGTATATAAGCGTATGCGCGAGACCGACTTGCACTAAAAAAACCAACAGAGTCTTCAATACTATCGCAGGAAAGATCGCGCCGGAAGCATAACTCGATACGCGAGCATATATGCGATTCTTTTACTCTCTCTCTCTCTCTCTCTCTCTCTCTCTCTCTCTCTCTCTCTCTCTCTCCTTACTTGGCCGCATATTTGCATGCGCGGAAATAATTCCCGAGATTCGCCGGAAATACGCCAGATAATGTTACTCGTCATTATGAAAAAAGTCGGGGTTGCGCGACTGCAGATTCATCTCTGCGTATTCAGAAGGACGGAGATTTTATTATAAACATGCGAATAAGCAATTTTTTTCTTTTTTTTTTATACGCGCTTGTATCGTATTTTAAAAAGTAAGACTTGTGGAAGTTTTATGTTTACTTACGTAAACTCGCGAAGGCAATCCGTGCAATTATAATATATTATACATCAGAAAACGTTTACAGCTTTTAATAATTAATTTTTGCAGCTTGCCATTATTATACTTGTTATAAAAATGATCAAAGTTGCCGGGTGGTTTTTTGACTAATTTATAATATTGCAAAACATAAAATTTAACATTAATTTATTTTTGATAAACGATCACATAAAACTCTACTTCACATAAAATTCTACTAAAATAATCAATGTTTTTAAATTATCTTTTATGTAAATTCAATTAAATAATTATGCTGATTTTTGTTCTCTCAGATATCTTGCATAGGTTATCTATATTGTATATAAATAATTCAATAAGATTAAAAAATAAATTTAAGATGTATCAAGGAAAGTCGGATGTATTAACATATAGCGGTTACTGATTTATATTCATAAACAAAAAATTTATTGCAGCATGTAAAGAATTTATTTTTAATTTTATGAAAATGAAAATTTTTTTTTTTTTTTTTTAACTTTTTAATAATGTTACAACAACATAAAAAATAGAATTTATTTTCAAAGAATTGAAAGTAATGTCATTTTTCGCAAACGCAATTTTACCATTGGAATAACCCTTACGAATTCACATCGATTGACAAAAAGCACATGCGCGTACATACATACACATACACACATACATTCGCGACCAATCGACGAAGAGAGATAGAGATAGAGAAAGAACGGGAGGAAGTCAAGGGAATCGCGGAGCTCACAAATAAGTGTAACGAGGCGTATACAGCAGAGTTCGGGGAAGTACGTGACATGGTTTTGACCAAGCCTATATTTGTTTAACCCGGAACTGCAGGTCCCATTGTAGCGCGAAATCGTTCGGTGGTTATCCGTATGTATTCACCTATACACGCACACAAACGTGTAAACGCGTGTCGCGTCTTTGTCGCCGAGAAATTGCATCGTTGCCACCGTCGAGCGTAAAAAAAGAGGAGGGAAAGAAAGGAAAGAAAAAAGAAACGAAGAAACGATAAATCGTCGTAGGTGCGAGTGTGCCGTCGCGTATAAGCGCGGCCCAAGAGTTGCGCAGCCTTGCAGAAACGTCGGCTAAAATATTATAATGCAAGCTTACGCACTTTTGCGTCGCGCGCGCACGCACAAATCGTCAAGATCGTGTTTCCGACTTGCTAAGATCGCACGGAATATGCATGTTTCATTTTTTTTTCCTTCCTTTTTTTATTCGTTTCTCGCTATTCATACGTATATGTATATATATATATAAGTATACATAGATGCGCTTTTTGTTGTGCCCGCGTATTAAATAACGCCGACGATTCACGAATTAATTATCCTCGTTGAATTTCTCTTTTTATTTTCTATCGTCGCTACAGCCGAATAGTTTTGCTCGTAGCGAAGACAACTTGTTAAACGTTTTTGTGTTGCATTATCAAAGGAATGCGATTTGAATAAATTAACTACTCCTTTTATCGAACGTTATAAAATTTGATTTAATATCTTAATTTCATTAATAATAATAATTTACCGAGTGCAATTTACACTTTATTATTTTTTGTTTATTCGTTACGTAAATGTAATTATATTCCGTAAATTGAAATTATTCAAATGAAACGAGATAGTTTGTGTGAACGTTGCATTTTACACGCGGTGTTAATACTTAAACTTAAACATCTTCTCATAAAATAAGCCTTTTTAAGAGCGATTATTCCTAAATAAAAGTAGTCAATTACTTGGCGGTCAGCTTAAAATTTAATATTAATAATGTTATACAAACAAAAATAAGTATGTAAATTTAAGTTATGTACAAGCGTGCTTCTATCGCATCTCTATAAATAAACTCGAGGAGAATTTACTTAATTTAAAGAAAATAGGTAAAGGCAGCACACGAATAATCGAAAGGTTCGTTACATATACCGTAAAAAAAAAAGAAATTTATCTTTCTCGTACTCGCGTCAGATAGGCGAAGCGATACGTTTTTACGTCCCTTATCGAGGGTCGCTCAGTTCCGCGCCATGATTTTTTTCGCGAACAATTATAATTCATACTCGCTTGCACGTGAAAACATCGCTCGCGCATCCAACTCCACACATCGTTCTACAATTCACGAGCTCGTACACATGCACACATACACACACGAAAACATTGTGTACATGCATGCGGCACTTTGCATAGCCGGCAAAATAAACGTTGGTCTGTCACGCAGTCGTATGCGAATACGAATATGTACAACCGCGCGCATTTTTGCGGCACGCACATGCGAACGTGATAAAAAAAGAGAGTGAGAGAGAGAGAGAGAGAGAGTGAAGAGCATTAAACGAAGACAGATAGACGAGGAACATTCCGTAAAGGAGGAAAAGCGTATATATGTATGCGTCGGACTTTTATCAAAACCGCTCATCGTGGCACATCCGGATTCAAATTACGCCTTCGTGCTTACGCTTATGTTTATTTATCCAGTTATTAAAATTACATTAAGAGAGCCAACCCGTCCTTAATTATATATGTAACGTCTTAGAGACGAGGGTGACCCGCGGTAAGAGCTCTTACGTATGTAGAACAGCAAAATGTTGCGTACCTTGGTCTTCTCTCTCTCTTTCTGTCTGTCTATCTGTCTGTCTGTCTCTCTCTCTCTCTCTCTCTCTCTCTCTCGAACCGAAGCGAAAAAATATTCTTTTAGCGGCTCGTCTTCTTTATTTTCTTTTTTTTTTTTTTTTGTATTTTTATTTTTGCGCACACGCGTAAGCATACAAGGTATAAGCTCACTTCCCCTCTTTAGTGGATGTATTATATATGCAATAAGAGCGCGCGAGCGAAATCGCGTTTTGTTAGATATTAAAAGCGAAGAGCGGTTAATTATGTAAAAAAAAAAAAAAAAAAAAAAAAAAAATTAAGAAGTGGCGGCGGCGGAAACGTTCTCATACAACGAATATTTGTAATAACAGCTTTCACGATTAATTTAACGCGCCGAGGGATGTCCCTATGATAAATACAAGAGAATTTCTCTCATTTTTTCGACATCCAGTTGTCGAATACAAAGACGATCGCGTGTAATTACTCCATTTTTACTAGGTTTATTCCATTTTTAATTTTTACAAGCTTTTAAGAATCGGTTACATTCGGAGCTGCGCTGCTTTGCATGACCATCAAGACTTTGTACGATAATTAAAGTACAGTTTTAATTGGCCTTGAATCGTGTACTTAAATTGAAATTATTCTCAATCGCGACGAATAATATGAAGTTATTACTGGGTAATATGTCAAGTTAAATTATAAGTTTACTTATATAACGTCGAACCTATTAAAAAAAAATGCGTGAACTGCACACATATATTACGAGCAATGTTATATATAAATAAGCTTTATTTATCGTACGGAACATTATTTTGTAACTTTTATCCTTTAATTAACAAAACTTTATCGTTATGCAGCTGATAAAGTTTTAAGATATACGAGGCGTAATTAATATAAAAAGCAACATTTGTATATTTTATATAACATAAATAGATATTATTTTACTTGGATTATTATTCATATACCAGTATCTTCGATCCCAACTTATTACCATTCTTTTCACAACGATGATTTCATCTTGCACGTTATTCAATTCCAAGTAAATATTACGAATTGCAATAAGTTAACGTTAATTAAAGTATAATATATTAAAATTGCACTTTTTTCAATTAAACCTGATATTTTTTAAAATATATTAAAAGCGATCTCCATGTGATCTTTTTATATCAAAATATTTATACTCAAGTTCTTTATTATTCTCATGTTATTTTTGAAATTTTATCGTTGAAATAAACGCTATAAAAAAAAAAGAAAAAAAAACAAAAATGAAACGATAATCATAATATAAATAGAGCATTAATGCTCTACGATGCTTGTTACGTTGTGTACTTTGCATTATCTTTACCCATATGTAAAGATAGAAGATTCTGGGAATGCGTATGTGTACGAGCTAACGTAAGCCGGATTTTTAAAATCTGATTCACGAGCACGATTATTTTGGTATGTATATATGTGCGACAAAATTTACGCAATATTTGGTAAATGTAATTTTTTTTTGTATAGGTAGATAAAACTTATCGTTTTCCTGCACTAAATATTTTTTATTTTCGAAGAATTTCATAGAGTTTAAACAAGGTACCCAAAAATTACGATACATTTTCATTTGGTTCGCTTGATTGTTGTATGTTTTAAAACTATAAGCAGCGAAAACTACGGGTTTCAAATGAAAAATTTTCAAATCACAGCGTCATAATTATTATCTCAATTTGGACTAGATTTCCCTACCAAGTTCTAAATATATCCTCGTGTCTCTCACGGATAGCCACCTTTCTCGTACTGTACCCAAACTAAAGCAGCCAGTCTATTGTATCCAAGAAGGCACATATAATTAAAACGTAAATTTCTAAAAAAAAAAAAAAAAAAAAAAAAAAAAAAATACATATCGTACAACATTGTTCGAAAGCGTGACATAATTGTACAGAAGCGCATCGAGTTTACAATAAGAAAGCCTCGAGTGAGGAAACAAACAAAAGTGCGCTATATAGGCTATATGCGCGAGTCAGTAAATTGTACTTTTGAAAAGAAAACATCGGGTGCGCCAGTTGGCCTCCGCCATGTAAATGGACGACGAGGATAATTTCTCTGGCTACTACATAAAAAAAAAGCAAAAACAAAAAAAAAAAAAAAAAAAACAAGAGTGAAATGGAAAAAAAGGTGCGCTTGCACGCTCGTTTATGAAAACGAAAAAGTTTACCGCTCCGTTTGCATGTATATACCGACGCGAAGGGACAAACGCGATTTCGGACACATAATCGCGAGGGTCAAACGCGTTATATACCTTTATAAATAAACGCGAGGAGCGTTGCTCGTTCGCTCGGTTGTGTATAAGAGTCTCGTGCGCGCCCGGCTCCTTTCAGACAGTCATTGCGGTTCCTGCACTCGCGCGCGCTCTTAACCGCGAGAGCCTCGTTTCGCACGTCATGCAGAGTAAGAGAGAACGAAAGAAAGAAAGAGAGAGGGAGAGGGAGCGCAAGGCCGCATGCCATATGCCTCTATGCAAATCTTTACGTTGATGCGTTGCTTCCTTTTCTTCTCTTTTTCCCTCCCTCCCTCCCTCTCTCTCTCTCTCTCTCTCTCTCTCTCTCTCCTTCTCTCTCTCTCTCTCTATATCTCTCTTTCGTCTCACCGATGTGTACAATATAAAATCCCGCGCACTCAGGCTCATTTATCAATGCTAAAGAGATCGGCACGACTCGCAGCAACTGCCGACTGCGTTGTTATTAAAAGACAATCAATTATGCGATCGACGTTCTATGCGATGCTTTATGGTAAAGAAAGAGATAAAGAGAGTGAGAGATAACGTCTGACTGACTATGTGAGCTTTGCAAATTGTATGTTTAATTATTGAATTGTGGCGATTGTAAACGAATAGCGGTAACGTGTACAGATTTTATAACTACAAGGTGATGTTAAAGTTATAATCATTGCGTTATCAAATAAAACCGAATTTCATACCGCGTATATAAAAAATATAAACGTACGATAAATAAAAAACTCTTTATTTTCTTTTTCTTCTCTTCTAATCCTTAAAGATTAAAATAATTACGTTTGATTTTGTTCAAGTCGCTGTTAGCTACTTTGTGACTAGTTATAAAAAAAGCGAACAAAGTAATGGATGGAAAGAAAAAAGCCAAGGTTTTACCTAGCCTCAAATGTCAACACCACTACCAAGAATAATCAATTTGAATACGCAAAGCATTTCCTTGAAAGTGTTGCACCGAGAAACAAGCAAATCGAGTTTAAATGTACGCAGGCAAACATTTATAAGATCTCACTCTCTCGGTGCTCGTTTAAAAATATCCCTGAATCGACGCGTGTACACACACGGTAAGAAAAATTGAGAGAGAAAGAGATAGCATCGAGTCTCATCGCGCACAGCGCTAGGATTAACATTTTATCGAAGTAACAAGGAAACGACGCTCGTTGTGATTCATAATCGACACAAAAGAGATGCGCGCACGCGCGCGAGTCATAATGAAAAATTAAAAACCCTCGGATTAGGAATATGTGTATATGTGTAACATGTTGCACTTGAAGTTCAAACGAGGGCAGTGTCGACTTCTTTTTTTCTTTTTTCTTTTTGTTTATCGTCGAGAACGAAGGTCTAATTAGAGAAACCGTCATAGTAGCGTATGCACGAAAATGAACTCATTAAGAAGGATATTTACGAAGGGAAAAAGAGACGTCTCGCTGTGTTGTCGTTGTCCTAACTAGGAGCGCTCGGGGAAACGCGCGCGACACTCTCGATCCCGGCGCGCTATTCTCACGGATATGCCGCGAAAGAATGCCAGTTTTCTTTCGCGCGTTCACTCTCACCCTCGATGGAACCTCTCACCTTTTTTCCTTCCAAAGATGATTTTAGTTCCCTTTGATTTCACCTTGGGAACATTCGACGTTTTTATCAAAATTTTTGAGTTATCGCGTTTCGCCTTAAGCAGAGTTATGCTTTACGTTATAGAGCGCGATTAACGTTATACGTTGTTATATCGATGGTAGTGAGTTATACGCTCGATACTTAAGGTTACATTACATTTTCCATTCAACGAAGCCATGACATAATAAGCGAATCGAAATTCCTCTTTCTTCTTCATTCTTATTTTCCGCATAAATCACTCTCTCGGTAATAATAATTTTGCAATCGCGACGCGGCGTTTGGAATCCCGAGGACTAGCAATTTTACAAGCTACCGTGCTTCGGAAAAAACCATTCTTCACTCTTATTTTTTCTTTTTTTTTTCCGTTTTTTTTATTACTTCTTATCTTTTTTCTCCATTTCTTTCTCTACTTTCGCAATCACGATTTCTGTGTAAATTCTCACCGACGTGAACTTGGACGAGCAAAATCATATGGATGTCCTTACATTCCTGATCAATGAGCTCTTGCGCGACCGCGCGCGGGAGTAATTTTCTCCCCGGGTCTCTTCCTGTTTTACGCGCGCGTAACGAGCACTTGCGCGTGCTTTCATTCACTGATTCACGCGAGATGCCACCCAAAGCATTCGTTATATTTCGTACGTAAGCGCGAGCCGGAAATTCACTTTAGTCTCTGCAATTCACGGAATTCCTGCGCAAGTTTAAATACGATATATACATATTGCGACGATTGCTAATAAATTTCGACAGCGCGTTCGATTCTAAGATTCTAGAGTTTTAAATGAATAATCGATCTATTGCGAGTTTCTATAAACGAATAGATATATTTATTGACATTTGTTGAAAACATCGATTTTATATCAGAAAATCAGGGTCTTATCGTGAATTTAGTAAGGGCATTTTAAAATTCCGAGTAATGAATCATCGAGAACACGAGTATACGCGCTATTTTTTTCGCTTCTATTTTAACAATCACATTTTGAAATAGCTATTTTTATAACAAGCGATTAAGTGGCAGAATAATTGTGGTATTTTTTTATCGAATAATGTCATAATTTGATTGATGGCACAATATTACGAAATTCCAAAACAGATCGACAAACGTTAATTAAGATTTTAATAGATTTTCATCTTTATTTTTTAACACATTGATGAAAACACACTTTTTTAATACTTGATTTTAGTACATTGTTTACTTCTAAAATTTTGTTTAACAAAAAAGAGATAATCGTTATTAATGAAGCAAATTGTAAATATACGCAATTGTTTGTAAGTACTTCATTATTAGTTCAAAATATCATACGTAATTATCTTTAATCAAAGCGCTTATATTATTTATAATCGAATAATTACAGAGTAAGAGATAGAGAGAGAAGGGGGGGGGGCAAGAGATAGAGAGAGAAATTCGAAGTTAGATTACATAAAATAAGCAGAAACAGCTTTCCCCGAAAATAATTTACGATCTCGAGTGCGCGCATGTAAGTACAAGCGAGTTAACGCGCCACACAGAACGCGGTAGGCGCGCTCACGTGCCACAGTAGCTATACGGCAGCTTTCTCTCTCTCTCTCTCTCTCTCTCATACACACACACACACACAATTGCTTTGTCCTCCTCCTTCACATATACGTATACGTGTTTGTACGCGAGCCGCGCGAGAGGAAGAGATGGAGCGCGCTGCTCGCGGTGAATCTCATTTCAAGGACCGAGCGCGCAACGTGAATCGAATGCTCGCGCGAGCGAGAGAGCGAATGCCGCGAACCGGATAAATGATGGAAATTACCATATTCATTGCATTGTTGGACGCTGCAGGTGAGCCGCGTAGGCCGTATTTGGCGAGGTCCCGCTCATGCTAATCTCTCTCCGTTGAAAGATCCGAGAGATGAATCGGTTTCGAGTAGCGCGAGCTGAGTTTACGCGCCATTTGATTTTCGTCGAATCTTTCGTATATTCGTCGTTTTTACGAGCTTCGAGTAGAGGGACTTTGGCGCGGGATGTGACGCGTTTGCTTAGCGGTAGCGTGTGTTGCGGTAATATTTAGCGAGTGCACCTGTAATATACTTCTGTCGCGAGTTTGTAAATAAATTTGTTTTGTATTTAAGCTGTCGTTGCTTTTAGATGGAATAAAACAAACAACGCTAATATTAACGACTTTTAAACTTTTATTCTAGCAGACGATGTTATTGTTGATGTTATGACACGCATTTAAATAAAACAAAAATTCTCGGTTATAAAAATATTATTCCTTTATTCTAATTATCGTATCCTCATTTAGCTTTATTATATTATGATGTCATCGATTAAAAAGATAAACAATTAGCTGCAAAATAAAATTTTACAGATGCATTATTCGACAAATTATTAATTTTGAATAAATTATTTTTCCAGAAACAATTGTAATGAAGCTAATTAGTTTTAAATTGGACATTCTCCTAAGAAGTCTGACGAGTATTATGTATTAAACGCAATAGGAAAATGCCTGCATATCACTGGTAATTTTTAAATTATTCTTACTTATTTCATATATATTATTTTTCTCATATACATACATAAATATAAATTTTTCACCATTGTTTAAAATATGTAAAGTTTTTAAATTGAGTATATAACATGTTATTTTGTCCAAATTTAATTTCGTACAAGAACTCTGTGTTATACTTCAAACAATGAGTTAAAATTACACTTGAAGAGAAAAAACGATTTGCTTATCATAAAAAGTAAAATAAACACGAGGCAGTGCATTATACATTACACATAAATCAGCTCACAGATGAACCTCAGAGAAAGAGAGAAACAGAGAGTAAGAGAGGGAGATAATCTGCGATACCAAAAGCGAGAAGCTATAAAATAACGCGAAGGTGGCGGGTACGGTACGCGAAACAATAAATGACCAAGCGCACCGTACTACGTGCATTTACCGACTAGTCACTGCATTAACGTGGCCGCGCATATATGTGCCATTATAGGTTTTATTATAAGCGAAGCATTTCCTTTCCGATGCGCCAAGGCCGTCGGATTTTTCCCACACGTTATCGGTGTGTGAGTGTGCGAGTGTGTCTATGCGCCTTGCTCATCTGTTCGCGCGCGCACGCGCACCCACCACATACTCGAATTAAAAAGGAATACGCGTTGTGTTCGTTTAACGGGAATCGGCCATGCAAACGTACACGATCAAAGCGTCCGCTCAAGTTTCTCGTAACACGGACGAGCGTCATAGTCGCTTGTGACGAGAGTCCGTCCCGATTGCGTATTACGTATCGATGCGTGTGCATTTGTTGGAGTCGATTGTTATTCGTGCACGAAGTTTTAATGTTTTTTAATGTTCCTCGTTCGGATTAACGAATAAACTAGAGAATTATGGATATTTTCAAATCTTTTTACTATGTGGGTATTTGTATGTGAAACATTGTTTTGTATTTTAAGATATCTTAGTTGCAATATTGGTTTAATTTCAAAATTTATTGCTAAATTTTTTTTAAACTTAGCTCGAATATTAAAAATTTATCGATGCCATAAATTTATACTTGGGAAAAATGAAATTATTAAGGTTTAATGTAATTTGTATTTTGCGCTGGATAATTTAAAATTTTCTTAGAATATTTAAGCAGTTAGATTTGATTGATCTATTGCAAAAAAAAAAAAAAAAAAAAATTACAATAATAAGTACATATTTGAGTTTTTGATTTAACAGATATCTTTATTTAATCAAGATTGTAATATATAATTTTAAAGTTTATTTATGAACGCCGCGATTTTAACCATCCAGTTATAATTATACATGTAACAGAATTATACAGAGTAATAAATTAAACCAAATATTTTATCAAATTCAATCTAAAACATTCAAAAATTTGTATAATCGCATATTTATGTTTAATTAGACAACATAATTTTAAAAATTCCTCAAACACTTGCGCATAACTCCTAATAAATTATGATTTTTTGCATATATTTTTACCATTTAGGATAATTTTCTTTTATGAAGAATGTTATCCATATATTAAAAATTTTATTAGAAAGTAATAATATTCGTAAGTTAAAATTTTCACAAACCAAATGGTTGTTGTTTTGAGATTCATTACTATTTTATCTTAATATGTAGTCGATAATCAAAAATTGATGGTAAGTAATTATCAGATTTCCAAAACGACTAGAAACAAAAAAATCCCCATTTGAATTCATATATTTATTGCGATAACGCAACAATTTAAAAAAAAAAAAAATTGCGTTCACACTTTTGGTTGATCTTATTCACGTAGAATACAAAATTTTTTCTTCTACTTTTTTTTCTCTTAATATGTTCATAACGTTAGTTTTTCCGCAAATTGAGGAAATTTTGCAAAAGTGAGAAAAATGCGAAGAATCGTGCAAGTCATTTACAAACAGGTGGATAAAAGAAGCGGTGCACCGTTGCTCGATCGAATGAAAGGTAAAAAGAAACGATAAAGATCGTTCAAGGGCGTAATGCACTGACGCGTAGCCCTTCCTTCCGCAACCCTTTTTCTACCGAACGTTTCGAAGACTCAAGAGCTGGTATAGAAATTCGGGCGCATGACGCATGTACACCTTTTTCAAGTCAACAATTGTATGTGCATAAAACAACATTTAAAAATGATGGAGATGAAACTACAAAATGGAAAAGATTGTAATTTTGATAAATGTCGTTATTTTATAATCAGAGTTTTTCAAAATTTTTCGTAATTCGAAGAAAAGATTTATTTACAGAGCATATAGATTTATTTGAAGTGAAATTTTTAAAATGTCAAACAAATGCTTTTCGATCAAATTTTATTGAATATTTAATGACAATGTCACTTTTCGTTCTTTCAAAATGCCGACAGCAAAGATCGGGATTAACGAAGAGCGCATGAAAAAGTAAAGGAAAGGAAGGTAAAGGTTAACCACGAGTGTGAGCCAAAAAGCGGAAGAGCTAGACCGAAGGACGAAAAGGGTTACGAGACTTTGGGCCGTTAGCTACCTGATCGAAGCTGCCGCGCCAGAAGCGATTCTTTATAGCGCGAGCCGCTCCGAGATAAGCAAAAGAAAAAAAGAGAAAGCGATGGCGCAGGAGAAAAAGAGAAAGAGAGAGAGAGAGACAGCATAGAGAAGGGAAAAAGCTTCGGTGCCACGCGAGCCTCCTCCTTGAGCGCTCTCCTCTCGATACCTTATTGGAAATCCTTTCTTGGCCCGACCTGACCTATCCAAGGTGAGATTTATCCGCCGGCTTTGCCCTACGCGTACCCGCTTGTGTAAGTGTAGGTGAGACACGTCGCTAGTTCCACCGGTTAGGACTGTACCTATCACACTTGCGCACGAGAGCGCAAGTTCTTCCTTTACCTTTTGACTCATTTACGATTCCTATCCGCGATTTTCTTATCTCTGCTTTATCCCTTTGGTCCTTTTTTCCACGTGTATGTATGCGCTGTTGGATTCTTTTTTTGATTTCCACCTAAGGGAATTTGACTAGTTTGTTGGATTTGAGACGGTAAATGTTGACGTTTTTTTATTTTTTTTTTAATGTAAATAATACTAGTTTATAAATTTTTTATAAAATAAGCAATATGAAAAAAAAAAGTATTTATTTATCGATTAAAAATTAACCTATATATTATTTTTACTATCGAAATAAAATTTGTATAACATATCTACTTTTTAGAACTGTAAAAAACAAAGTTATGTAAATATTGCGTCTAATCAATATTCATCGCTCTCTAATTTTTTGTTTTTTTTTTTTTTTAAGAAATTCTTTCTCAACATTTCATTTAGCATCAAGTATCGTATCGATCGCCAGTAAAGCCAATAAAGCTGCGTTACATTTTTGCTTTACATAAGCGGTTATTTCCATAATACACGAGAAACGCATTCGAAATAATTCGACGCAAAAAACTTTCATCTTATTTTTTTTTTTCCCTCTCTTTCACTCTCAATCTCTCGTTCACGAAATTTCAGCTCTGCCTCGTACCATGTATAAAAACGATAGAAAGCTACACGCGTGACTGCACGCATTCGCGGCCTCCTCTCGACTCTCATAGACAATCGCAAGGAAAAAAAAAGCCCCGAAACAGGTCCACTCAGACTCGATCGATTTGTCGGATCGAAAAAGAAAAAGGGACCCGAGGGTTTTATAAACAAGGAAGCTCGATTGCGTCATCGATTGAGATTCGATGACGCGCGCCTGTGTTTTACACGCACTCGAGAGAGAGAGAGAGAGAGAGAGGAAGAGAGAAAGAGAAAAAGAGAGAGAGAGAGAGTCAATCCGGTGCTGCATTTCCGTTGTCGATATAGTTCGATATATATTCGCATTAGTCATCGGAGCGATCCCCGCTTACGTTCGCTCCTCTCGTATTTTTAAATCGATCCTAATCTGGATCGGTCGATCCACGTGCGCGCGGGTGACTATACGTTTTACGTGGCTTGTGTTTTACGTGCACGAGGGATCGGAACGCGACTTGATCTTGCACGTCGAGTGATATCACGCGGAAAGCTCGTGAAATTCGTACATACTCTGTATATGTAAAATGCCAGGTTAATCTTATCTTCCGGCGCTGATGCTCTCTTCGTATTATTAAATAACTATAAGTCGTGCAAGACTTTGATGTAAAAAAAATCGTTTAATAATAATATATAAAGCGTTGATAAGTTTTTATATTAACTTATCGTACAACAATTCGATGAAATTCGATTTTATCTTTGTATATGAGCTTAAGCTTCGATATGCAACTAAACAAAGCTACGTTAGTTTTGATAATAGATCATCATTGAAAATAAAAGCAAGTTTATAGTCTGTTGTTTGTTTGTGAAGTATTTATTATTTCAAGTACACAAATAGTTTTATATCACTATTTTAAATAATGATTTCTAAAGTAGTTTTATTATTAATATAATTTTTTAAAAATCGCACATGTATGAATTATTTTACGAAAATATTTTTACTTGTAAATCAACTCTACAAGTAAGAGTGACTCACAGAATTTATAAAGCTATAAAATTTAGTCAAGACAATGACTTCATTCAAACGATCTAAAACTTCAACAAACAGTAATATTTATTACCTTACGAAAATATCAAATAAAATTTAATTACAATTTTATAGTTGTTGTCACCTTGTGTGTTATTATTGAACGATTATTATCTTTGAGTTGTTATTGTGAAACTCGGATTGTTTATTATTTTTATGAAATAATCTTTGGCAACAGTTTGCGAAGAAGAGCGCATGGAAAAAAAAAAAAAAAAAAAAGAAAGATGTGTAAAACGACAACAAATATTTGCTTAGTTATGTCAACAAATGAAAGTAAACAAAAAATTTATAGTACGTGTAGATATATTTATATATATATATATGTTTAAATACCTGCAAGAGGAGAAATCAGCATATTACATCGAGCACTCACACCGCGATATATACCTGACAACGTCGCAACGGGAAAAAGGATTATCTCCCCACCAAACGTTTTAAGGTAAACGCCTTCCTCGCTGTGTTTCCGCGGAACGCAAACAGCCTGTCGACTCTCTTCCGAAACGAACGACGCGTGCGATCACAGCGCGAACTCGTGATGAGGTTCCCTCGGACGTCGTACTATTTGCAAAGTGATACACACGCGCGCACACATACTATCGTGTGCTGTACATCGCGATAACGAATCCGCGGCGTCGTTCCGATATCAAAGTATACAAAACCTCGGCTCCTCCGAATACCCACGTACGTTTAATACGTACGCGTGCTGCGCTCTCGATTAGCGCCCAAAATTTGCCTCTCTTATTCATCGCATTAGTCGCGCGTTTATGCACTTATCCGTCGAGGTCGACACCTCGTTCGCAATATCGTTTCCGGTCGCGCGTCTTCGCTCGCTCTCGCGCCTACGAGTTCGACCTTTATCTCTGCCCGAGCGAGCCAAGCCTTGGTTTTTTGAGTGACGTGTGCATACATATGCGATCGCTAACTGATAAAGCCAACAGGTACAGAGCCGAAAGCCGCTCATCGAGAGCTTCTTTTTACTTTCTGCCTTCGTGATTCACTTTCCTTCAACTTTTTTTTTTCGACCGTCAAATATCAATCGCCATGCTGGAAAATAATTCTATTTCTAAAAAGTTAAATGCAAATGCGCACCTATGCTATTTCATTACAGCGATATGTGCGCTCTTGTTAAGCAGTTTCTTAACCATTTATAGATTAATAGAAACTCTTCTTTTCGTGAATTCAATAATGGAATTTAAAATATTGTTCTCTCTAAATTAGTTTTGATGTTACAATCTATACTACTTAGATATCTTTACATAAAACTATTTACTCTAAGGAATTTAATATAAGTAATGTAAACATATTAAAACGTAGTTTAATTTATCTAACAGTGATTCAACATTTAATGATATGAAGATAAAAAATTTTAGCTTCAGAGAAACGACATTCTTTGTATATCAAAAAATGACGCATTTTTATATTGATATGATATGTATTTAATTATAAATAATCGCACTTCAATATCTTGCCAAAAAATTTTGTTTTATTTATTAACATAATTATAAGATAATGTGTTACAATACTCATGCAATATTGATCGTTCTGATTCAATTTTTTATACCAATTGACTACCATAAACCGCGGCATTCCATTTCCAATAATCTATTAAACAAAGGTTATAAATCCAATGATTATAATTCCTGTCCGAGTCGCTATTTTATCATTCGAGAATTAAAATAATATAAATTCGAGCAACAAATAAAGCCACGGATCAAAATGAAATTATATTGATATCAATGAATTCTCAGAGTCCAGCAAAGATGAAAAACAGTTTCCGCGATTTCAAGCAGGAAATCGATCGCGGTGCGTTTCGCTTTTTACGAGCACTTTACTAAAAGAGAGATAAAAAGAGCGAGAGAGAGAGAGAGAGAGAGAGAGAGAGAGAGAGAGAGAAAGATACTCACGGAACAACTAGAGGATCGAGGAACGCGGGGATCGAAGCGACGACTTTGCTTATACTATACTTTCACGAATTGAAACATTGTCTAATCTTCTGCACGCAAGAGTCTTTCGAAAATTTCTATAGTGGATTATCATTTTTAAGTATTAAAGAATCGAGAAATGGAAAATTATCGTGAGAGAATGAAGAAGTAAATTGGTATGTGAAGAAAGCATTACGTTTTAAATGGATAAAAGATTGAAATAGCAAACTACAATGTATTTGTAGTTTAAGGATTATATATACAATGGATGAGCTGATATTTTCTCTTAATGTAAATAAACTTCATTTGTGAGCTACATTATCACAATTTAAAAGTCACGAAAGTCTTTAATATATTTATCATTTGATTTGTTTCTTAAATATTGTACGATAAAAATAAAAATAAACAAAAAAATAAAAATTTTTATTGATATTGATCAAGGATTGATTAATTCAAATCGTTTTAAATCATATACTTCTAAAGTTTATGAATTGAACTATCAAAACGGATAACTATTTGAGATAAGTCACTTTATCATCGTAAAAAACGATTTTTACAAATCTTAAATATTTTAATTTAGCCCATACGCTTGAGCCTCAGGTGTGCTTCAATCGCTATTTCTTTTTTGGCTTAGATACAACTTATTATAATCTATTGATTTACAATAAAAAAAAAAAACATTGAAAAATTGATGGAAATCATGTGAACTATAAAAATAGTATCTTTATTTAAAAAAAGTACTTTTCTGGAATATTATCACAATACTTATTTAAACATAAACAATTATACGTTTAAATTATGTCAATTCCACTTTTAAAAATTTCTACCACACAGACTTTGGCAAAAGTTTACGTAAATATTTAAACTTAAAATTCAAGATCTTATAGAATTGCATTGCAAAGTTTTCGAAAGAATGTAATATGACTGCAACACTATTCCATGAAAAACATAAAGAAGAAAAATGTGATAATTGAATTCGTAGAAATTTATTAAAATATAAAGGCATTGTTTACATAATAAATTTTTATATTTAAATTAATTCAGTGTAATTATAAAACTTCTCTAGGAACAATATTTTTTTAATAAAAATTACAAAAGTTACTAAATTAATATGTAAGGCAAATGAGATGAAAAAAAAAAGAAAAAAATGAATCTTAATATTTTAACGGTACAGTAAAACATGCATAATTCTAACAGCTGAAATAAAACAGCGGGAAGTGCAGCTCTCTCTCTCTCTCTCTCTTACTCCCTCTCTCGCTCTTTCTCTCGTGTTGAGGACTGCCGAAAAAAAAAGTATTTACATAAGGTTTATCACAACAAGAGCAAGGAGGACAAAAACAATCAAAACCCATCGCAAAAAATCATAAATCCTCCACTCCGTCAAGTGGCCCACGATCAATTCACGTAAAAGGCCGCAAGGGGTAGCCCTGTACACACACATATACACGCAGACAATAGTCTCCTCGAGGCGCCGGGGTCCTCGAAAAAATGTATTCACGATTCTCGCCTCGCGCTCAAACAATTTGCCGGGCGTAATCGCGCTAATAACAGTGCGCGTGAACCTTTTCTCCCTCCCTCTCTCTCTCTCTCTCTCTCTCGCTCTCACTCTTTCTCTTTTTACTGTCGGCGCGTTGGCAGCAGCGACGACGACTTCGACGAGGAGGCGCGTAGTCAACGCGTAAACCGTCGAGAAAAAAGCGAAAGCTTCGCACACAGCGCGATTTCGACGCTGTGTGCGAAAGCAACGATCCTTACTGCACAAATCGAGATCGTGAGATTTTTTTTACCCTTCGTTTTAAACTCAAAATGTAAAAGACAATGAAGGAGAGCGAGCGATAAGACATATAAAAACGAGACGCACACGTGTCATCGTTGTCGAATTTTAATTATCGGCGCGCACGAGATCTCTCTAATCCCGGCTTATCATCGGCGAATGACGTACTCGACTTATTTGTATCGAACATAAATGATTGATTTTAATACGATCGGTATAGTTTATATATTTTCGACGTTTCACTACTTCTGTCGAAATAATTTCTCATACATATATTTTATAGCCAATGAAAATTACTCTTTTTTATGAAATTTACGCCTTTTTTTAACGTGATTTTCTAAAATTATAAAAAAATTAATTTCGTCGAAATTTTTAAGCCACAATATTTATAATAAACATTATTTTATCGAAAACTTAATTTTTTTTATTATTATTCAAGTAGTTATGTAAAGTATTTTTAATACCTACTTACATAAAAATGAAAACTTTCTTGAGGTAAATTGTGTAATGTATAGTATTCCATAGTTTGTTTAAAATATATTAACTTAATTCAAACATATGCAGTGGTATTTTTGATAATTTATTATTTTAAAGGAATTTTATAATTTTATATAACCAGAAGTTTCTCGAAATGATAAATAAAATATCGTTGAGTATAAAATTATAATAAATTAACTTTATATAAGTTTATTAAAAAAAAAAAAAAAAAAAAAAAAAAAAAAAAAAAAAAAAAAAAAACTGTAAGTTCCGATAAATAGTTAAATATTATTTTCAAAGTTTATCAATATCAGAAAATGATAAATAAATGGCAATAAATTCCGTAATAAAAGTAAATTTCATTTCTCAAGCTACTACTACTATCACAATTCTTGTTTATTTTTCTTGATGCTTTCGATTTCTTTTGGGAATGAATCTTTTTTCAACGATAAAGGATTGTGCGCGCGAGCGGACTGTTCGAGATTTACGAGACTTTGGGGTAAGTTCGGGGCCGATAAGGTTTCGTTCTCGGATTGATTAAGTCATTCGTTAGATAGTGACGATCGCTATTATCGGGCATCCGTTAGGAAAACTATGAGAACGCCAGGTGTCGTTGATTACTTCCAAACATGCACGGAAACAATAAAATTATTCTAACGGTGAAAAGCTTTCTAATTACGTAAATTATTACGCAAACAGATAAATTTCGATAAAATCTTAATGAAAAATGGCGCACGGCATGATATATACTTTGAGCAAAAAAAATAAATAAATAAATAAAAAGTAAAACTTACGTGTGGTATCCTTGAAATAATAATTTTTTTAAACATTCTCGACTTTATCAATTGATAACGCTGCAACTATTGATTTACTCATCGGTATTGCTTTTTTTTTACAATAATCTATCAATTATGTAAAAACGATATCGAAAGTTTAACTATATATAAAAATTGAAGATAATCAATTTCAGTGTCACCGAGTGATAAAAGCAATAATGCCTTATTCCACCGATTCAGTATATCAAAGATGATTACACATATTAAATTAGTTTGTTATGTTTTATTAATTTATCGTTTTTACAAATCGCGTTGTAAAAAACGCCTTATATGTTTAGAAATATCGAAATTTATTGCATTGAATTATTTAAATGCATCTGTAAACTCTCCAGGAACAGCATAAAAAATATTCTACGATCGAGAGAGAGAGAGAGAGAGAGAGAGAGAGAGAGAAATAAGAACTAAAATACATATCGCTCCTTAAACGGTAAAGTAATTAATAATAACAAGTGGCAATATCTCTAATTAATAACTTGCGTAGATACCACATCTGAGTAACGGATCGGTTAACGTCGATTGAAATAAAGCGGCGCATTAATCAACGTCCTTCGATATCATTTTTTTACATCGATCCGCGTTATGTATAATTATGCAAATATAACTACACTTTTCAACGCCGATTAGATTAGATAAATGCATCGTTTAACAACTGTTAGAGTCTCGTATAAGGTTTATCAAGTAGTTTGCGATAAACAAATTGAATTTTTTTTTTTTTTTTTTTTTTTTTTTTTTTATTTTCATCGCGTTGAGATTAATCAACGAGATCGTAGATTTTTAGAATTTAAATCTATTGTGAGAGGCGGGAAAACAAGTTCTATTATCCGAGCGAATCTTTAACCAGAAATAAAGAAAGAGAGAGTGAGAGAGGGGGGGGGGGGGGAGAGGGAAAAAAAAGAATGGTCCTACGTATTTCAGGATGATGCTGTGTTAGTTAAGAGAGCGTTTAAAAAGGTGTGAAATGTAATGTGTAGACTGGGTCAGGTAAAAATTGTCAAGCGATTACCGATAGTATAAGCCTTCCATTGTCAACAGAGCGACTCACAATAATGCGCCACGTATACAATGACATATTCTACGAGACACGCGTCCCGAAGTTTTAAAACGAAAAAGAATCTCGGACAGCTGGTGCTGGCACGCGCGCGCTAATTTTCGGACGATTTTTAATAATTTTCATTATTCACATGTAATTGCTGAAGTCTATTTTGTATTGCATATTATTATTGTTGTAATATGTGAGAAGATTTTTACATACTTATTGTAACAAAATAACCTAACGATTATTTTTATTTTAAATATATTTTTATAGTACTATGAAAATAAAAAAAAAAATAAAAATATAAAAAAAAAAAAAAAAAATTAGAAAAGAACATTATCTTCTCGATTATCTGAGATAATAAAAAATTAAAATATTAGACTCCTATGAAAATGATGTGACAATTTGCAATAAAAATAATCACTCACCGTTTTCGAGTCCTTGAAGAGGTCCGCTGGGACTGCCACTAGTGGATACGCCTTCGTCTTCGCTGCCGCTGGAGCTGCCCTCGCTGGGGCTGTAGCTCCTTCTGCTGCCGGTGACCTTGGCTATCTTGGCGAGCACGCTGCTCGTCCCATTGTTATTGTCGTGCTGATGAATTCGAGCTTGGAGCCTCTCCTGCACGCTTTTCGCGCGAGCTTGGAGCCTCTGCTGCTGCAGCGAGCCGACGGAGAAATCGAGCGGCTGGTCGATGTCCGACTGGCTCGAGCTCTGTTGGGTTATAGCTGCCGTCGACTGTTGCTGTTGCTGTTGCTGTTGCTGTCTCTGCGGCACTTGACATATCGTACTTGTCAAACTCTGCGCGGCCGTTTGTCCGGCGACGCTCGACAACACAATCGGCGACACCTGCTGCTGCTGCTGCTGTTGCTGCTGCTGTTGCTCTTGCTGATGTCCACCGGGTGGACTCCACCACTGATGCCCACTGGCCTGAATAGACCGCCACACCTCGATGGTGTTATTGTTCGTCGGGCTCGTTTGTTGTTTTTGCTTCTGACTCGAGTGCTGATGCTGCTGATGCTGTTGCTGGAGCTGTTGCTGCTGTTGGGCCGCCATGGCTTCCACGAGATTTCCGCCGCTCTCGAGGAGGTGCATGCTCGGCGTCTGCGTCATGGACGCGGCGAGTGCGGCAAACGGCAGCGGCGGCGGACTCGAGTCCGACGCTCGCCGGTGACGATGATGATACCCGCCGCGGTGCGAGCCGTTCGCGGATGTCGTCGGCGGGGGCGGCGGTGGCGGCGGCGCGTTACCCTGCTGCAGCCGCTGCCCGGCGAATTGGCTGGTGGTGGAGCTTATCTGCTGGTTCTGCTGCGAGGAGTTCGGCGAGGAGGGCACGAGCAGCGGCGGCGGACACTGCCGAACGGTACGCGCGGCCTCCGCGACCCACCGGCGCACCGCCTCGCTGTCGAGACCCGCCAACCCTGCGGTCTTCGTCTTGCCGGTGGCGGCTGCGGCCAGCCCGAGCGCTTGGTGGTTATGGTGGTGATGGTTATGGTTGAGCAGCGCCAGGCCCTTCTCGTTCAGCGAGCCGGGCAACGCCAACACCCCGGTGCCCGCCACCGCGGCGACTTTGGCTACCGCCGGGCCGCTACCCCCGAATGCGCTCAACGCCGCGAGATCCAACGTGCTCTCGGGGCTGCTCGATCGCCGCTTTTCTTTCCTTCTCGGGCGGTCGCTGTCGCCTTGGTATCGCTGCTGGTGGCTCCGATGGGATTTCCTTCCTCCTTCCCTCGTGGCTCTCGCGCGCGAGAGAAAAAGACGGTCGGTCGTTTGTGTCCTCGACGAGAGACAGGTGCTACACACACTCGATCACTCGGTCAGTGTCACCTCTCACAGTGCTCCATGGGCTTGCGCGAAGTCCCTCACGACGGCGTTGGCATTACCGCACACGCGACAGCCTCGCGAGGGGACTGAGCCTGCGTTCACGGGTCAAAGGAAGGAAGGAAGGAAGGAAGGACAGTGTCACTTTGCGCGACAGAGCCGGTGCTCTCTCGTACGCGTGTACGTCGGAAGAGGCACGCGCGCGCTCGCGCGTTCACCAGTCAGAGGGCGATAATCCCGCACACCTGTCATCCATGTTTACGTGTGTGTATTATAGGTATGCGCAGTCAGCAGCGCAGGGTCCGTTGAGGAGGCGCGAGCGCAACACACACACACACACACCGGGACCCGTCAAGGATTCCCCTCGCGTTAGTCGAATCACGCGCACTGCCACACTTTGTCGGCTCCGCTTTGGAATAATAAAACAGCGTCACTGATTCGGCGCGCGAGTTGTCAACCGGCCTCGTTATTAAACGCGAATCGGTCGTATAGCTGCCGAGATAAAGAGAAAGGATCGCGCGGTTATCGATATTATTCCGGGTGTCGGCGGGTGGGTGCAGCGTTTGTATCGTTAACGGAAGTGCGAATGCGAGAGAGCAACAACGAGAAGCACGGGACAACAACGGCGGCGGCGGCGACGGCGGCGACGACGGCAGCAGAGGCGGTCGGTTGATGCTGTCGCGTGCATGTGTGCAGCTACACTAGAGCCTTTAAGCCGGCCGAGGCACACGGACGTCGAGCCGCTCGGGTCCGCTCGGCTCGACGAAGTGGGGGAGTCGGCTCGCGCGAACGCCTGGTCGGCCGTGTACGCGCGCGACAAAGACGGAGAAATAAAGCGCGCTATCGAGCACTTTCCTGCTCGAGAGAGAGAGAGAGAGAGAGAGAGAGAAAAAAAGAGAGAAAGAGAGAGAAAGGAATCGAGCGCGCACGAGGGTATCGAGGAACGAGGGTGAGAGAGAGAAAGAGCGAGAGCGAGAGAGAGGATCTCGGCGGACTTTGGCGGCACCCGCGCGCGCTCTTTGCCACGGTCTCCTCCGTGTGTCGGTAGAGTAGATGGGTGATAGTGGGGGGAGTCGAGCGCGTGTGTCGGTGGGGAAGCCCGGGGCCAATGGTCGCGGACCGCGAGATCGCCCGGTCACGCCCACGGAGTGCGAGCGCGAGTCGAGTTGCGAATCGCGCTTACTTATACTTTACCGAGAAAGGAAGAAGAAAAAGAGACGGAGAGAAAAAGCAAAAGAGAGGTAGAGAGAGATAAAGAGAGAGAGAGAGAGAGAGAGATGGGAGTGAGTGAACGGGCGAAGCGACCGAGAGAGGGATTTTTATTTGCATATCGCTGATAAGGACGGACTGCTATGAGTACTGCGATCGATCGATAGATTTTTGAGTTCGAGCTTCGGATCGAAACTCCTTGTCGATGGTGATTATAATGAGTAATTGACGACGTATTTTAATTTAATTTTTTTATTTAAGCCTTTGCTTTACAAGCAGTGACGTATTATCTAAAATAAAAAATAAATTTAAAATATCCAGGGTTTAAGAAATATTTAGCATTTATTTAAAAATTAAAAGTAATAAAAAAAAATTTTATTACTCGAAGTTGTAATACATATCACTAGATATTTATTAGTACGATTAATTAATATCATCACTCGATAGATTGATTGATCTACATTTATGTATGGTATGAAACTTTTTCAAGTAGATGCAATTTAAATTTTTTATGTTTTTAACAATCAAAACCATGAATAAATTTTAAAGCTTAAATATTTTTGTAATAAAGTATCGTTTAATTCATGTCTGGAATATATCCAAAAATTACGACGCCACTGTATACTATCTCCCACGTTTCTTTTCCCGGGTTTTTCTGTATTTCCAGATGATTAAAGACTCCCTTTTGTTCAAAACGTTCTATCTTATACGATATGATGGATGGTTTCGCTTATGCACGCGAAAGGGTGAAGCTAGAACGCAAGAGGATCGTAGGAGGTAATCGAGGAAGCGGAGCGATAATCCGAGAACGACGAAACAAGACGAAAAAATATACTATATAACGCGTGATCATTTGCCCACATATACACACGGATACACAAGTGTACACGAGTGCATATTTTGTAGTTGGAAATCTTTCGCGGATAGCATTCAAGCCGCAGATATAGAGACGAAAAGCCCTCGCGAACATTTGACGCTATACGTTAGCGTCAAAGTTAAAGCGGACGCTAAGAAAAAGGAGGAATGGGAGGAAGTAGAATTAGTTAGGGAAGGCCTCTTTCCTTTATCGAGCTCAAACCCGCATAGAAGATTCTCTACTTTCGCGCCTTTGCTCATGTGTGCTACACTCGTTCCAAGCAAAGCGGAAGAAAGCGAGGGAGAGGGGAAAGAATTAGTAATTCGATAGCTCTGGAGTATGTAATATCCATTCTCCAGACTGGTACTTTCTCTACTCGGGCTTTTCGAGGCGTGGGTGAATACCCTTTTCTCTTTCTTCTTTCCGCCTAATCTTATTATTGCAGGTGTATATACAATGTCTTCGCGCTAGAGCTTTGTTATCGTATAAAATTTTTATAAACGAATACAACATTTTTTTATACGATTCGATAAATTAATAAATAAGAATTAGCATTTCTAATAAATGCTTTTACAATAATAATTTTAAAAATATGTATATTTATTACCAAAAGAAACAATATTTTTAAATAATTGTAAATCATATTAAAAATATGTAATCATCAAGTGACACATAAAAATAATAACTAAAAAAGGTTCTACCTTAGTTTATTTCTTACGAAATTGTGTAATAATATTTATAACGGTTTTAAATCATTCGCGATGAATTTTATCGAGAAAGCAGTCTCGACTTATAATACTTATTACTTGTTTGAAATATAAGAAGAAATACGATTATATTTTTTATAATTAATTTCATTTTTGGTCTCTTTACTTTTTACCGTCATATTATGGGACGATTTGAAAAAAAAAATACATCTAGACGTAATTTTCTACATAATTTGATTCTTTGCATTCTCATTGCAATCCGTACAACGGTTCAAATTTCCAATAGCGTCATATTGAAAGGATAAAAATCGTCTCACTTAAAAAATGTAAAGTAAAAAAAAAGAAAACCGCCCTTGACAGGCAAAGTTCCACCCACAAATGGGGGGGCCGAGTGCACGGTAGCTGTTTGGTTCGCGATTACCATACGGCGATTCGTTCTTCCCGTAGCTCGTCTCTCCATCTCTCTCTCTCTCTCTCGCTCGCTCGGGCATTTGAATTCGACATGCGCGCAACGCCCTCGCGCGAGCCGCTTTAAAGCCTTCGGTTATTGGTCGCGAGGAAGGCGCGGCGCGGCGCCGCGTCGCGCACCCCCTCTATAACCTTCTTCATCTATACATATACACATCTCTCGCAGCCGCTACCCCCTCGGGGCTCGGGGGAGAAGCTTTTACTTCTCCTTCGCCGCGCGCATCTCCTTATCGCTCATACGCTATCATATTTTTCACGCCGAGACGAAGGGGCCGAACCAGCCCTTGAGCTCGCATTTGAATCCGGGAAGGAATGCGCGCGCGCTCGAGCTCTTCTACGTGCCTCGTGTATATATACGTGCACCCGTAGGGGGAGAGGGGGGTCGAGCGCGGAAAAGGTGTTTTAAAGTGGCTCTTATTGGCCCATAGGAGAGAGCACCCCAGCCGCCCCTTTCTCCAGCCAGAGTATGCGTCTCTCTGTATACAGCTAAGCTTCGTCTTCTCTGCCTCTCCCTCTCTCGTTTTGCTTATATACATGTAAAGGTATACCAAGCCGCCCTCCGCACTTTTTTCTCCTTGCAAGCGCGTTTTTCTTACCGCCTCCCCCCCCTCTTCCTCGTACTCGTTTCCATGCCCTCGCGCTTTTGTATACGTATATACATAAGCTTATACGTCTATTGCGTCTGCTTTCTTTTTTTAAATTCTTTTTTTTTTTTCATGCCTAAGGAAATTTAGGAAAATTCTTCACTGTCGTTTCTTAAAAATCATCGTGACGAAGGGTCGAAAATTGTAATGCGTTAAATAAACAGTTTTTCAAAAATTATAATGCATTTTTAGAATATGATAAAACTATTTTGTTTGAAATATTTGTGTAAATATTTTTATTTACCAAAAAATTTTAATTACCATTAAAAATTTTCATTAATTTATCGGTTAAGTGTTATTAGTTATACATACATTTTTATAGTATTTTTGATTAAAAATTTAAATTAAAAAAAAAAAAAAATACATTCTATTGAGTAATTATTTAAAAAGTTTTTCTCAACTAATGAAGTTTAAAAGATAATAATACTAATTACACTGATAACGAATTTATGTTATTAGCAAAATGAAAAGACAAATGGTTCATGATTAAATATTTATTAAAAGGGAAAAAAAGATTTAAAATGAGGGTAAAAATAAAAATTTGCATATAAACAATAAAATTTCCGAAAATCCATTATTCATAAAGCAGCGCAATCATTTTTCCGATTCAACAATGTGCAACTCTCCTTACTCAGCCAGACTCTCCCTTACTTTTTCCCTGTCATCTTGTCTCCTCTTTCCCTCTTGCCTCTTCCTCTCACTCCTCTTCCTCCATTTCCTTCTCCTCTTCGGCACTTTTCCACCCTCGGCTTCTTTCTCTCCGTCCCATAACTTCATCTCTCTCGCTCTCTCTCTCTCTCTCTCTCTCTCTCTCTCTCTTTCTCTTTACCTCTCTCTTCTTCGAGAGCTCGGGTACCCGCGACGTCGGGCTTTCTTCTTTCCATTCCGCTGGTCGTCTTCCTCGAGCACTTGCACCGAGAGAAGACGACGGACTCTTCTCCAACTTTCCCCTCTCTGCGAATACATCCGACGCGCGCATGCGAAATCTTGGGAAACGGTGGGGTCTTCGAAATTTCCCCTTGCCTTTCCCTCTATCTTTCTCGTAAGAGCGCGTGAAAGAGAGAAAGGAACAGCGAAGAATTCGGAGGGAGGGAAACGGGCCGCGTATTGATTTTAATGACGCCCCCGTTACCTCGCGCGAGGATATATCTCCTTCTTCTTGAGCAAGAGCGTCGTCGTCGTTGCTGCTGCTGTCGTTCTGCTACCGCTGCTCGTGTTCTCTTTATTTCCCCGTCTTTCTTATGGTGTGTGCGCGTTGTCCGAATGCACACGGATTCGAGGCGCGAACAATATCCATGCGCTCGGATTATTTGCTATTTAAATACGAAATCGTAGTCGCCGAGTGTCCGTATACGTCTGGCTGTCTGCCTGTGCGTGATGAAATTTTTATGCACGAAGTGGTCGCGAGCGCAGTTGAATTAATTTTTTATTTACGGTTTATTTTCGTATTTCTTTGCTTGGATTCTTGTTGCTGATTGACCTTGCGTGAACGTGACGTCGTTGCAAGGATATCTAATGTTTTGCAATCTTTTATTTAAATTTAATTTCGGTTACACTAATGCTTTTCTCACATTTGATTTATTATACAAAAATATTTGGCAATTCTCGAAAATTGAAATTATTTAGTAAATAGTTTTGTTAATAAATATAAGAATATTTTTATCATTCTTTTAATACATTATTTATTTTATTGAATAATGATGCAATTTAGTACTAAAAAAAGCAATACTTATTCATCCAGCGATGCTAGTGTACTATTTTGAAAATGAATTTTTTTCAATTAAAAAGAAAGTAACTTTTCAAAATTACTTAAATGGAATGAAGTAATTTATAAATGGTGTAATCTGAAATATAAAAGTTTATTACGGGTTATTTATTAAAAAAAGTATAATAGTTACTTTTAGTTAATATCTAAAAATAAAATGCAAATAAAAGGTATACTTAATCTTCATTAGTTAACAGGCCACTTTGAGCGTAACAATCAATCACATCCGCAGACACTTGTCGCGAGGCCACTAGACAAAAGGGCTTTAATAAGTGTCGGGTTAAGCGGTAACTCGTCCCATAACCCAACTCTGCGCAATTGACTCGGCACACGCGGCCTCTCTCAAAACCCTAATCTGAATACAGAGACACGCAACAACCCCTTGTACAACAAGAGAGAGAGAGAGAGAGAGAGAGAGAGAAAAAGACAGCGAGGATCGGATCTCGCGAACCCTTTTTTTCCATTCGTCGTATATTTGCATGGGGCGCGCCTCAGTCGCAGGTGTCTCGGCCCTTTTTTTTTTTTTATATAACGCGGCACGTTCGTCGTGCGTACCTCCACTGCCCCTCGGCTCGTAAGCATATTTTAAAGCGCGCGCACCGCCTTTACCTGTACTTTGCCTGCCTCGTGTGTATGGAAGTTTACCGCTGAATAATTGTACGGTCGATACCCTCTTTTATTTCCTTTTTTTTTCCTTTCGTTGTGTGCATGCTGAACGATGGTTTTATTTGGTTTGTCGCTTACTTGTTGATGCTTGATTCGATCTTTTAATGTTATTTTAGCATGCTTGCTTACGTACGCAAGGTTTTTATTGACTGGCTACAAATTTTACTAATTAATTTTAAATTTATTTAAATTACATTATAAATGTTTTGCTCAAAATATTAGCAAATTTATCTGTATAAAATTTTTAATGCTCACGTTACAGAACATAATAAATATTCTTTTTGAATAATTATATTTTACATTTCTATTTATTTACATGTATTATTATACTCTATATACATATTACTTTATATTTCATATCTATATTTATTTATATCTGTTAATTTACTATGCATCATATTCTTAATTAGTAAATATTAAATGTCTTTGTTACGAATAAATATACATTTTTAAGTAAGTATTTTCAATTTACTAATTTTATAATGAAAAATAAATATAAATATAAATTTATTTCCTTGATTAACTTTTTATATTTACAATGAACAATTTGATTTTTGATCGAATTTTAATCAAAATTAAAAAATTAGTTCTCTTTAATAAACAAATTCTTTTAATATTAATTTTACGAGGGCGAACTCAAAATATCTGAAAATTCACTTTCGTGAGCCACATCGGCTTCGACTTTCTAAGCTATGTACCGTTCTCACCAACTGGGCCTGAAAACTCATCGAGAGTCCTAGGCAGAAAGACAGACTTTTTATTTGAATCTCTCGTTGACGTGCCCAACAATGAACGAAACGGAAAACATCGAGTAGCGTTGTATAGTGTACATCGAGCGCGAGAGAAGATCGTCCGTATACTTACATAGTACCGTTACAGCGCGACACAAACGAATCTCGAGTATTTTTTGCTATTTTCTCCGCTCCATTCGAGATGCTCCCCCTATGGGTTCTTTCGCGCTTTGCTCCAATTTTCTCTCTCTCTCTCTCTCTCTCTCTCTCTCGATAAATAGAGGCGCCCCATTATGCACGAAATTACAGGATTCCGAACAAAACACGAAATCATTTCCCTTTGTCCGACGACTTGCTTTTTTTTTACCGCGACACTGTGCGCAAACCAGCTGCCTCGCTGTATCGCTCGTCTACATTTTTTCTTTCTTTTTTTTTTTTTTTTTTTTCGTTTCGCTTCTTTATTCTTATTCAAGGATTTTATGAAAAAACCAGGTCGTGTCGTTTCTTACAGCTTCACGAACTCGTTCGTTGATTCGTTAGAAAAAAAAAAAAATAAATAAATGGAGCTTGAGAATGAAAAATGGAAAATATAAGTAATAAAGTTTATCTAAACTTTATGTTTCTTGTTTTCACAATAATTCTTATTATCATAAGATTAGATAAAATACAACCATTATAAAATTAAAGCAGATATATTTGCCTACGAAAACGTCTGTTTCATTTTTATTGTACGCAAATTTTACAAAAAAATACGACTGCGAAGAAAAGGTTTTTTTAAAATATAGCTAATCGAGCTTACTTTAAGCTTATTACTTTATTGACTCGTCAAATTTGTACCGTTCCATCGTTGTGTTATTTTAGTCTATTTCAAAACGGCGCCATAACCGAGGTGAGCTCGGTTCGCTCTTTGCTTTATTGCCGTTTATGGTTGACGTGAACATTTTTGGCTGTATACTTGCTTTTTGCAAGCATGAAAATTTAAACGATGATAAAAGGCACAGAGCTTTTCGTAATTGAGATTAATATTTTAAGGCTGAGTTATAAAGTTTTGTCGTAGATTTGTACGTTGCAATTGAATTTACTATATTTTATTGTTGTTTTTATGACACTTATTATGTTAATTGATGCAAAATATATAATTTTAATAATAAGACTTTATTGATGAAACATTTAACGTAATTTTCTAACACAGTGAAAAGTTTACATTGTATTCTTAAAATATTAATTTTATTCAAAACTATTAAAGACTTTAAATTATTACATTATGTATTCGATGGAATTTTAATTCCATAAATATATTTCCAAGTAAATGTATTCACTTGGATTCGTAATTTAAATGCTATAGAAATGAATTAATTATAAAGCAGCACGGAAAAAATTTTGCATATAAAGATCGTTTGTAATATTTATATCACGATGTATATCATATCCTTTTAATTACATTAGTATTCTATTAATGTATAGTTTAAGAGACGGCTAATTGCTAAATAAAATGGAAACGTATAACGTGTAGACAAAGAATCGCGGAATTATGCGGAACGAGCGATATACATGTGTAGTGTAATTATGGTAACTCGTCCCTTAAAGGTTAAAAGCGCATGATACATATATATATATATATATATATATATATATATATATATATATATATATATATATATATATATATATATATATATATATATATATATATATATATATATATCACACGTTGAAACAAGTGGAACAAACGGAATATTCTCTCATTCCATACATAGAGCGAGGTCTAACGCTCGTAGTATGTATTCTAACTAAATGCGCGCGTGAATGTGTATATATGTATATAAATACATTTCATGCGAATCATCGGGGGAGTTTCCAGTCGGCGGTAAAGCCGCGTCGTGCGATCTCTCAGAGCGCGAATGCGCGTGACGAGTCGGTAATCTCCTTGGACACGCTCGCTCTCTCTCATCCACGCGTCGCATTACGCACGAGGGAATAGTAAGAGGCGGCCGAGGCGCAGCGCAAGCACGCGCGATTATAAAATAAGCGGTTTCTTTTGTGGTAATTGCCGCGGATCAAGGACGGTCTTGGACGAACGTATATACAGATTCGGGATGACTGCGTTAATTCGCTCGGCTCTCCGAGTTCCTTCGCATCTTTCCTCTCTTCTTCATATTCTTAATTTCCTTCATTTTTACGCGCCCAGTTTTTCCTGCTTTACATGCTTTCTCCGGCAATTTTACTCTATATAAAGTACCTTATTCATCGGGATTATAAATATTCTTGCAATTGGATTAATCTTGTATGTACATTTGTCAATTTTTTCCTTTTCTAACAATGTATCTGTATAATGGATAGAATTATATTTAAATTATCCCTTTAATAGACTATTAACTTGATACATATCAATCGGTGGACAAAAATAATATTTGATGAGATGTTTCATAAATAAAACGATTTTCAATTTTAACAAAAAATAAAATGTAGATTTCTTATGAGTCCTACAGCTAGCTTTCACTAAAAAAAAATCAACTTATCAATCGGTGTTACTCAACATTTATATAATGGTTTCCTCATGTTTCCATTCCTCGATTAGTTCAACCTTATCTCCTTTGTTTTTCATCCTTCCAACTTAATCTGCTTTGCGATTCTCGAGTCGGTGCAGCATCTGTCCCCTTTACGGCATCTATCCTAGGAACATTTCCATCCTCCTCTTTAACGAAATACTCGAACAAAGTCGCTTTCTCGAGTTCGAGTGGCGCCACGTTTGCCATTTAGATCCATCCATCTCGGGCGCTGGCGCATCCGCATAATCGCCCGACTTGCGCAATAATTTCAATCAAGAAAAATGCACGCCGCAAGCTCGAGAGCCCGTACTCACGTATACGCACATAAATACACATGTATTCTTATATATTTGTGGTACCCCGAAAGACGGCAGCAGAGACGCTTACATTTTCGCAATGCCGCGAAGAGCGAGAGCGAGTCGCTCTTTTAAGTCGGGACAAGAGATCCGTATAAATTAATCCGTCATTATACACGCTACTTGGAAACACGCCGTTTATATTCAGGACGGAATTTTTCTTTTTAGTTTTTTGCTTTATTTTTGCTCCGATTCAAAGAACGGCCATAAATTTAAAAAGCCTTGATTTAGAATTTTACGTTGTATTCTGTGTTTGTGTATATGTATTTATTATTATTATTATTATTATTATTATTATTATTATTATTGTTGTTGTTGTTGTTGTTGTTGTTGTTGTTGTTGTTGTTGTTGTTGTTGTTGTTGTTGTTGTTGTTGTTGTTGTTGTTGTTGTTGTTGTTGTTGTTGTTGTTGTTATTATTATTATTATTATTATTATTATTTTAGTTTTATTGACAGAGACGTTGAAAACGTTAAGAAACACAGTATACCCGCGTTTGTGTTCTTGATTGTGCTAAATTGTCTAATATCTATTTGAATTAGAATGTTTTATGTACATAATTAGTGTAACACGCATTCCTTTATGTTATAAATTATTCACCTTACACTTTTATTACGAAAAAGAAAAATAAAAATTCAAATATTTCTCTTTAATTTTCTTTTAAAACTAATGATATTGATAATATATTTAAATTATCAATTTTTTCGTTTATATTATCTCGTTTATATTTTTTCCTTTGAAATATGATAATTTTTATTCACTTCGACATTTGAAATTGTTATGTTTTATCATAGAATAAACCATAACGGTATTTAAACAAGGGACAAGTTTATTTTAATATTAAGTAAACATGTTACTAGGACAATTTATGCTCTAATTGCTTAGATCCCCCGCGCGACAGTTCCGCAATGATACCACTAATTCGTCAGCTTAGAACGAAGAAAAAGGCAACGGAGCTCCAAACTGTATCCATTATTTGAAGAGAGCGATAAACACCGAAAGAATGAAAAAAAGTATGAAGAAACGAAAAGTGTACAAATGTTTTTCTCAGGAAAGCCAAAGCCAAGAATATATATGTATATATATATACATACGTATATGTGGAAAGATGTTATCTCCGTTCGGAAACGTTATTTCCAAGAGTCTCGAGAACACGCGCTTATACTTATACATACACACGGCGGAATAAAGTAAAGCTGCAAATGCCCCTCTTTCATTATTTGGAATATTCAGCTGGATTAAGGTAATTGGCGCGGTTACCGCGAGCTCCTCTTATACTTCATGCCGGCAATGGAACTCAAAGGGCTTATCATCCGCTCGCGTGCGTGTATCACGCACGTATTCTCTGGAAATGGTATCGCGTTCGCGTAGGTGTCCTCGTGCATGCGCGAGCGCTTGTAAAAAATGTGAGAAAAGGGAGAAAGAGAGAGATAAAGAGATGTTTATGATTATTCTTTTTACCGCGATGCGACGAAATTAATAAAGTCGATTGATTTTGGCTAAGTCGCTATTGCTTATGTAGGCGCTTTCTTTTTTTTTGAATTTTTTAATGCCGAATGATTTTTAAATTTATCCGATAATGGAAATCAATTTAGTTATCGATATTATAAGAAAGCGATCGTAATTTATTGTATAAGAGAAAATCATATACAAAAAGTATTTAAAAATGTTTAAATATTTTAAAAAATGATAAAAAATATTGACATGATTTTTATGCTATCTAATATTAAGTTAATATGTGTACAGAAACCTTAAACTTTTAGAATTGATCGTTAAAAATAATTAATTTCAGTTTTATTCCTTAAAAATTCACGTAAAATTTATCTATTTAATTTAATTAAAGCGGTTAGTCAGCCGTAGGTAAAGTCACATTAGCGGCAACGATCTCCCACAATTTAAAATCGCAGAAAATACTATTCAATATTATAATTTGAATCGTTAGCGACTTGAAACGTCGCATTTATCTGTATCTCTCCCTATCTCTCTGTCTCTCTGTCTCTCTCTCTTTCTCTCTCTCTCTCTCTCCCTCCTTTGTATATCACTGCGCGTGCGAAAGTTTTCACCTTATTTCCTTACCGACAAAAGTGTGAATGCACTTTTCTTTCTCTCTCTCTCTCATTCTTTTTCTCTTTCTCGGCTCTTCATTCGCGGCTCGCCTTTTACAATCGGAATCGAGAGCAACTTAACTTCTCACAGTCCTCCACGGATCTTCGCAAAAATAATACATAAGAGGCAATGCGCGTATTAACCCGCACATACATAGATATCTACATACACGTAAAAATAGTTTGAGCCCGAAGGTCGCTTAACGCTCGAGTGTGTTGGGGATCGCGTACACGCGTACACACGCATAAACGAATGCGATATCAAGAGGCAAGCAGCACGCGCCTCGATTCACAATCCTCGGGTACGACTCGATTCGAGGTATATAGCGTGCAGCTGCTGCATATAGTTTTCTCTGTTAGTGTGTGTGTGTGTGTGTGTGTGTGTGTGTGTGTGTGTGTGTGTGTGTGTGTGTGTGTGTGTGTGTGTGTGTGTGTGTGTGTGTCCGTGTGTCCGTGTGTGTGTGTGTGTGTGTGTGTGTGTGCGCGCACGTCACATGCACGAGGAGCAAACGACGCTGCCTCTGCCACTGCCGTCTTTTAACGGCAGTTATAGCAGCGAATTACGACAGGAAGAATTCATTTTCGTTCGCTCGCGAAATACGTGAATGTACTAGTATGCGAGTATACCACCTTACCGAGTGCACTTCGCCTATATACGATGTGCTTTATCTTCGCTTTATTTTACGCTCAATGTACACCTGTATATGTTTACTTATTATGCGCTGTGATTAGTTTTGATGCCTTCTGGATTTCGGCATTTCATTATGATAACAAGAGTGACTGGATAGCTAATTTCGTCGACAATTCTTTAATTAAATTTATTGGAGTATTTTTTTTAATTTTTTCTTTTTGGGTGTAGTGGTGTATCCAAACCTTACCTATTAAAAACGTAATGAGACTTTTTATTAAGAAATATATATATCCACGTTTTCTAAAAATGATCGGTTATTATCCATGTTGAAACTTAAAATATAAAATATACATGTTTTTAAAATAAAAGTCATTGCTTTTGGTTAACTATTTCAGTCATGAACCGCTGTAGATGCTATTCTTAATAGTAAACTTGCAAGTGAGGCGCAAAAAAATACAAAATTGAATTTGGGATCCTTAAAAATGCAGACTATATATCTAGACGGCATCGCTCTCGTTTTTTTGTTTTTTTTGTTTTTTTTTTTTTTTTGTTTTTTTTTACAAACGCGCTCATCTACACACTCGCAAACATTCTGTGACATCGCGACGCAATTTGTAAGTGCAAGATCGATGAGTCGTGCTTATGAGCGCGAAAAGAGGGCCCGGAGGTAGCTCATTCTCACGCGAAAAACGTTGCCGGGCGCGGCTAGTCCGGAGAAGAAATAAGAAGGCGTTCATTATCAGCGTTGGGGTAATTAAACCGCGGGGTGTTGCCAAAGCTTCCACCTTCGTACGTTCGTGCACGAGCGAGTGTATAAATGCGTGTATCCATGCCACGAGCTGCGGTCGAGAGGCCGCGCGAGATGAAGGAAAGAAAGAGAAGTCCGGTAGCCGGGCAGCGGCGACTACGGCGGCGGCAACACAGCCGATATTTCTTGCTCGTCATGGTAACGACGTTCGTGGAAGAAATGGCAAATGGCTGAGTAGCTACTGTATACACTCCGCCGTGGCATCCATTCGCACGTGCATGCATGCATATACGTATGCGCTTACCAACACAAACATTCGTTAGTCCGAGCATTGAAAAAGGGAGCGAGGATTCTTTCTCTCTCTCTCTCTCTCTTTCGCGATTTCTTCTCCCGTATACCCTCGTTCTCGCGTGCATATGTATACATTCACACACACGTACGCTCGTTCTTTAGCAACTATTACACACGTTCGTGCGCGTATATTTGTGTGCGCGTGCCGTTAAACGCGTTGGCCAAGTAGTCGAGCGAGAGAGAGAGAGAGAGAGAGAGTGAGAGAGCGGCTGACATCAAAGCGCATTCGAGCTAGTTCAGCCACTTAATGTCACGAGTTTTCACATTAGCGAGGCAAAAGCAGCGAGGAGCTTCCCTCTCCTCGGCTCTCCCTCCGCGTTCATTCTCGTCTCGCGAAACCGAGTCGTGTACGTAAGACGCGCGAGTTGCGCGCGGGTTTTATATGCGATACAAGCCGAGCCTTTCGTTACGTGTACGCCGCGTGACATTCGCGAAATTTCGTCGGCATATTTTCTGTGGCGTTTTATTTTATACTTTTTTTGTTTTTTTTTTTTTTTTTTTATTATAAAATGCGGTTTTTAGAAGACTTGTTGCACTTTGCAACTTTGTCGCACTGTTATTAGCTGTACCGAGTAATTTATTTAATTAGATTTATCTATCAAATCTAAATATGTAAATGCATTTAAAGATCGTGTACTTTGAACGTTGATGAGATATTGATGGATTTGCTTTGTAATTTTAAAAGTTTAACAACTTTAATTAAGAAAATATTGTTTAAAATATTGATTGTGTTATTTGTTTTAATCAAAATGTTAATTTAATTTTCAATTGAGAATAAAAAAATTATTACGATTACAAAATAAAAGGTTGCACATAAAATTGTTACAACAAAAACTCAAATTATGTCATTTTAGCGGTCCAATTTAAATTTAGCAAAATAATATTATTTATTATTCCTTGCGTGTGAAATTACGCTTTAATTTACAAAAAAAAAAAAAAAAAAAAATAATAATAGTAATAATAATAATAATAATGTAACAAAAGTATTTTTTATTCAAAAAATCCAGAAATAAATCAACGCGTCAATACCGTCAATGCAAATCATAAAACAAATCCCCGAATAAGAAAAAAAGAAATGCGCGCGACGGACAAAAGGTCCTCGTGCGTCGTTTTTTACGCTCGCCCCTCCAAAGTAATCGAGGGCAATAATCCAACGCTGAAGGATCTTCCCACCGTTTCGTCACGGCTCTTCGATCGTCCAACGACCACTACAAGGCTCTCTCTCTCTCTCTTTCTCTCTCTCTCTCCTTCACGCTTCATGCAAATATTGATCTTCCCTCGTTGCGCGTAATGTGCGAGCAAAAAAGAAATAGGAAAAAAACGCGCCGTTCTCTATCCGACGCATCTGCAATCTGCATACCAGCTATGTACAATAACGACGAGTATTGTGGGGTGGTGGCAAACGAGATTTTTTTTCCTTTTTTCATTGGCTTTTTTTTCCCTCTCATCTTTGAGTAAGGTCTTCTTTTCTGGGGCATAATTCGACAGTTGGCCGATAGGGAAAACGCTGCTGTGTATTATTTCCCAAATAGCGAATAATTCGAAGCAACGAGTGTGTACTCTTGTTAAATGTAATATGTGTAATGTATTCATAATAACGTTTGTTTTTCTACATTGACGTAGCGAAAAGAAAATCAAATAAATAATCAAATGTATTCTTACAAAATTTTGATTTTGGAAATAAGGATAAAAGTTATTATTTTTAGGAAAGTGAAAGTTTTTTACAATATTTGAGTAATAAAATGACGGGTAAATAAAGCAATTATAAAATTTAATAATTGTTAAAAATAAAACGATAAATTATTTGATTGCACGTATATGGCACAATCTCTATGACGAATAAAAAAAAATTATTTATAGCGAGCATTATGCAACGCATTAACATGGAAAGATAATCGTTATTTAAATTTCAAATTCTATTTGTTTCATGCTGCAGTTTGAAAAACAATGACAAATAAATGAAAAAAAAAAAAAAAAAAAAAAAAAAAAACATCAATGTTTTAAAAACTAACCGCTAATAAATAAAAGCGCGTGCGCCTAATTTCTCGGTAAATGCGGCTCGAGAGCGAATAAATCGTACCTCATAAATTACATTACGGTAAAAACGTGCGTCTACTCCGCGAGGCTTACCGAGCTTGCTTACTATATCAACGCTCTTTCTTTTACTTTAACTGTTCTGCGATTCGAGGAGAGAGAAGGAGAGGGAGAGAGAGAGAGAGAGAGAGAGAGAGAGAGAGAGAGAGAGAGAGAGAGACAGACAGAGAGACATAAACGGAGGGAGAAAGAGGGAAGAAAGGAAAATCGCGCTCATAATAATGAAGTGGTAAATGAGTTTGCAAATGAAGATAGTCGGAGAGAAACGCAAGACATATAAATATATAAAATGTGTGTATGTATAAACATGCGCAGACGCTAGCGTCATTCAAATCGCGGAAGTTTATACCGCGCGTTATGCATATAGCCGCGCGGGCGCGCGTGCGCGTTAGGCGCTCGCGACCCGTTGCGCGGTGGGTGTAATGCGCCGGACCTATGCATGGAAAATAAGGCTCATATTGCGCCTGTATTATGTACCTTATGCCATCCGCGCGTATCTGAATACAATGAGCTCGCCCGGGAATATAATGCCCCTGCGTCGTCCGCTTAATGGCACACCGCTCTGCGCAACTTCTTCTCCGTAAGCGTTAAGCTCTTTTACTGCGCCGTTACGAAAGCGCCTCCGCGCGCAATGTTTTCACTGCTTTTTTTTTTTTTGTTTTTTTTTGTTCATTTTTAGCTTTTCTTATCTTCTCTTGTTGTTGCTTTATTAGAAATGCATCCATTTTTCCCCGGTGCATTGTTTCTTTGGCATTTTTTCGATTCGCTCGATTATCATGCGAACGAACGCGACGCGGGAGCGCTTTGGTAGCGGATGGTCTATTTATGCATACGGTTGTGTCCTCATGTTAACGAACGTGGTTTTTCCGTTTTGTTATTGAGATTTTTTCATTTCACGCTTAATTTTTACGCCGAAACGTCTTACTTATTTATTTAACGTTTTTCATTCAAATATATTGTTGGTTAAGCTTACGCTTTCGTGTAATCTTTACCGAATATTACTTGTAAATATCATTCAAATGTCTATATTAACATCAACTATGAGATTATCATAACGGTAATTTATGAAAAATGAATATTCAATTATTATTATGAAATTTCATACGGTGAATTTTGAATTAACTTTTAATTTTTTATCTATATCTGTGGCAGAAGTTCAAACAAATGTTTCATCGCTTTAATATCGCTCTTATCATAAATAACAATTTTTTAATATTTTATGTCATTATAAAATTACAAAATTCAATTGTAGAGAATTCTTTTATATATTTACATACGCTACATCTTTAATAAATTTTAATATACTTTTACACTTACAAAAACAAGAGCAATACAGCAATTTATTCAATATTACGATCAATAACTTTTATTCGGCACTTGGCGTTTTCTCACAGAATTTATGATCCATGACATTGTTTGTTAAGTTATACTCAAATTAAAAAAAAAATAAAGAAGACAGCTTTCGCGATGAATCCATCGGCATATTATAACAGCAATCGCGCCACACATGCAAGTTTTGGGAGTTAAGCAACAAACACGATGGGCTCTCTCGCAGCTATTACTGCAAAGAGCCACGGAAAGATCGATTCGTTTTTCCCGGTACATTTCACGTCAAAATATTGCTATAAATCATCGCGAAGACGACGAAACGAAAGGAGTCTCGCTCCCATGGCTTTTGGCGAAAGACGAATTATCGCGGATACGAGAGCACGTAAACGCGAGCTTCTCTCAAAAGTTCGCGCTTCCTATAAACGAATATTTATCTTAAAAGTTTACTTTGCAGCTTAGCATTAAAATGAAAGCCTTACAATAAATAAACATGTTTGGATTTTAACGATACAAACTTTGTTTGGTATACTAATTGATAAATACATTACACGCAATAAGTTAAATCTTTATACAGTAAATTTAATTTGATCGTGATTTGACAAATGATTCTTTATAAATTTATCATAAGATTTTCGTATTTCTTTATTTGTCCGTTACAAAGTTTGACTTCGATCAAAAAATCATTGAATGTTCCGACGATTTTTACTTTTTATAAAGTTACAGAACTGGGAAGCCAATATAACAATCCATCGATGAAAATTATATACAAAATGTCAACGAGTCCTCAAATTCCCTCGTATAACGTTCGCGAGGAGACTTTCGAATACCGAATGTTCGTTTCCATGGTTCAAACCCATAATTATCCCCGCGGTGCTCCGCACGACATCTATAGCAATCGAGATAATGGTTCCCATATTTCGAGCGTTTCCGTTAAAAACGATACAGTATATAGTTCGGCAATTCACATCGTACGTATAGTAAATAAAAGCCTCGCAGCACAGCTGATCGGTGCGAGTTTTGCGACGACGCGCGAAAGTTTATCGCGCGAAATTGAAAGGGAGTGAAAAATTTTAATCTTAATGAAAGGGCACGAGAAGCCGTGTCGAGTGCGCATACGCGTTATGATGAAAGAACGACCGCGTGCACGACGGCAAACGAAAATACGAGTGGGAGCTAGAGATCTATTAACCGGCAGATTAGCAGTTAAAATTGAAATTTGCACGGACAGTTCGATCGTATACACCGTCGGCGGCTTCTTCCTTCGTACGGTTATGCTTCGCGCGGTCCATGTAATGAGCGATAGACAGTGAGACGGACGAAGAGATAAAGTGCGAAGACTAAAGACAAAGAGGGATAAATTAAGGGAGAAAGAGAACGAGACGGAAACGGTAAGAAATAAAGATGGAGATGAAGGGAGAAGTACAGGAGAAAAAATTTACGGAAGAAGTCAATGATACAAAAGAAAGAAGAAGAGCCAGGCGAAGAAAAGAGAAGAGAGAGAAAGAGAGAAGGAGAAGCGATCGGGAGAGAGACGAATCTGCCACGCATCGAGTTCGACGCGCGTTTCCTCGGTGTCTTTCTTCTCGCGGCACCAAAGAGCAGCTCACCCTCTCTTCTTCACAGGTATGAAATGAGATATGGCTATACGAGTTCAGGGCGCGTAAAGCCATACGTTTGCGCGAATCTTTTTTTTTTTTTTAAAGTTCTCTTTCGCTCCATACGGAGTTTCTCTAGCTGTGGCAGGGCGCTCATCTCGCCCACGAATTTGCAAGTTATGCCGTATTATTTCCAAGGTACCAGCGTGACCGAATTACCTGACGCAAATTGAAAATTGTTCAAAATTGACTTTTTGGCCTTTGCGTAAAGTTCAGAGAAGAATCGTCGTATCTTTTTTTATTTCTCTCATATTTTTTTGTATGTTCGTTAAAAATTATTATTTTTGTTATTACCACTCACTAAAAAAATTATGATAATAAGCTTTCAAGTTTTATTTTCTTTTTAAATTATTAGGGTGGTACGTAAATGTACTACGAATAAAGCTTATTCAAAATTAAAAAAATATATCAAGTGTCAATGCTTGCAAATGTTTTTAAAATCTTTTCATGATTATAAAAAAAAAAAAAAAAAAAAAAAAAAATTTTAAATTAAATTCTAAAACGAATATTCGCTTTTCATCGACTTACAACTTTATAATAATTTACATTGTACCATGTCGAGCAATCTTCAACGCCGATACAAATAATTCGCCGATCCATCAAAATCTTTTATTCGTCATACAGCAAACACCAATCCGCAATGAAAAATTGCAAACCCCGTGCACGCGCGCACTGAAAAATCCTAATTACATAACATTATGAAGGTATCATTATCTTCTCTCCGAGTAGAGCCGAGGCAGTGCGCGGCGCATCTCGCAAATGGAATTTCAAGGGTAGAAGCATGAAATTCCAATATCGATTCTGCGCAACGCGCGTCGCAAACCGTCCTCTCTCTCTATATATATACACACACACACACACACACAATCGAATCGGCGAGTCGAGAGAAAGAGAAAGGGCGAGACAAGGAGAAAGTGCTCACGTGAAACGGCGCGGGATCCGCGCGGCTGAATAGTAGCCGAAATATTTTTTTCTCCGAGCCTCAGGTAATTAGCCGCGCTGCATAAGAAGTGGTATTTTAATGAATCGTAAAGCTGGCGTCGGCAGCGACGGAAGAGAGAGAAAGAGAGAGAGAGAAAGAGAGGGAGAGAGTGGGAGAGAAAGGAAGACGGACCCGCGTGCCGGTCAGTCAATCTTCGCTCCTTGGAAGTTAAACGGCATTGCCTCTTTTCTCTTTCTTTTCTTCTCTTCTCACAGCTCTCTCTCTCTCTCTCTCTCTCTCTCTATCTGTCCTTGCGATATGTTACGCGCTCACTCGCCGTTCACGAAAGAAAGCATAATACGTTTACGTGAGCGTAGCGAAAGACTTCGTTATTCCGCGAGTCCTCCGTAAATGCGCGAGTCGTTCGATCCCCTATTATTCTTTCCCTTCCGATCGCTTTTTCCCTTTTATTTTATCTTTAAACGAAAGCTCGATGACTCTTGGCTTATCCTTTAGTATTTTGCTAATTATTTTTGCTAATTGTAAAGTTATAATTTTTAGAATCGATTATAGATTTGATGTGAGTTACTTTAATTCTTAATTGTTAGCTTTCACTATTGAATGATGAAACTTTTAATATACGATATTTTTAATTCTATATAAACTGTTTACTGATTAAAAAATGTATGTTTTGCGGTATACTTGATGGGAATTAAATAGATAAAAAAATTAAATTTTTTAAATATTTGTCGCAGTTTAGAAAAACCGATAACGCTTGATATTTTTTCATATAATGAAGTACAAATTTTATTTTTTTTCTAAAGTATATTTTATTTTATTTGTATATAACAATTCTTAACTTTTATATGCATGAATACATAATTAGCGTATTTGAAACATGCAATTCGTTGAATATATTTTTTTTTATATTATTTACGCTATATGATGGAAAAAGTTGTATTGAATATTTATTGTAATGTATATAAATAATTAATTTTTCAAGTAAACATTTACACGAGTTTGCTTATAAAATAAATGTTTATTACAAAGCAATTGCATTATTAAAAAATAAAAATTCAAGATATTATGTTACGCTGTAACTCTCGGATCAAAATAATACGTAAACGTTAGCATTGTTCAGAAAGTAAAAAATAACGAATTCTCCGAGCTGCGTCGTTATAATCTCGCGAAGGAGGATTCGCGCGACAAGTGCCACGGCAGTCTAATTAAAACTAATTGAATGCAAACACGACTGAAGTCTACCGCTCGGCTCCGGGTGATCCTTTCTCCGCGTGTGTCGTCGGGTGACGCATCGTAACCGCGTTTGTTTCTCGAAAAGAAGAGGAAGAGTAGAAGTAAAAAAGGGAAAAAGTGACGGGCTGCGCTCAAGACGAATAGCAATTTTCTTAATCATCATGCTAATTGCCATAATTACCAGTCGTATTATGGTAATGAGATGTGACAGGAAGGATCGCGCTGACGCGAGCCCGCTTTTGTTTTGACACGCCAACGGCGATTTTTATTTTGCTTTATGTAATTGTGCGCGCTGAGATACTTTTATAGGATGGATTTTTATAAGTCGCATTGTCTTGCGTATTTTACTGTCTTATTTAATGCCAGATAGATTTATCACTTCGATAAAAAATATTTAAAGTTTTGTTTTTCTCAAGACGTTAGACTAATGTTTTAAATTATGATTAAAACTGATTTAATTTTATAAATTTTAATTAAATATAAATAGTTTTAAATATTTTTGCCTTTTGTTTTTAATCGTGCATAAAAAAAAAAAAAAAAAAAAAATTTTTTAACGTACAATTAGTAATAGAGATTTAGAACTAAAAAGGTATACATTTTTTTAGTGCGTCATCAAATTTAAATTTCAATATCTATATTAAAATTTGATAAATAGAAAGCATCATAATAAATCCGAGTAAAATAAATAATAATATACCGCATGCTACTTTGTTATTATTCTTATACACGCGCACTTTACAAACAAATAAACGATACTTTGTCGCAAATAAAATGTTCAAGGCAAACATTTTAATCTTGTAATTATTCAAAAATTCTGAACATTTAATTCATTAGACATTCCATTACTTCGATAAAGTTTAAATATATAAATAATAGATAAGAATAATGTTTTTTCGATAAACTTACGCCCATCAAATTTTTCACAATTCATTTTTTTTTTTTTTTTTTTTTTTTTATACCAAGAAAAACTCCCGACAACTTCCGTCAATTAAACACAAACAGTCCGCAGAAAAGTCTTTTGTCACCCTCTGACTCTGAGTTAACATTTAACTCGCTGGCTTCGCATTAAAGTCAGCGAGTGTCCGAGGTCGGTACTGGTGTCTAATCGCATATGCACGGGAGCTCCTTTTCCGGCAATAAAATTCAACTTAACGTCGTTATTCGACCTCTGTGTACGCGCTCGCTCGCGAGCAGTTGCACACTGCGCGACGTTCATCATCTGCTCGCAGCAGTTTACCTTTTGATCTTCGTGCGATTCATTCGATAGCGAATCGTAAAGGATTGAGAGGTATACAAACCATTGGGACTAATATCATAGCCATTGTTCGTTTCATGAGAAATTAGCCATCGTAGCTATCGATGATTTATGTGCGATGCAAGACTGTAAATAAATTAGAAATTTAACATGCGTATGGGCGCGCATGTGACATTAAAAGATGTACTATAAAGATTTCATGCTACCTATTTACATTGCAAAACGGAACCTCCATAATTGTTTAGCACAAATTGAAGATTGTCTGTGCGTTTATATTAATTCGTTATGCAACTGAAAATGCCATTTTTTATTATAAATATTACCCCTCGCTCGTTTTAATAATTGCTCGTAATTGTGTTATTAATTTGTAAATTAAAAATTACAAAAACAATGGCCCAAGGTGGTTTGTATAAATAGGTGGCATAAAACTTTCGGTAAAAATTATAATATTATTTAACACCTTACAGATATAACATATATACATATTGAAAACATTTGCTTAAAAAAAAAGAAAAAAAAAAACTATACTAATACTTCTCTATTTTTAATAAATTTAAGCAAGCTAATTAATTTACCATAAAGAAAAATTCGCCGAACCTTACCCAAGGGCAATTTCACTTTGAAACTAATTAAAAAATATGCACAACAATCGTTTTAACGACATGTAAATCGTCTTGGAAAAGCGAAAAAACAAGAATACGCGCTCCGTACAAGTATCGGACGAACGAGGAGCGAGCTTTGTAATTTACCAAGACTTAAGCATGGAAATGCTAGGAGGAAAATAGTAGGAGGCGCGCGAGCTATCCTCGAGCTAGCGAGTAACGTCGCGGCGCGCGTACACGCGAATGAGATTTCGCCCTCGACGTCGAGCGCGAATTTCTCGGAATGTGCTCGCTCGCATGCAAAATGATCATCGTCGCGGTTTCACCTTTCCGTCTGCTCGAGAAATAAACAATACGAGAGCGCGAAAACGCCCCGAAGGCATTGTGGCTGTGTGGATGGAGGAGAGGGGAGGGGAACAATTTTGATTTAATTATTTAAATAAACGTACGGGCCGTGACGCGAGGACGCTTCGTTACCAGGCAAATGAGCAAACGACTGCTACCGCGGCACGCAAACCTGCCGGAGGCGTCTCCCCATTAGCATCGCGCGTAACGTTACACACAAAGATATCTCGTATGCAACTGCGTACAAAAGTTGCGATCCCGAGCGCGGATAACTGTCCGAGCCGAGGAAGCCAACGGTAACGTTGAGCTGATTTTACCCGCGGAGACGTCGTTAAAATTTGTCGCTCGAGCTGCTTATAATAATGATGGTAATGTTGAAAAATATTAACATGAAATAAACAACTGAATTAATTTATTTGATAATTTATGATTTGACGAATATGCAAACAAAACTTTAAAGAACGATTTAAAATTTTTATTTGCGCTGCTGTTTTGATTGCTTGGAAAGCTCGCAATATTACGATTATTAATTAATGAAAGAGGTTTTTATCTGTGTTTATTGTCTACTAAATATAAAAGTAAGAAATGACAAAGTTTTCTCAAGTAGTAGTAGGTAATTAATATCAAAAGAGTTTAATTTTATAGTTTTCTATATATGATAAAAAGATATTCTTTATTTACAAATATAAATAAATTTTTTATTTACTTACACTATTTATACAAATAATTTCTTTATGAATATAAATAAATATTTTATAAGATTTAACGAATTTGTAAACAAGATATAAATAATAAAAAAAGAGAGTAGGCGTGAAAATGAATAAGTTTTCCGTGTAAGAGAAAAGCGCTGGAAGAAAACGAAAGTGCGGTTAACTATAACTTAACGGGGATTTTGCGGCTCGATTTTCATTGCGTACTCGTATTGTTGCGCTCGATAACGAGAATTCAAACTAGCTCCGAATAAACATAAACAAGCCGATCGCGTGTTTACGCGAAATTGTAAGATTCATCGATGCGAGCATAGTTGTGTTCGCAGAAGCGCATTCTTTGAAGGCGTACGGACTTTTCTTCGGCCGCTATTGCGCGTACTCACATGTATGCTAAACTTTGTACGTATATATATATATATATATATATACTCGCGATTCCTCATCCGCACTTGAGCATATTTCACACTTGTGCGCTGTCGTAATTACAGCGCATCTTTCTACGTAAATTTATATGTACACACACACACACACACACACACACATGTGTACATCTATATACAAATGATAAGAAATTAACGGATACATTATTCATGTTCGACAGTTTCGCGCAACGAGCGCCAGATTATAATCTGTATGGAATTAATGGCGCACGATTTCCATCTTGGCTTTCTTAGGAAAGAGTTTAATACCTATGTCGTTTATTAAATTGTAAACGCGGAAAATTCAAAGCGTAGGTATGCGTAATTAACATACGCATATATAGATCAAATGAATATTCTTTTCGTAGAATTCAATTGTTTATTTAACGTTTTTCAGTCGAATACTATTTATAAAGCTATATTTCGATTAAATATTTTCAATTTCAATGCAGCTATTTAAGTATTTTAAAATAGACATGCTTATTTTTATAAGTTCATTATCATTCACAGTTTCGACCTATTTATTAGACAATTTTATCGTTTTAAAAAAAATAGACAAAAAATTTCATTTTCTAAATATATACGAAATATCAATAAATAAAGGAAAAGTATAACGTGCGACTAAACGTAAATCGTTTCGTCACTTTTTTTTTTTTTTCTCTTTAAATAACACGGACCTCGCGCATCTTTTTTCCAATGCACATCACGCATCGGCATTAGGAGACTTTCCATGACATTTGCATGTCATATAAAGCTGGGTGGCACTTGGATTACACACTTAAAAGGTGTATGTATATGTATGTATATAGCCGCGTTGCTTGCATGCTCGATCCAGCGCTCGATTTCATAAGCATGCAACTGGCTCAATCACGACATTAAAGCTCCTACGGGCGTTTATCGACTCTCTCGGCGATGAAATTAGAATTCCGACAGTCAAATCAAACGTAGATTTGTTTTGTTGTCACAAACGACGGTTTCTTTTATAAATGTATGCTTTTGTGGCAGTGTTTATTTAATTAGCTTCTTTTCACGGAAAAAAAAGGTACGTTTTCTAAAACTAAAAATTCAATAAAATCGGTAATATATTTCAAACAATTATTTAGAAAATAATAATGTAAACATAATTACGCGACGTAATAATAAATAATTTTCTTTAAAAACTTATTCAATCAGTCAGTTAATATGCCATTTAAAATTTACGATAATCATAAGCAATATGATTTTTTATTATTTTGATTTCCCTAAATCTAATTTTGATGGATAAGAGCGGTATTTACTTTCTCGCACATTACATCAACGTCATTATGACCCGAGCATTACCTTCTTTTTCTTTTTAACACCAAGTGAAGTCCCTTCACGAAAGCGAAAATTATCGCTCAATCGACGTTCAATTTGTCAAATTGGAAGCACGCGCTCGTCGAAGCGTATTAACCATCGTCTTTGTAAGTCAGGGTATATAATATTCGAGGAAAGCCGCCGAGGTGTGTGTGTGTGTGTGTGTGTGTCTGCGTGCAGGCACGACGATGATCGATCGCACCGATCATCGACCGCGTATATACGTATAACCTGCGTACATGCAACGACGACGGATGATGGCGTCTCCGCTATCGCGTTCGCCTCTAAACTCGTGTGTCTCGCATACGTAATAATACCGTGGAGGAAATTCGGTTAAATTTGCATGCACGACGAGCAGCGGCTGCTCCTCGATCGTTTCGTGAAAGAGGAAGACGAGCGAGCGATATAAACGACGAAGAACGCGAGAAAGTTGGCCTGTGTGGTGTGTGGTTATTCGTTGATTTGGCGTTTTGATGAACGCGTGTTCTTTTTATTTTTAGAAAGGATATGCGGGTTTGGTTTTAGGCGACTTTCGCCGTGATATGTCGATCGATGTGTGACTCATTGATTACCGAAAGTTTATTAAGCCTTTTGTGTGTGTGTGTGTGTGTGTTTGGATTGATTTGTAATCTGCAGATGTGCGACGTGTGTGTGTGTGTGTGAAATTTATACTCGTATGTTTCAAATGCGAAAGTTGCCGAATTTTCTTCTAAAATTATCTTGTTTACTTGTTGGTAGTCCAAAATTTTTTGATATATATATAACACTATTTTAATCGATGAAATATTCAAACCATAAATGTCAAATTATAGAGGAATTATAATTTTATATTTTATTTACAATTTAAAATTTTACTGTTAAAAATTTTAAAAATAAAAATACTTGTAGCATTATCAAAATAATGCAAACGTAACATGTTACAGTCTAGAAAAGAATATTCAATTTTAAATTTATAAATAATCAAAAACATGGGCGTTTCTAGAACCATCGCCGACGTCAAATTCGTTCGGGTTCAAATTTTTAATGTATTCATAACTGAGAATCAGGAAGTGACGCGGCGAACGTAGGTTGAGCAAGTAACGGACACACATACGGGCAATCAAATTACGTGATTGACCCGTCATTTGCATAATGCTATGCAAATGCGATTTCTTCGGCAATTGACTTATTGCAAAGATTCACCAAATTCAGCTTCCTTGATTTCGAAGGAACCTTGAATAGCGTGACGACTTATATACCTGCTTATTTCTTGATATAAAAAAAAAAACTTTATTTTTATATACAATATAAAAATATTAAATTGGAATACTGTATAGTGTTAGAATATTGGATTATAAGTATTTTAATATTGAACATTATCACAATATAATAATAATTATCAGTTATTTGTTTAAATTATCTTTAATTGAAGATTTAAAAAGTATCATTTGCAGCATAGTTTATTTCTTTTTTAGTTGGATTCTCATGCAATTTTTAAGATAAAAATTTGAATATATCACAATAAATTCAAATTATGAAAATATATTTTGATCAATCAACTAAAATTTATAAAGTAAATATTGTTAAAAAATAATTATCTGAAATATTGGCAAAATAATATATATATATATATATATATGAAGTTATGATCAAGAGTATTGATATCTAATGGCACGTGTAACACTGCCCATACATCCTTACGAATTTAAATAGATTTCGTAATGAAAAAAAGGCAACAACGAAGGCTTCGGCTTTCCAAGGCTCCGGCGATATAACGGAGGAATCTCTGCGTGCGCTAACTACCGCGGCGTTGAAAATAAAGAACAAAACAAAAAGAGAGAGAGGGATAGAGAGAAAGAGAGAGAGAGAGAAAGAGAGGGGGGGGGGAGAAAAAGAAAGGCAAGAAAAACAAGGGAAAAGAATAAAGAAGCAAAGAAGGCGTCCCATAGCCTAAGGGCGTCTCGGGAGCGTGTTTGGGCGCTACTCCGCCGAACGAAATAAAAGCGTGTTATTATGGAGGGTCTAGAAGCACACCGTAACCTTAAACCTCCTCCTCCCCCTTTTCCTCCGGTAAGTCACCTTCGATTCGCGCTCGATGATCCCCGATGCGCGTGTTATACACCCGAAATCGGCGCTCTCAAACTCTCTCTCTCTCTCTCTCTCTTTCTCTGGGTCCGATCTCTATTATTAAATGCATATCAATCAGCGGTGGTCTAACGCGCTTTTAAATGTGCCCGCGAGAGAGAAAGAGGATCCCGCGCATGTTTGATTTATCGAGACCCGCGCGATTCCGCATTGCGGAGCCTCGTATCCTCGAGACTCTCTTTATTTTCTAGCTACCTCGGCTCTTTTGAAGAAATCGACGGAATGCGCGCGGACGCGACGCTCTTTGTTGTTCGCTTTTATGCACAACGGGAGAGAAAACGAGCGAACAACGGTGTCGCATATAATATTTTTAAAAGCCCCGACGTCGACGCACGAAGATTGTCTGAATTATGGCGACTCGTTCGTAATTGCCCTATCGGCTTCCAATGGTGCGCTATCGCTCGTGTCCATCATGGTCACGAGTATGTTGGCTGATCAAGTTGTTTATTCGCCTTCTTGAGCGCTTGTGTATTACAGTTCGATGCGATGTTGATTAAATGCTTGATTTATTTTTTTAAATAACGTAACTCTATTTATGTTATTTAAAAACTTCAAGTTTGAGATTTATTTTTAATAATTATCTAAAAAATTGAGATAATTAATGTAAATTTAAAAAAATTATTATTTAATTTACTTAAGGAATTAATAAATGGGTACATATTTAATTTCGTGCGATATCTAATTAGTTTTTTATTTTATTTTTGGATAACGCGATAAAGAACTTATATTTATAAATAAATTTTAATTCTATTGTATACCATGCGGGTATAAAGATAAATATATAAGAAAAGATCGTTATATATTTTTCTTCGTTTGGCTGCTCTTTTCTACAGCACATACCTTAGAGATATATTCGTAATTTAGGAAACTAGATAAAGATCTTTAGATATCGATCTTGATAAAATTTAATTGTGGAACCGACAAATAAATGACTCAATCAAGAATAAAAGAAAAAACATAGATGCCAACTTTTCTCATAGGTATTTCCACTCTATCTCGTTATCACTCGGCGTCGTGTAATTAATTTATATTTATTACAGCTAGAAGCATAAAATAAAAAATTGATAAATTTTGTAAAATGTAAATTTTCGCTAATGCTAAAAAATTTCGTGCCGAAGTACCAGCTGAGATGGAAATAAGTACATAAGCGAGGAAAACGAGTAGCATATGCGCGTATGAAAAAAATGCACGATACAAAGGAAAAAATAGGCTGCGGAAAAAAAAAGAAAGGAGCGATCCCATGGCGCTCGCTTACACCTGTAGGCTACCCGCCTTAAGGTTCTCGTACACACAGACACACATATGCACGCGCGGACGGTAAGAGAGCGAGAGAGCGTGTCCGGTATCGTGAAGGAGAAGGAGGAGGAGGAGGAGAAGGAGGATAGAGTCGCGAGGAGAAAGGCGCGTCGTGTGGCCGGTTATCAGATCCGATGCAGCTTCCCGATAGTTAATTAACGAGTTCATTATGCACCCTCCCTCGGTAAGGAGGTTCGCGCGCGCGCTCGCGCGACCCGGGAACTCTTTTGAGAGCGAGGCACTGCTCAGATGCCCGCGAGATAGCGACGGCCCGGTGGGTGGCGCTATTTTATTGCGTCACGAGCCCTTCTTGCTCGCCACTGGCGAATAAGGCCCCGGAGCCTCGAGGGCTCGAGCTTACTTGTGTAGCCACAAGCGCCCGTATCTTTGACTTTCCACGCTGACCCCCTAACGACTCTCTTTCTACCCTGTCTACGTACGTACGTGCTGTGGTTATTCTCGGGATGCGCGAGGATCGTAACCGTGGTCCAATTATAACGATCGTATGACATCGTGCCTCTCTTAAATTTTCGAGATCGCGCCGAGGATTACGCGTTATATATGCTAGTTATCTCTTGTTTTTAAGGCTCTCTATTCGAAGGACAATTATGATTGATAACTATTTGTTCTCTTTTTTTTTTGTTTTTGTGTTTTTTTTTTTTTTTTGTTTTTTTCTTTTCTATTTACGCGATGATCAATCATAATTAATTTGAATATTGTCGGATTTTTAATGTTAAAAATTAAAATATATTTTGCTTGATGATTATACATTTTAAATAATGTGTAAGTTTAGTATAGCATTTTAAAAGAATAAATTGAGAAAATAAAATAATTTATAAAGATATATTCGTTATGAAAGATAGTTTTCTTTTCCATAGGTTGCTTTGATTATAAGTAATCGCATTTTCCTAACAAATTACTTACCAATGTAAAATTCAAAGTATAGGTAAAATATAAATTAATTTGCAAAAATTATAAAAAATAAAATATGCTATCTACTGACGCAAAAAAAAAAAAATCAAACGAACCAATTATGATAAAAGAATTTCAAGAAGCCAAAAGAAAGCAAGAGCTACTATTCTCATTCAATTTCTGTCGCTTGCGAGGGAAACATTCGCCTCGTAAAACCGTGCGAGGTACAGAGCATCGAAAGTGAAGAGCGCGCGTTTCGCCGTTATTAGCGAACTCCTTACGCATGTCTAATAAGAAACCCATCGTGTAAACCCTCGCCGTCGAGGCTTGGCCCGACTCGCATTCGCTATTTTATTTCCAGGAAAACGCCGCAGCTATCCCGCGAGCAGCGACGCATCAATCAACCCACCTGACATGAAAGCTGTAATTTGGCTAACCTCTACTCCCCCCCCCTCCCCCGCTCTCTCTCTTTCTCTCTCGTTCTCGAACTTAAGTCAGCCTTGTACCTTCCTCCCAATGCTTACGCGTCCCGACGTCGTGGCGATTAGGTCAACTGGCATTTGAAGATTGTTTACGACCCATTGCCCGAAAGCCTGCATAATCAAGGTCGAGTGGCTTCTTTCCGTCGCAGGTATATATCGGCGGGATTCGCTCTCTTAGTCTCGAGTTCGCGCATGGCAAGAACGAATTTTTAAAGGGTTGCACGCTTAGACTCGCGTACATGCTCGAGTTTAATTTTAAAATCGTTCGCTCGGAATCTCGTATAATAAGTATTTAGTTTGTCTCGTTGAACTGTCAAATCAACTACTCATTTTCATCCGCGTTAAAAATTGTATTAAAAATATAAAAATTAATAGAAGCGGTAATAACAATTTAATTTTTAAGATTTAAGAAAACGCATATTATGAAAGCTCTAATAGGGTATCATTTATATGTATTTTGAAGGGTGAATGAAAATAATAACGGTCAATTAACGTCCTTCAATTGCAACTCTTAATTTTCGATATCGTACAATTTATTTGTTTATCAGATTAAACTTGATCTCGATTAATCCTAAAAATAGTTTCCATTTCGGAGATGTAATCGAAAAAGGTGAACAACTATCGGAGAACTAATCCTTCACCGAACGATCAATCCTATCATAGTATTAATTTTCCAAGTGTGAATGATTTTGCGAACGATAAACCGTCGGATAGAGGAAAACCAATCTTTGAACTAATAATTGTACTTTCGGTAGCGTGAAAAATATTTACGAGCGAGCGAGGATAAAAGAAGTCTCGCTTGAAACCATTTTCTTGTATAAGTAGAAAACGTTTCTTACCGTAACTATGTAGACTTCCATCTCGATTCGTTCAAAACGTTTTCTCTTTCTTTCTCCGCTAAGATTTTTTTTTTAATTTTTCATTCGTTTTTTTTATTTTTTTTTTTTGTTTTTTTTTTTTTGTTTTTTTTTTTTTTTTAACGGCAAATGGCGAGATTCAGCTCTGGTAGTTTTCAGCGATCATGTACGGGATATATCGATAATAATTTGAAAGACAATAGATCGCTTTAATCTCGAGTTATTTCGATTTTTCGTTGGGTAGGGAGTTTCGAGCCTCTACGTTCCCGGATCGTAGTTACACATCGCGCGAGACTTCGGGCGTCTAATCTAAAATCAGAAATCTCTCGCGGAGGGTCTCCCCCGCCTCTTCCTCCCCTTTTTCTTCTCCGTTTAAGAAGAGCGAAAACCGGTAAGTCTCCGCGCGCTTGTGCTTGCGCTCTGCTTCGCATCGTATCTGGGCCATTATCGTCCTAGACGCTCGGGAACGCGTTGCGGGGCCACGGTAAATACGCGGATAAAATCGCCCCGCGGTTTAGCGCTCGCCGAGCAAAGATAAGACACCGTTGCCGTTGCTGCCGTTGCCGCGAGTCCGAGTTGCCCCCAAGGCAATCGCCACCTTCGTATCGATAAATCGATTAGTGTCCAATTTGATCCTTGTTACGCGAATACCGGGGTTAGAGAAGGTCAAATTTCTTATTCACAGATTCCATTAAATTTATCGTCCAGTGCTTGGAGCAAGGAAATGTATCTTTATTATATACTTCGTTAGCAATAATATCTTGTCATTATTTTAGCGTATGTGCGCTTGAGAGAGAACGTTTGTCGCTGTGCTTGTAATAGTTTAAAAAATAATCATTACTTTTGATTGTCCTCAAGTTTATTTAATAAATTATAAATGTAATCATATGTTCATTAATTTATATAGTCATCAAATATTTATATCTGACTTTTTTTTTCAAATTTATTTCAGATTAGTAAAATTTTTAAAACAATGACTTTTTGATCATCAGTTTATTTTTTATATGACCTTTTTTATTTTTTCAGTTGAAATCAAAATGTCATGCCAGCATAAATTATATGCATATGTCTGCTGTATATTATGAAACTTGTAACTCAATACTTAAAAATAAATACGCAGTATTATATATAATACTAAATTCTTACTATATTACAATATTATACCCCAAATTGTACGCAATAAAAATTTTCTCTTGACGTCAAAAAATCCTTTATTACGTAGTCTTACTTTATCTCGTGCATAAGAAATATTATACTTTCAATTCAAGTCGATATGATTTATTTAATAAAATAATTCAATTTCACTATCCAATCGAAATATTAAATTTATTTTAGTTTAAAGTAAAAAAATTTATCATCGACCAAATGTCGTTAAAAATAGCTAAATTAAAAAGAAATCAAGTCAAGTATAACGAAGTCAGACACAAAAAAAGTACCGAGAGTTGCTTCGGTCGAACATCGAAACATTCGCAAAAACTCTCGCGACTCTAAAACGGCGGGCGAGTTCGGTCCCGTCTTCGCTAATATTGGTGTATGCTGATGAATTTATGAATGTTAGGATATTTGAATGTTTCGCCGAGAGGGACGGGCTACGTCTAGTCTGGCCCAAAAATCAAAGAGCCAAAGAGAGAGGGAGAGAGCAAGAGAGAGAGAGAGAGAGAGAGAGAGAGAAAGTTCGCGAGATACCGCGCCGATATTTAAGCAAGAAGAGATTTAGAACTAGACGCCGGCCTCGACTCGGCCGCGATGTAAATCATTCGAGGCTCCTAGCGCCACCCCTATAATCATTCGAACGCCCTTTCTCTCTCTCTCTCTTTCTCTCTCTCTCTCTCTCTTGCTCCCTCCCTCTCTCTTGAAAACAGAACATAGCCGACTATAACCTACGACGGGCTAACGTTGCTTTCGCGAAGACGTGTAAGCCGGCTGCGCGAGTTACTTAAGAACGGACTCGTTTCTTTACAAGAGAGAGACAGAGAGAGAGAGAAAGAGAGAGAGAGCTTTTTTTATCTTGTGAAAGGATCGCGTTTTTAATGCAAGGATAATTTTTGCTAATACTCAAGCTTCACCCCCACTCCCCTCTTCCTGCTGTTTTTTAACAAAGGGTTTGGTTTGTTTAATACTTTGTGACACGTAAGTATTGCGTGCAGGCTTTTACGACACTACTTTTTAACAAGTTTATATAGAAGCATATTTTCGAAGGGGTCCTATCCACTTTTATTTGTTATTTTTTACGTGAGAAATCAATTTAAAGCAATCGATGACGCCAGAGTTAACTGCTTTATTTGAATAAGCGTATCTATTAATAATATTAGTTATGGAATATTAAAAAATTAAATTCATTAATAATATAATGAAAGTAATTAACTCGATTCTTACTAAATACATTAATAATCCACGCGAATTTACAGAGTACGAAAAAATTTGTCGAATAAAATAGATCCCGCGAGAACGAAAGAACGTTCGGTGTCTTCGTGAAAAAACTTTCGTAATCACATAGTGCACCGCAAACGCGCCGTAAATTTCGAGGCACATATTCCTTCTGCACATCCACACAACCATCTTGAATACGATTAGTTATAGGCGCGCGAGATAAGCGCTTTCCTTTTTCTTTCTCATCCTCCCGAGTCGTTTACACCGCAAAAGCGGCGAACTCTCTAACGCGCGTGCTATACGCAGCATCGGGCCGCAGAGTTGCGCCGCTTAATCATCGAATGCATCTCGAACGTGCAATCTTCGAAGATACGTGAGCGTATGTTAACGAGAATAAAATTTCTCGAATCTATGGCTTCCCTACGAGAAACAAAGAGAAGAAGCTATTTCTATTTTTTATGAATTCACTAACTACTCTTCTCTAGTGAATCACATCGACGTAACTCAAAGTATGACTATGTTTGATTGGATCGTTGTCAAGCCAATTACTTGCGAATTGAAAAGCTTAAATTTTTAAAAACATTTGAATCGACAATAGTTATTCCCCTAAGATTTAAAAACGCTTGCAAATATGTATGTATGTATGAAAATATCCAAGTACTTTGATTTTTCTTCCGCGCTCATAACGCGCGTTCCGCTGTGGATTCTCACGACGTAAAGATAAACATTCTCCCCAAGATCCACTTTTCATCAGTCCAATATTCACGAGAGCGCCTCTCCCCTGGAAACTATAAGCGCACCGAGTACTCATATAGAATTAAAAAAGAAAGCAAAAGGTAGTACTGGACGCACGAGAGAGGGAGAGAGAAAGAAAGAAAGAAGTAAACAAGAGATAGAGAGAGAGAGAGAGAGTGAAGGAACGAAGCGCTTCTTATATTACAATGTTCTCGAAGTTGTTGGCGTCTGCCACCCCTTCGAGGAGGGTCATATCTCTCTCTCTCTCTCTCTTTCTCTCTTGGGCGCACGGTCATCATAACCCGACGCAATATCAACACGCAGACGTTCACGATTCCCTCCTCTTCCTCCTCCTCCTCCACGCGAACGCTCGAGCGGCGTTATTTTTTCTTGGTGCGCGCTGTATATAGCAACCTGTACATCGCGCGTCCGGCACACGGTAATGCAATAATAGGTATATACTAATGATATGGGTCTCTCTCTCTCTCTCTCTCCCTCTCTCTTGGGAGGACGCGAGGCTCGAAGCTCTTGCCGAGGGGATTCAGTCACGTAGTTGCATTAAACTTAATATAAATAATAGCGGTTTGTGTGCGGATCGCTCGAGTTCGTATAATCCACCTATCTCCATCTCCTCTCTCTTTCTCTCTCTCTCTCTCTCTCTCTCTCTCTCTTTCGTTCTTGCGCTTCTCGGGCCCCCATAATACTGCCACGGCCCACTCTATTGCCCACCGTGTACGTGTATATATATACACCTGTGCACACGTACGCTAGTATACGCGCGCACTCGGCCTCCACTTAATAAGCGGGATCATCGCGTATAGAGGGAATCTGAATCAACGGCAGCCGCGTGCCAAGGAGCCTTCGACTCTGAGGAGATGTGTGCCTCCTTGCCATATCCCACCCCCTATTTTTTACATGTATATCCATACTCGTTGTCTCGTGCACTTTCTTAGCCTCTTTTCTTTTATTATCTTTGCTCTTCGATCCCTTGATCCCTACGAGCTGTCCTTTATTTTTCATCTCACTTTGAGATGTGCGCTTTATTCGAATCGAATCGGATATACTCATTTGAATAACATCGACCGCGCGATAAATCTGCTCAATAGCTGTAAAAATTTTAATCTCGGCTATTTGTCTTGGAATATTAGAAATATATTTTTATTCAATTCGATTCGCTATTTAATCTTGATATTTTTTATTCTTTTGAAAATTTATTTAATTTTATTTCTTTGTATACGATGTTTGAGTAATATGAAAATAAAACTAAAATTATAAGCATTAAGTAGTTTGTTATATCGGTAGAATTTTTATTTTTATTATACAATTGAGAAGAGATATGTGTTAATTATAAATACATTCAAAAAACTTATAATAAAGATTGTCAATCTCGCAATATTTATTTAACAGTCGACATAAAACTTGCTCTATCCCATCAATGTCGATTAGTGGCATATAATTCGAAAGAAGTTTATACATATTAACCTAATTTAGTTTTAATTTACGTCGTATAAAGGAGGAATCGATTTCTTAATAACGAAGCCGATTGCACTTTGAAAATTATAGACATCCAAATATCGAAGATTCCTATCTACCATCCACAGAGCAAAAGATTTTTATCGTCATTAAAACAGTAGTCATTAAGACAGTAAAACTCTTACTTTGTATTTATATGTATGTTATACGTATACCTCCACATGCTTTTGCACACATAATATAAAAATCAGAAGAGTAAAAAGTTTCATTACTCAGTAAAAAATCATCGTAGCTCAAAAATTCTAACGGCACTCGAAAGAAAAAGTAAAAAATCTTTAAAAAATCGTTATTGTTGAATGAAAAATTTAAACATCTATTTTTTATAACAGTTAAAAAGAGTAAAAAACATCAACTCTCTAAAAATTAATAAAAAAACTCTAAAAAAGATATATAGTATTTTTACTCATAGAGCATGAATCTGCTGTTTAAAGTCGAATTTGAATAAAAAAATTTTTTTCGTTATTTTAGTATGGTAAAAATATGTACATCTTAATTAATGTAGTAATGATAAAATAATAATAATTTTATCATTCTCTAATAATTTTTATATTAAATTTATAAACTTTGTCGAATCCAACATAAAAAAAAATAAAATATTTATTTTTTATAAATTTAATAGAAAAATTATAAGAGAAAAATAAAATAATAATAATTTTATTATTACTATGTTAATTAAGATGTACATACATTAACATTTTTTGCCATGCTAAAAAAACGAAAAAAATTTTTTTATTCAAATTTGACTTTAAATAGCAGATTCATGTTCCATCAGTAAAAATACATCTTTTTTCTTTTTAAAGTTTTTTTCCATTTTTTTTTTATGTTTTTTTGTTTATATATTCGCATTTAAAAAAAACGTGCTTTTTTTACAAAAAAAAAAACACTGTAACTTTTTAAAAACTAGTTTGAAAAAAATGCCGGATCTCTTATTTTAAAGGTTGAGCAATTCTTCTTTAAACCGCGTTAGATTTTTTGAGTTACGATTATTGAATTAAAATCTGCAGCGAGTTAAAGAGAGATAAAATTTTTTTAAGCTTTTTATCTCTTTTTATCTATTATAAAAAGAAGATGTTCAAATTGTTCAAAATCAACTATATACATTTTTAAGGATTTTTACCTTTTATTTCGAATACCGTTGGAATTTTTGAGCTACGATGATTATTTGCTGAGTAATATAACTTTTTAGATCTTTTGATTTTTATGTTGGATGCGCAAAAGCATATGGAGGGGAGTGTATATAGTATATATACAGAGTTCAGTTGGGTCGTGAGTCACGCCTCTCTTTGCTATCCTTCCAATTAAAGATACCGCAATAGGCTTATTGCAGTCGGTGTTAGGACATCTTCGGGAAGAGCGACATTCGGTCGGATTCTATCGAGATTTAATTGTATAATCGCGCCGAGACTCAATTCCTGTATAACGCGACGTGCAGCTGTTATTAATGGTTATCTTATTGCTTAAAAATGATTGCATATTCAAAGTTATATTGATACATTTGATATAAAAAATATGAATTTGCACAAGTAATAAACTTATGTAAATATATTTTTGTGTTGAAATAAAAAATTATTTATTTTAATGTTTACTTTTTTAATTTGAACACAAGAAGGTATTAAATCCACAACTTCTATTTTTTTAAATTCACGAGTACGACGAAAAAATGTTGAATAAAAATATCAGAGAATTTCTATTAAAAATTTTTGTAAAATAAAATATTGTGAGAATATACTGTGAGATTATCTTTTAACGTACGAGTTTTAAATTGCAGCTATCGAATCCTATATGTCGTTTTAAAATAATAATACCTCTATGTCATTCTACAATCTTTATCTTATGTGAATTGTCATAGGTATTACACCACCATGGAATAAGATTAAAGAGCCGATAAGTTATACGATAATAATCAGTAAGAAATTTTCCAATTTTCGTGTATGTTATGGGCTGCAAATAATCTAATAATTGATCAAAATTGAATATAATACGTATATACTTAGAAGGAAACGTATAAATTTATTTACAAATTATTACTACAGTTTCGCAATAAAATATATTTGTGGTATGAAAATTTTGATTTATTCTCAGATACTTTAAAAAAAAATTATTGAAAGTTTTTTAAAATTAAGAATGATCAAAAGTACAATGAACCACAATAAATTGTTATTTACATGCGCATTGAAAAAAATGTTTCTAAATGCAACACAGCTCTGATTGCTTTTTCAAGTCGATTTATACATTTCGATAAATATACGCGACACAAATTCGTTCTCGATTACTCTTCCCAAAGATTTAAATTAAAATTTAATGCTATCACCCGTCAATATAACCATTCTTAAAAACGTCAATATCGACTGTTTTATCGTTGCGCATCTCGGTCTGAATGTGGTACAACGAGCCGCGAAGGAGTAAAACACGGTAAGAGACGGTACTCAATCTCGCTTAGCGTTTTTCCCCTTTGAATGCGTATAAACACGAAGCCGCGGGGTGGACATCCGTAAATATACATTCGAGAGACGCGCTAATTAGAATGCGCGCATCAACGACGAGTCTCGCGAGCGTAGCGCGCGCCACTCTTATATTCGAGATTCTTTATCCTTAGCTCTCTCTCTCTCTCCTTTCTCTCTTTCTCATGTCGCGCGGTCGACGAGTTTTTCCCGCGTACATATGTATACGTCGCGCTATAAACCGGCTCGTTTGCATTAATCGGACAGTAAATTAATCGAGGCCATCGATTGCTCTTTCTACCCCCGCCGTGCGGCATTTAAACGCGCGCAAGAGCACTCGGTTTCGCCGAGCCCAAGAAATAAGCGCGTAACCATACGAGTCGCGACGCCCGCTCCCGCATTTTATTGAATTATCGAATCTGCAATTCCAATGTCGCTCGCTCGACGTCGTTTTTTTTACAACAAGACTTTCTCTCTCTCTCTCTCTCTCTTTCGTGCGTACCAGATGCACCTAGCATTAATAACTCTTCTCTCTCTTCGCGCGAGGACGAAACGCGCGGACACATTGGCTGACCCTCGCTCGCGTAAAAAGAAGCAAAGTAGAGAGAGAAAGAGAGAGAGAGAGAGAGAGATCGAAGATCTCCACCCAAGGATCGTATCGGAGATCTACGTCCGCGTGTGCCCACCGCGCGCGGGGGTATTGTTCTTCAAGCCGTTCGTCCTGTGCAGCCAGACTGTGTCCAGCTGATTTCTCATGTTTATACATCGGCGCAATCGTGCAATTTTTTTTTCATTATACTCATTTTCTTGATGTTTTATGGCGTATCGCGTATAAATTTTTAATTTTCTTTGTTTTTTACAGTTTTTAACGGGTTATTTTTATTAATTATATTTTTTGAATAAATAATATTTTTTTGTAAAAACTATACCAGACGATAGAAAATAATTACAAATTCGAAATAATACCAACGGATCGTTTAAAAGTACATTAAAATGTAGTATTAAAGAAAAGAGGACAATTAAGTTATATGTTTCATGTTTAATAATAGGAATTATGATTCCTTTCAGTTATAAACTGTTAATCTTTTTCGTTCGGTCGATTGGCTCCGAAAAATTCCATAAATTAAAGCATCCATAAGCAAAACGGCAGTCTCACATGGAAATTATTATCATCTCTATAAATGTGTTTCTAATAACGCTAAAAAATTTTCTCTGGGGGCCCAGCATAGAAAGCAATCTTTGCAAACGATGATTGATAGAAACGGATTTTCATATAAGCATTCTCTCGAATTTTTTTACGATAATTGCTCCTTTAGCAGCGGTACAAAACTCGGGCATAAATTATGAAAGAGGCGCGCGTCAGCGAGAAACAAAACATTTCTACATGTACGAGTAGAGAACGAAAAGATATAAGAAATCGGTGCGATAATAGCCCCACGGCCGTTCGGATACCTATCGGATCACTGCTATTATCCGAGTGAAAAATGGTTTCCCCAAACAAATTTCCAAAAAAGAGCTGCAACAATTAGTTCGAGCGTTTTACCAATTAACCATCGAAAGAGATAGAGGTCCAAAGGTAAGCCTTCTTGTCTCGGTAGAGACGACTAGCTCTCAATAGCTTTGGGTAGAGAAAATAAACGGCACGAAAGAGAGAGAGAGAGAGAGAGAGAGAGAGAGAGAGAGAGAGAGTGGACCACATTTACGAAATCGTTCGGACCTGCTCGCGCTGTTGTTGCTTCCGTTGCTTCTCTCTCGCTTATATACAAATCACTAGCGGTTCTCTATATTTATAGAGACGGTCGCTCTCTTTATCCCTCTCTCTCTCTCTCTCTCTGTCTCTCTCTTTGTGTACAAATCATTTTTTTCGACCTATACTTAAACAAGCAGTAATAAATGTCAAGGGCGCTGGGCTAGAGGTTGCGCTGCTCCTCTGAACAACGAGAACGAGAGTAACGTCGAAATTGGCTGCACACGGGAAGCAAATGGCCGAAATTTTTGAATTTAAAATTTTTCGCTCGACCCGCAAAACACATGGATTATTCATATTCTTAAACACATCGTTTTGATAATTATAGATTAAAATTTTTACCTTATTATTACGAAAAAGGCTGTTAAGCATGATAAATATAGTAATTTTACTTAATATTAATTTTAGAGTTTTATTGCGGCGTATTCAATGACCGCCTATATCATTAAACTAGAGTGTCAATAATAGCTATTTTATACGTAAATATCTTGATGTTAGTAGTTATGCGAATGAAGATTATTTTTCTGCTTGTTTAAAAGTTTAAAAAGTTTATTTTATTATATTTTTCAGTACTATAGCTCGTAATATCAATAACATAACGAATAGTAAAAAGAAAGTATTTGAACCGGAAAAGCATCAATTAACAAAGTATATATGAAATTCCATCCGCGAAGAAAAACCCTTAAATCTCCCGCAATCGTGCATCCCTATCGTTTTTCACAACTCTTCCTTCCTCCCTCTCTCTCTCTCTCTCTCTCTCTCTCTCTCTCTCTCTTTCTCTCTCTCTATAGCGCACTCTCGGTTATATCTCTTCGTCGTCATTAATTCCATTGTCTCCGCGGGCTTGCAACTCGCGCGGTCGCTTATAACTTCTCGGCAATTAAGCCGAACTCGATTTCTTCCATAGTTTTGCGCTCGTATGACCTATCCTCTACCTATATACAAGCATACATATATACGCGCTTGCAACGAGATTTTGGCTTCCCGGAAGATATAACACGAGCATGTGTGCGCGAAAAATACGCGAACGATAAAGGAACGTCTAGTCCTATCGCATGTATGTATATACATATATATATTAACACAACTGCGCTTGCATGTGTGCTAAAGCATTTGTTCGGCAAAGTTAATGAATCGGAAGAAATAGCGGCAATCAGTGAAATATAAATGAGGGATGGCCGATCCCGCGTGCTCGTCACGCGCTCGAATCTCGCACACGCGTGCGCTCTTCCGATATTCCTTATACATGTGTGAGTGTGGGTACGCGCTCGGGCGAGGTGAGAAATGAGGTTTGATTATGAGAAAAGCCATACGCGTCGCATAATAATGAGGCCGTCCGGTTCTTCGAACAAATGGGGATAACTTTATGGGGTTCGCCGCATCTATATGTATCGTAATTTAGACGAATTATAATATTTGAGTGGCCGAAGACAGCTTTTAATTAGATTTCACATATGTATTCCTTTCATGATTTTTATTAAGGATAGTACTTAATTTTGCTCAGTGAACGCAAACTCGTTCTTGGTTCAATCGATGCATCATCATCTAGCTTATTGATAATATTACTTTGTTTTTTGATAAAAGAAATGATATTATATTTATTCTTTTATGTACCCAAGAATAAACAAAATTAATATAACTCGGTTATTGTATATATTTAAAAGAGTTTTATGAAAGAGACACATGGCTACAGTTTAGTTCCATCCCATCCTATACAATTAGAAACGATATTAGCTTCAATCAAACGAAATAATAACAGTTCTTACATTTGCTTGCTTTGAAGTTGTTGCCGGACGATACAGTGATCGAACGAAAGCAATCGTTCGTCCGCACACTTAACGTAGAAAGCATATTTACGCTTTTTTCCTTCCCGTGTTGCTTTCGGTCACGGATAAACGTGATGAAAATTGCAGCTTGAGTTTAACTTCCTTCGCCGTGGCTGTGTTGTTACGTACACTCGCAGGCATACGAACGAACTTAAAGTTACGGAATGAGTTTTATAAAACGATGCGGTCACGAAGCGAACGAATGCCTCCTGCCCAAGCTCACCGATGTTCGCGAAAAAAAATTTATGTACATATTGTGCGGCCACGCCACGAAAGGTTCGTTCCGTTTCTAAGACCGAGGAAAGAACTTACGAGATATGAAGCAGGTGCTCTACTTACTTCAACGCCGTTAACTGCTTGGTGTATTGTTTAAATTTAATTAGGAATTTTAAAAATTTATGAAATTTAATAACTATTTGATGGATTTTAAAACAGTTAGGAAAAATAAATTTCTTTTAGACTACCATTATAATGTAGCCATTAAATTTTGTCGATTTTGAAATTTTAGAATTACTAATTTTTGAAAATATAATAATATATTGTCTCAAGGTTAAAAGTGAAAAAATATAATTTTACGACGAGCAAAATTAACCAAAATAATATTAGAATTTATTAATATTTTATAAAAATTTTATAGTAAATCGTTCGAGTATAAATAATTATATTATAATATAAATAATTATATTTCAGAAAAATTCATATTAGTTGCGTTTATTTGTTTAAATTTGATTATAAGAAAAAGAAATCCTTACGCGAAAACTATTTACCCAATCAAATTAAATCTTTTGCGTGAATTTAAATATGAAATAAATGGTAAGGAAATTGCATGATTTAGAAAAGAATTTTCATCGGTACAATAAAGTAACGGGTGACGACATTCGATCGACACTCGAGTCGGACAATCTTATGGATCAAATCGGATCGATCTTAAACAGCAATGAATGCGGCTGACTCGATTAATAACCACGCGAATGTATGTGTATGTGTATATATATAGACGCTCGTCTCGCGAAAAAGAAGCAGCTCTAAGGGATTTTCTAGTCACGTACGGACGGGCTAGAGAGAGAGAGAGAGAGAGAGAGTTAATTTACGAAATAAATAATATCTCCTTCTTCCTTCAGAGCAGCCGCTCTCTCGCGCTCTGAAAAGACGCGGAAAAGGGGCCGCGCAATGCGCGCGCTCGTATAGGTATATCTACACCGCGAGTAAGCGAGCGAGAGAGAGAGAATCGAAGAAAGAAAAGAGCCGGCGTGCCGAAGAAGAAAATCTAGCGGTAGGTGGAGGAGCTAGAAAGAGAAACGTGCGGCGTGAAACTCGCGAAGGGTGGAGACGGAGGGACTCATAAAGCTGCCTACGTGTCGAGCGTAATGAGAGCCGGTGATTTTTCTATGGGAACTATACGGTGTGCGCGCTGCCGGAGCGTAAGGCAAACGGCTGCGGAGAGAGAAAAATGAATATCAGTCCGACGGACGGACGGACGATGCTGAAGGAAAGAATGAGATCGGCTATATACGGTGCAAAAGAATGGACGTTTATATATGTGCCGGTGTATGTGTAAGTGTGTATGTACATGTAAGTTGTGCTTACGTCTGGATCGCTCAGGTTATTATTGCCTCACGGAATTTGGAAATATCGCCTCGATTTTTATCAGTTTCTCTATATATTGATATTTCTTCGACTTGTTACTCAACTTCCTTAAGCTTATATTTATCATCCCGATACAACTTTATTACATAAATTTACCGATCTGATATTAAATCATTTTTATTTATAATATTTTAATATTTTCTTTGTCGATTATTGAATTTTTATTTGAAAATTTTTTTCTATCTTTAAACTTTAACCGATGTAAATTTAAATTAAATCGATCGTCAAGCAATTTAAATTTTTTAGCTATTAAGATATAAGAATACCGGTTGTAATCATCGAATATTAATCATTGTTTTTTTTAATTACATCTTACGTATGTAAGTGGAAGGTATCATTCGGTAAAATAAATCCATAAATAAAAATTGCAAGAGACGACTTGAGCATAGGCCATGCTAAAATAGAACAGACAGCGGGGAGAGGTCGAGAAAAGTAAGGCCGAAATAAGAAAACGGAGGTAAAGAAGAGGAAGAAGGAAGAAAGAAGGGAGAGATTGAATACACTGTAAAAAAGGGGTAGCGGTGCGCGCGCGCGCGCGCCTCCCTTTTTCACGCGAGTCGAGCGCAAGTAACCTAATACCCAAGGCATATACACGGGACATCATTTTTATAGCGGGCAATTTCATTTGAGCCCGGACTCATGCAGTGCTTTCCGATGAGCTCCCTCTCTTCGTCCCCCTTTTTCGCCGACATCGGTGGCGCTCTCCGTTGCTCTCTCTCTCTCTCTATTTCTCTCTACCGAGAGCGAGCACACCTCCGGGCGCCACCCAACGCTATCTTTTCATTAAAACGCTTCATCCGTGAAGCGCCGGCGTGTAGTAGCGCGGAGGAGCGAGAAAAAGAGGACGAGCGGAGGAGAAGTAGCCTCGGTGGTGGTACGACTTCGAGACTCCTCCGTCCGAGTTTTCCCTCGTTTCATATCTCGAGTCCTCCTTCCTTATTCTTTTACCTCCCCACGCTTGGCTTTCTCGACCTTTCCAGTATTTCTCTCCTATTCTTGCGCTCTTTCCCCGCTTTTCGCTGATTAATGCCTCTGCTAATAACGTCTTCTCTCCGGGGAGAGAAACCCGCGCGCGAGAAGAACCGTCAGGACTTATCCTGAATTAAAAACGCGCGGGGACTCAGTTCGTGCTCCAAATTTATATATATATATATATATATATATATATATATATACATATACATCCTTGGAAAGTTAATTAACCATTTGGTAATCAATGTGATTAATAGGTTCTTGCGCGATTCCGATATTTTATTATATTTCATATTTTTTAGATGTGCAAAAACATTTTCTTTTTTTATATAAATGTTCATAATGATCATTATAGTTCCGAGATTTTTTAAATTTTTATTTTATTTCAATTCTTTCAGTAAGTCACAAAAACATATAAGATCGTCTAAATACAATAATTTGCATCGCGTAGTATTAAGGCAGTCACCCCGTGTGACGGCCAATTTTTTTAGCTTTTTTTGAGATTTTTTTTTGAGGAACAATAAAAATATAGAAGTTTTAACTTTTTACTATAGATATATTAATATTTAAACAGTAAGTCACAATTTTCATCAGATTCTGTATTGCACTACTCCAAAGGCACCCATCTCGAAAAAAAGTACGTCAACGGCCTCCATGATTCCGGCTGATCGGCTCATCTGAAATTAAAAAACCAACGGCATTTCAATCTGTAAAACTGTTGCTAGAGAATGAACTAAGATCATTCGAAAATATTAAACATTAAATAATTGACATGTTTTTAAAAATTAATTTTCAAATTTCATGATTTTTTGTTACGAAAAAAAAAGCGGCTCGGAATTTTCGCATTATGTTAGTTTAATCGACGAATATACATGTACCGAATCTGCTATTAAAATTTTAAAGCAATCGGTCAAACCGTTTTTGAGATATCGTGAAGGTGGGTTTTTCGAGATGGGTGTCTTTGGAGTAGTGCAACACAGATTCTAATGAAGATTTTGGCCTGAAAATTATCTGATTTACTGTTGAAATGTAATAAATCTATAGTAAAAAGTTAAAACTTCTATATTTTTATTGTTTCTCAAAAAAAAAAAAAAAAAAAATCCCAAAAAAGCTAAAAAAAATTAGCCGTCACACAGGGTGACTGCCTTAAGTGTGAATTATAATTGTCTCGAGAATAATGAATTTAACAATAAAAATAATTGAAAATTTTTCATCTTTTGCATAATTTTTTTCGTCGACTATAGTCAAGCAATCTATTTCATTCTCTATTATTGGTGAAACTGTTGGCGAGAATGACAAAAGAAAACGACGACGAATCCGTTAACTTTTTCCAAAGCCGAATCAAAAACTGCCGTCAACAACGGTCATTTGTCCGTACACGCGTAACACACGCGGCTAAACCATCTCGCGGATATATCGCCATTACCACAAATCAATAAGCAAAGAACAGCTCGAGAAAATTCCTACGAGTCACGAGGGACCGACCGGCACTGCTTACAAAATAACGCCGACTAAATAGCCCATCAGGCTGTCTTTGTAGCCGCGTCTTGCGCGCCTTCAACTCGAGCAGCGCGGCTATAGTCCCGATCGTGGCGTTGATTAACTGCGCGAGGATAGACTCCGAGGCCGTATAAGGGACGCGGGTGACACGCGCGACATTTCGCGCGCATCGGTTTCTCCAGCGCTGCTTGCACGTTGAATTTTTCGAGCGAGCACGCGAACGGGAAAAAAAAAGGTGAGCGAACGCTCGTTCTGGAATTCACGGCTGCGTTGTAAGTTCGTAGAAAAGTCAAGGAAGATCCGTTTTGCTTGAAAATAAGAAAGGAAAAGAGAAGGAAAGATATTATACGATTTTGCTAGGAGCTTTTGCCTCTCGGTTTTTATGTACATGTAAGCGGGTATAAGGAAAATTGCGTGTTTTATTGGCTTAGTTATGGAGGAAGAAAGTTTCGTGTATGGCAATGGTGCTTTTGCGAGCCGCGGAGTATCGAGATATGATGAAAAATTTTTTTATTTTTTTAGTTTTTCGAAAAAAAAAAAAAAAAGTTTTATTATTCGTTTATTTAATTTCTAATACCAAGAAACGTTTAAGTAACAGAGGTAATTACTACAAAACAATACATTTTAATGAATACTTTTATATTACCGATGGTACGGAAACTGCAATCAAAACGTCGTATCGAATTATTTATGAAATATTTTTTTTTTTTTTTTTTTTTTTGATCTGGCAAAAATTCGTAATAAAGTTGCGATTAATTAAAGAGCTTTGCAAATTATCTCATCCAAAATGTTATATACGTTTCGAATGATAAATTCGATAACGTTCCTTAGGCGCCCCGTCATATCCACCTTTTCCCCTTGCGAATTCTTCCGAGCCATGTGCGGAGCGCGTCAGCTGTAATTTATTAGGTGGACAGGGCAGTTTAGTAATTAGTCGTTTTTAATGGCAACGGGGAAGAGGAAGGGAAGGAGAGAGAGAGAGAGAGAGAGAGAGAGAGAGAGAAAGAAAGAAAAAGAGAAATATTACGCTCTCAGCGGTAGTTGCTGCCTTGTCTCTCACGTCTCTCTTTTCCTCCTCTCGCTTCGTCTATAAACAAGCTTGTGTAAGTTTGCGCTTTTTCGCCGTAATGGCGAGCGTATGTATGAGAATCGTAGAAGTCTAATGGCGCAAGTAGCGAACGCTCTCCTCTCGTTTTGGACGTCCAATCAGAGGAATAGATTTTATAAATTTCAATTATCAAGCCGTTTTAATTGTGTGCCGACGCTTTTCCCTTTCGAGTTTTTATATGTATGTAAGCCGCCTGCTGCGCCTTACACCGCTGTAATGTTTCGCTTTCGTTTAACAACGCATTCGACGATTTTCATGCCCGTGTGAATCGAGAGTCGAGATTAATTTTCGTTTTGTAAGAACGTTCGATTTTTTTACCAACGACATTATGCTTTATGTTTATGTCAACTCTGATTGCTACGATTTTTATTTAATTGTTTTTTTTCTTTTTATCAAGTTATACACCTGTTACAATAATAATAATAATAATTATAATTGCCACAGATTAGAAAAAGGCAACACAATGTGAATAATTGGAGGCTACATATTGTATTATATATAGCACATTATGTAAGTAAGGAATAATTCAATCTAATAATAATCGTGTCTTGATGTAACCGGCATTACTCTACTTGCGCGTTCTAGCTGTTTTAAAGTTGCAATACATAAATCTGTAAAGTTGATTAGTCAATCGTGCCAAAAAAGTACGCAACAGACGCGGAATTTACCGGCGACGAGTAACATGATGAAATCATACGTCAATTTATGATCATCACGTTTTCGCTAAACGCTGAATAAAAAAAAAAAAAAAAAAAAAAAAAAAAGAATGGCTGCACTAATGAAAGGAAAACTATGCGCTTGGGAGAAGCAAAAAGGAAAAAAAACAGACGTCGTGGCAACTTATTGCGTTCTCACGTTATTAAGTGGCCTGAAGATGCTTTGAAATTTTCCTATTCTGCGATCGATGCCAATGAAAAACTTGTTCTCGTTACAAATGGACATGAGATAAAAAATGCTTATATGTGCTACAAGTCGATTAAACGGGTCAAGAATTATAAGTGACTAATTTTATCGGATTTTATTCAATGACAAACGTTTGTATATATATTTATGCAGAAGCGTATGGTACTAATACGTATATAATTATCCGCCTTTTAAAAGGTAAAGACCGTTTACAAAAAGTTATTTACTTCAGTTAAATCTATTAATTCTACTGGAACATTTTTCTTGCGATCTAAATTCAATTCGAAGAATTTGATGTTTATATTCAATGAATATTATATATTTAACGTATATTTAAAACTAATAATTATATTTAATTTCGATTGTTGAATGAAAATAAATAAATTATGTATTTTATATCAAAACGGTATTGGATTACTCTTCGATGATATAACTTTGTTTAAATATTTAAATTAAATCATATCAATAATAAATTGAAATCAATATAAATAATGTTACAAGTAACGTGGAAGAATTAACGAAATTTTTTTCTCCCTTTTTTCCTATAGTAATGAAGCAAACGTCTAAAACACTTAATAACGTTTACGAGTAAAGTAAAATGCTCTTCTGAAAAGTAGACGATCTGACGAGTCTTCATTACGTAGTAGTCATATGGCTTTGTATTAAGCCGTTCTCGACACACCGGAAAGTCGTTGGCAGCAGACGTTGCTACCGCAGGCTGAAGAAACTGAAGATCTCCGACTATTGTTCCAAGAAAATTTCTACTACTGTAATCCGAGAAGTATCAAATAAGCATGTAAGTACCGCATTATGAGAAAGTTAATAAGAAATATTTCGTTATGAGAATTTTTTATTTAAAAATTTACACATTTAATGGACAATAATTTTAAATATCTTTAGGTGCAATTTCCATTTTCAAAAATCTTAACTTCATTGATGAAAAGAAATGTATTTCTTTAATATTACTTTTGATTTTCATCAAGTGCTCTTAATCAAAGACAAACATTACTTTTTATAAAACGTTATTTTTTGGATGTAAACATAACAGTCCAGTTCTTGAGAGCAATTTTACATGTGCAGTGTTCGCAAAACGTCGAGTCAAATATATGAGTATGTGATTTAACTCGAAAAGGAACTCAATCTAATACATTACCCTTCCAAAAGCTTTAAATTATCACCATATTTTAGGCTATCTTGAAAAATTAAATTTTTTCTAAAAATAATGTTTACTCATTTAAAAATCTCAAAAATAAAATCGTCAAACAGGTGCAGATAAAATCTTTACGGCCTTGTATTATCCGTAACAGCGTATCAAATTCGAGGGCTGCAACCTCTTGCGCCATGATGTAAAAACGAAATTCCAAAGATACATGAAGCCCCATGTTTTCCGCGTATATAAAAATCATCATCGACTCTTCGCCTTGGCAATACGTAGGAAAAAGTGATATATCTCGATAGTCGCGTCCCTTAGATCTCCTCTACGCGCGTCTATCTATCCTTCGTATCGAGAATCTCTTGCGCTGCATCTACACCACGTCAAAAGCGGGAAACGTCGATTTTGCGCGCTGCTTTAACCACCGACTCGATTTCGTGCTTTATTGCAATATAATGATAATAAGTCGGGCGGGTAGAAAGTAAGCGGGAAAAAGTTAAACGGGTGTATATCGTGATCGCCGTTTAATTTTTATGAAATAATCGCTGGAGAAGGTGCGGTTCGTCGTTGCTGAATTACCTTCTCGTATATAAAATTTTAACCCTTCCGTTGTTATTATTTACTTCCGCTCGTGGCTTTTTAGTCTACCTCGTTGTAAGGAGAAAGAAAGAGAGAGAAAGGAGAAGCTGTGTAAAAAAACCAAGCGATTCTTTGTTTTTGCCCAATGATCGACATTTTATTGTTAGAAAACAACTATCTTTACCTATTTTGTATAGCCATTAAAATGTTTATATAATTCATACTTTCTAAGAACTAAATTGATTTTTGTTGTCATTAAATCGATTGATCGATGTGGTTTATATATGTTACCATAAGAATAGGCTTTTTTTTTAAATATTTGTTTGCTGAAAATTAATAATTAAAGACTTATATCAATAGTTTAAAATGATTATTAAAAATCATTTTACTTTTGGTTTACAATGAAAATTTATGATTAACTTTTACTGTTCGCATAAAAATATATCAGTAGTGACATACCGGTTATAGCGAGACTAAATAAATGACGTCATCGCGTGGACCGTTTCGTGCAATTTTAGAAACTGATAAGATAAGAGACGACCTAGAGAGGGGAAGAGAAAGGAGATGGATAGTACGTGGCAGGGACATGCTGAGAAAGGTAATATTTATATGAATAAGTGATTTTTTTACATAAACAAACAATAAAAAAATAATACTTTTTGTGCATACGTATTATATTTATAATAACCGAAGATGAATAAATATTACCACGTTATTATATCTACACGTAAAACATTGCAAAAGACATTATTTCTTCTACGTAGATTCTAAAACTTATTTCAATACGTTAGCCTTTGCGTTTATAAGTAATTAATCGAACCGTGCAAGTCTCTTCCTCTATGCATGTTTATCAGTTTGCGGGCGAGCTTGATAAGGCGCATTAAGAAAATGGAAAATTCAATTTTTGACAAGCCGCTGCCACCTTTTGCGCCCGCGTAAAATACGGCCGGTACGCAATACCGTGAGTCCTACTACCTCAGCAGCGCGCTGGTAATATTAAAGGAGAGAAAGAGAGAGAGAGAGAGAGAGAGAGGCGCGCGCACGTAAAGGAGAGAAAGGAGTGACGCGATCTCTATTAACCCCGACGCGCACGCATCGACTAGGCCGCTCTTGTGATGGGGTTCAATTGCGCGCGGTACATCCGATGCTGTTTCGATGTACGTGGATATGGGTACACAGTTCGTGGTCGAGTTGTGTGTTACACGTTGTATACGTGTATAGTACTCGGAGACTTGCTTGCAAAGTTATTATTATTGCGCGCGAGCGCGCTTTATTCATTCGATCCTCGTTACCGAACCGCTAATTCCTCGATGAATTACGTACGCGCGGTTCTTCGTGGAAACTTTAACTTTATGCCGCTTGTTTCCAATACCTTTCGTTGATTTCTTTAAATGCATTGTAAAGATAATTAGTTATATTTAAAAAATTTTAACTCCTTTTTTTATTCATCGCATCGTTTCAACAATTATTTTTAATGAAATTTAATTTTTTTCTTTTCTTATTAATATACTTACAACAAATTCAAAAATAATTACATGATCAAATAAAATTGTTTAATAGATTGTTTAGTACAAAATTAAATATCTAAGTACTTGTACCATTGCTTATTTTTTAATTAAAAAATTCTTTATAAATCTCATTTTATAATATCGATGATCTATGTATCGCAAATTATTTTCGTAAGGTTTATTTGCAAAAGGAAATTAACTTCATCTAATGTATAAAACAGCAATTGTGAGTAATTGATTTTTCATAAATTTGTAGTTAGCCGATTAAAATATTCGTAAATACTCTATTACTAAAAATACATTACCATTTACGAAATGATTTATATGTCCTTTAAAATATTTTTTGCACTAAAAAAAACATTTCTTTTTACTCGTTTAATTTCAAACGAAAAATAAATTAAGCCACATTCAACGAAATCTCCGACGATCAAATAATAATTATATACCGCGCGTTGAAACTTTTTTAATTCCGTTGATCGATCAATAAAGAAAAGCCATCGCTCGACAAACAGTAAATCCTTCATAAGCAAAGAGCTGCCCGCTCGGCCCGCGAAAAACTATAAAAGCTTCCTTACAACCATAAGCGCAACTCCGCGAGCAATATTACGTATCGTCTTCTTCTTCTTCCTTCTCCTCTTCTTCTTCATCTTCTTCTTCGGAGATGAAGAGAGAAAGGCAAAGAGAGAGAAAGAGAGAGAGAGAAAAGGAGGTAGGAAGAGTGTTAATTAAAGGGCTTTTTTTCCTAACGAAATCCAATCAACGTTTTGAAATTCCGCGAAGCTTATCCGCGTGGTGCGCTTCCGGCCCGGCGTAATCCGGTATATATATATATATACATATATATACAACGCGAGGAACCATCTCGCTGTTTGAACTTTGCCCGAGGGAGAATGGCTTGTCAGTTAGTGCAGTTGTATGGCAAGCGGTTCTCTCTGTCTCTCTCTCTCTCTCTCTCTCTCTCTCTCTTTCTTGCGTTCTCGGACTACGTGAAGAAGAAGGCTATATCTTAGGTGCGGCTTCTCTCGCCTGTTGGAATATTATTGAAAGCGAGAAGTGAAAATATCAACGACAAGACAGTTATTGAGAAAAATGTATACTCTTCTTTTCTTTTCTTTTCTTTTTTATTTCGACTTTTTATTCGAATATTTATAAATGCATTTGGTAATTAAATATTAGCAGCATGCGTTAGAAGGATAGTAGAAGAAAAGAAAATGCTTTTCCAGCGATCATTATTCAACGTGCAATAGTTATCTTTATTCAAGCTTCGGCGTCACGTGTGCGTATGCAGGAATTTCAGATAGTATGTACGGCTCCAATGTAGGTATATGTACACGTATACACCCATCGAGACGAAAGAGAGAAAGAGAAACGGTGTAAGAAAGAAAAAGATAAGGAGAATAAGGAGAGGCTCGAGCGCGTATAACACCAGATGCGGCTCTCGTAGTAAATCACGTCTGGCGCATTTATGAACGCATAAAACCCTTCATCCGCTTTTCTCTCTTTCTCTCTCTAGTCTTTTTCTCGGCGAACGAAAGGTACGAGAGGGAGAAGCGGCTTTCGGTGATATCGCACCGCAGGATAACCGCGGTGTCACGCATCCTCGAGCATCACGCGAGCCTTCGCACGCGTCACTACGACCTGCCTTCTTTGCTTGAATGATAATCTCCGGTGTATACGACTCTTTTACCTTCTTACTCGTGAGCCTCCCCGCGCGCGGTGTATATATCTTTATGCGCGCGGGAGCTTCATTCGGACAGATTTACATCATCGTTGGGATTTTATGTGCGCGCGCGCGCGCCTCGGGAAGGATAGACTACGGCATTGTTAACGCATGGCGATTCTCGCTTTTGACACGGGAGGATTACCGTTTGGCAGGTATTAATTGTGTGTAATTTGATATGCTTAGGAAAGTCGTAAATTTTTATCCGTGGGTCTCTCTCTCTCTCTTTCCCTCTCTCCATTACGGTATATTGTCGTTTTCGGAAATGGGATTTAATGAAATCATGCGCCATAAATTTCAGTAATTTACCATACAAGGAATACATATTTCGAAAAAAAACCGCAAATAATCATTGAATGGAAATATTCTTATATTTGAGCGTCGACTTATCAGTGGCACAATTTTAATACATCAAGCTCATTAAAGCGAATTTGTTTTCCAAATTTGCGTAAACATTCGCGCGATGCTCTCGCACGTAACTCGCTGAGGTATAAAAAAGCAAAAAAGAAAAAAACAAAAAAAAAGGAACAACGTCGAAGAAGTGCACACCGGCGACTTAATCTAGACACGACTCGTGGCGTTCGTATAGCATCGTTTACGAGAGATATCCTATCAGCGGTCAGCTTGTATAGCGAGCAGCTTTCGGTGCGTATTTGCGTACGATATCGACCAGTCATCTGCTCCCCTCGGCGACACATTACACTCGCTCACGAATGCAACGAGGGCCATTCGAACAACGTACCGCGTTTAAATTTCTTTGCGGTGCACGAAAACGTCCGAGTCGACGATTTTAGCGCGCGCGGGTAACCGTCGACGATCGCGCCCCGTGTTATTATCGATACTTATGACAGTAATGTAACGACGCCGCTTGAGTTATATTCATTGATTGTTGGTTATTCCACGATGATGACCGATAACGGAATAAAATCGTTGGAAATCGTTCTTAGCTTAGTCTTATCACTTCGAGACTCGGAGTGCGCTAAAGTTTACTTAAGAATCGATGGGTGGGTTTCGTAAGAGGTATGAAATTATAAAAATTCAATATAACGTTTGAGATATTTATAAAGATATTAATATAAATGATAATGTTTTAGTGCCAAATATCGTATATCTACAGTACTTATTCGTATAAAAAGATAAAGAAACGTTTACATCTATACTTATCGCATTTTTAACCATTAGTTTTTATTCTTTATTGAATGGAGTATATAGTTACAAAATATTAATTAAGATGCGCATTTAAATAAATTATAATTAAATCACGCACATATTGTTTGATATTAAATTTTGTTAGTTTGAGTTAATTAAATTATTGCTAAAATATATATCAACAAGTTTTGTATTAATATAAAAATAAACACAAATAAAAAGTGTTATTTTTACAAAACAAAATAAACAAACAACGATTAAAAATAAATAGTTTCTTAAAATTTCTTCTTACAATTCTGAATAATTTTATGTAAATCAATGTAAATTTTAAAATTATAACTTATTAGCACCTTAACATTAGAGCAAAACTTTATAAAAACAATCATTATTTGCATTTACATTTAAGAAAATACAAGTATACAGTCACGCATGTACATACACAAAACCGAGGCAAATACGTTATTTTCACAGTTTATAATAGATAACAAATAATCAGAGCAGGCACACGATAATTAAATAAAACTTTCTACTGGTAGGGAAGCGTCGGTAATAATATTTTTCCGGAGCGAAGCGATCTGGTTTGAATGATGAGATAAAGGGAAAAACTCGTCGCTGTATAATTATAAATATAGTAAAATATTTATCTCGCGAGTTCGGTTTCGTATATGTACATGTATATATTGCATTAATATTTTTAGAAAGATCAGTAGGAAGGATAAAGGTTAAGCATGGAAAGAGAGAGAGAGAGAGAGAGAGAGAGAGAAAGAGAAAGAGAGAGAGCACAAAAGCGCCAAGCGGTACACGAGGAGACGTATGCGCCCTCCATGTAACGAGGAAGGAACATCAAATTAAATGAATTACGCGCATAATTACGGGACGATCGTTATCGCGCGCATCGACAAACGCTCGTAATGCTGGGGTCGTGGGTAACATCGTGCCTCCGTCGTGAAACACGCGAACGACTATGAGAAAGGGAGACAGAGAGACAAAGAGAGAGAGAGAGAGAGTCTTTTCTTCCGCTGCTCCTGCTGCTGCTGCTGGATTTTTTCAAGGGTATTTTCAAGGATGAAAAGAGGTAAGAAAGGATAGGTTGGCCCAAGACAGGTGCTAGATTGTAATACTTGATACTTTTGCACGATCTGGTTTTAATTTGATTAAAGTTCTGTTTTCTTGTAACGTAAAAATGACTCACCTTACGATAGTTTCTTTTTTTTTTTTTTTTTTTCCTGGATTTTAATAGAATAGTAATATAAGACAAATAGTCGTGTTAAAAATATCTATCAAATCATTGAAAAATAATCGCGTTTTTATTTAAATCAATACGTGTAATCAGGAGAGATAATAAATATTGTTTATATATTTTTTATTATAGAATTCTAATCTAATTATTATTAGTAGATTAATTTGTTGAACTGTATAAAAATTTATTTTTTTACACTCTTTTTAACCATTATAAGCCGATTTTATCTATAAAGTATAAAAGAATTTCTGATAATATTTTTTGTTACTTTCCTATATTTATAGTTTGTAAAAACAATTGCAGTTTTGTAGCATTGTCCTTGATATCGTTAATTGCGCATATAATGATTATTAAATACAGATAAAAATTATTGCAGAAAAAAAAAACTTTATTATCATTTATACATGTCAGAATAAATAAATGATAAATGCAAGATTAAAAGGTAAAACTCATCGATGTAATAAAATTTAAATTTATGGTATAATAATTTCCTTTGTTAGTCGGATTAAACAAGCGACAAATGTGAAATTTAATTATAACTCTTTTAAATTAAAATCATTGCTATTACGCATTTAATGTAAAACTTTTGTTACAATTAAGTATGATTAATTATTCGTTTGATACATGCGTATTAAAATTTTTTATCTTGGTAATGACAATAATATGATAATAATTTAAGTATTATATTCAACTCTTTCCAAAATACATGCTTTCTTTTACGAATGAAAATATAAATTACTAATTTAGCATTGAATCCTTATTATGTAAAACAATGTAATTTTATTTAAACGCATTCGAATATTTATGTGTCTCGTTGCGACTTTTAGCTTAGCATTAGATATTTGTTAAGAAATTGAATTGAATTTTGGTTGAGAATAAAACGCGCAAACGATACGAGATACCTCAGGCAGGTGGGATTTATGAGACAGCTACCGCTGGACGGTTTTGCGCGTACATGTGCGGGTTCGGGAAAGTGTTGAGTTACGCTCGTCGTGATGAATGTCGAAGAAAGCAAGGAATAATTTAAATACGGCATTCGTCATCTATCTTCGCCACTTGAATGTCAATAACTTTCATAAATGTACGCATATTTTATACATGCGCGTATACGCAAATTCATATTGAGCTTTGATTTTTACGATTAATCGCTTTATATCGAAAGCAACTTTCGCTTTTATTTTAAACAACTTTGCCAACGTTTCTTGTTTTCATTTTAAATGACGAATAGCACTGCGGTAATGTTTATGCGCAGTTAAGTTTTTAAGTATTTTCAAACAAACATTATTCAAAAATTATAATTCCATAAGAGAAAGTTAAACTTTAAACAATGCGATTTACAGTAATGTTATATTTACTTACTTCCATTGAAAAAATATATAAGTCTAATAGACAAGTTCGAATAAAAAATTAGCGCTAATTTACATTAACATTAATATTTCACATAAAAAAAAAAAAAAAAAAAAAAAAAAAAACATTTTATAAATATCATAAGAAAAAATAATTTTTGAATTGTATAAATTGTAAAAAATGAATGAAAAATATTCGTTATCGAACGCTGTCAATAACCCGCGCACAAGCAGCGAGCTCTCCAATCGAGCAAGCATTGTTCTTATAATCGTCATCCCAGGCTGAATTCGACGGACGTTCGTTTCCTCGTTTTCACTACGCTAGCTCGTACAAACATGCGAGGTGCATTCCGTATATATAATAGCACAAACACACGAAACAAACGCGCGTGAGCTCGCGTACGCATGCGTACGAATACAAAGGTATGTACATATATGTTAGGAGATAGAGAAAGAATCGACGAACGTGGCCGTGCGCGAGGATCGAGCAAAGCGTTAGGCCGAGCGATGAATATCTATGGGGTATGCAAAGTATTTCGTGTTCGCCATAACAAGCACCTCATTGACCCATTGCTGCGTTACTATCGCGAGCGCCAGAGTTTATTATTATTGTTGCCCGACGATCGGCGAAGCGTAGAACCAGTTTACCGGCTGGGTGGCACCGGAATCCGAATGCACACGCGCCCGCGCGCCTCTATACGTCGACGATGAATATTGAATCGACTGTCGCGTTCTTTTGGTTCTAGCCACTTTCCTCTTTCCCGATAAACAAACAGTGATTATTCCGCATTGTTCCTGGATTTTTGTTTTTCGTTTGGCTTTTTCTTTTTTTTTCTTTTTTTTTTTTCTTCTTTTCATTGCTCTCAAAACGTATTAATTATTTTTTAAATTTTTAATGAAATTTATATTGGGAAAAGGAATAAAAGTTTTATCGACGCTGCACAAGTGCTTTTATCTATTTTAAATAATTACACATATGATGAGATGGATGTAGAGAAATTTCAATTAACGAATAAATTTACGAATTGTACAAAATTTATACATGAAAAATTTTAATGTGTTTTTTTTCAAAATAATATCAAAAGTATTGCAGTTAACTCAGCAGTATAACGGTGAAAAATCCGTTATCTCGAAAAACCTTACCGGAAACAAAAACTAAAAGAAGTACAAAAAAAAATATCCAGAATTCGCACATTATCCCTTCGTTAAATTCAATGCATCGAAACACCTCGAAACTGCACACTTAAACAACCTCTTCTCTCTCTCTCTCTCTCTCTTTCACGTCTTACGATATTGTCAGCATGTATATAAAGAAGAGAGTTTTCGCAGGACGAAGCAAACAGCACGAGGAAATATCGGAAATCGCGCTTACGTAGGCAATAAGCCTTGGCACCGTTCCTCTCGCTCTCTTTCTCTCTCTCTCTCTCTCTCTCTCTCTCTCTCTCTTTCTCTTTCTCTCTCGCGAATCTTGCGCGCGATGAAACGATGTATCCCCTTCTCGCCCGCGTGCTCACACGCGCCGCTCTTAAAAGGTTGCCTTCGCACGCGAGGGATACAGACCCACCGAACCTATATAACCTACACCTACATATACAGATAAGATCCCATTTGAAAGAAAGAGAGAGAGAGAGAGAGAGAGAAAGGTTACCGATACGTATGTGCTCTCTTTCTCTTTTAAGAATAACCTGTGAAAGAGAACGAGAGAAGAGCGAGCGAGAGAGAAAGAGAGAGAGAGAGAGTCTACGGCTGGTGCAGCGGGTGTAATTGGCCAAAGGTAGACTGGAGATCCTATCGACTCGTGGATCGAGATCCTCGCACCCGCGAGAAAGAGAGAGAGAGCGAGCTGCGTCGGTAAGCAGCCGCACCCCGGAGCAGCGACTCTCTCCGGTATTGAACCATACGACAGCACGCGCATTAGCGAGAAAGAGAGAAAGATTCTTACGAGAGAAATTCAAAATTGCCGCTGCCGCAAAATGAGGGACTGTACGGATATTTTATCGGGAATTCGCGCGACCGCGCGATCCCTTCGACGAGATTTCCATGCAAGCGCTCGAGCGTAATGAGCTGCTATAGCTGCCACCTTTTAAATGGCGAGGCTTATGGTGTTCTATTGTTTGGACCCATATCCGTATCTATATATAAGTGTGTGTAATGCCGAGATTGTTTGTGATTCGAGCTGTTTATTCAAATTGTGGATTTTGAGGTATCCACATTATGCATAACGTACCTTTAGATTAAATTATTGGCTGCCTATTTGCTTTTGAATAAAACACCCGTAAGGAGGAAAATTGTTTAAAATAAATCTTATGCAGAATAAATTTTTATTAAAATTTTGAGAACATAAAAAAATTTGAAATAAAATGATTTTCTAATAATGATCTAATTATAAATTAAAAGTTAAACTGAAATATTGTAACTTAGTAGCGTCACTTTCACATATTTTATAGAAATGCAATTAAACTAATTAACATTACTTAAAAAAAAAAAATTGTATTATCAATGGCAGAACAGGTTAAATAATTATTTATTTCATTTTATTATAATATATATATATATATATATATATATATATATATATTATCATTTGTTTAATAATTATAGTTAATGTAACGAATACATTTATAGATAAATAAGCTAGTAAAAAACTTACCTTATCTTCGTCTATGCGGCTATATTGTAAAATGAATTAACTTTAAATAAGTTAAGCCGTCATATGTGGCAGCATGTATTCAAGTGAGCAAGCAAATTTAGCAAAATATAGTTATTAGGAAAATTTTAATATCACGTTTACTTAACAAACAACCGAAACAATATTGCGCCCGTCAGTCAATCCTATTTGTTTCCGTGCTCGGTATGAAAAGTCAGCAGCATGAAAAAAAAAAAAAAAAAAAACCTTAGGAAAATATAAAAATAGCGTAAAGCTCGGGCACGCATCTTCGGTATCTTGGTCGTATCCAGCAAAGATAGGTTAACGCGATAGCACTTAACATTTCTTTGTTTCTAAGTATATCTCGTCGAGCGGTATAACAGCGACGGAGTTCGTTATGCGATGCGCCGTAAATGCATATTTATTATCCAGACTGCGACCGTAAGGGAACGAGAGAAAAAGAGAGAGAGAGAGAGAGAGAGAGAGAGCGAGAGGAAAAAAGAGAAAAAAAGGAATGCCGCGTTAGTATATATAGAGGCGATCGCGTGAGCGGTAAAATTGCATTTCCTGCCGTGGCTAATAATCGCACTCTTACTCCGCGCGATACATTTTTTCCTTTGCATGTATTCGATTTGCATAATTTTGCAATCGTCGATGTGCTTTTTTTTTCGTTTGACTAAAAGTTTACGCGCTTCGATAAGCTTAAGGAAACCTTCCGCTAATATATACTTTACAAAACATTATTTTCATCGAAAAATTATAATAAAATATGCATCAAGACGATTAAAAGGGAATTATTACTCGACGATATTATTGAAATAACGAAGATCCAAGGGAACCCATGGGCACTCGGTCGCGAGAGAGTAGTTAGCGCAAAGGAAGAAAAGAGAAAGCATATGGAGCATGTATATCGCCAGGGAGGGATAGCGTGCGCATTCGCAATGTATCATGAAAAAGGGCCCCCACATCGCACGCCGAGTAAGTTGCGCGCGTTTTCTCTTTTTCTCTGTCTCCCTCCCTGAATAAGAAAGAGACGAAGAGAGTCTTATCGAGCTCGGATCGACTCGCGTAATTGGGCACCTAAGAATGTACGATATTGCACCATGCAAATGGGCATTCCCTTCGCGCACGCGCGCTTCTCCTTTCTTGCCCACTCTTTCTCTCTTTCTCTCTCTTTCTTGTCCGAGAAATAAAAGGCAACGAATATCGTTGAGGGAGAAGGGCCACACACTGCAGCAGCCCCGAGTTTTCAACTTCCACCCGATCCAACGAAGATTGTGCGTAAAAGGAATCTCTCTTTTTTCTTTTTTCTTTTTTCTTTCGCCTTAATCTTTTTTTTTTCTTCGCACGACCTTCCTCTTGCTCTTTTTCAGCGCGATGAGGATCTTCGAACGCGCGTGAAAAGAGCGTCCGGCAAAAAGCTTCACTTTATTTCGTGCCACCTTATATTCTTTTCCGACTCTTATCGGTATTTTAATTTCACGCACGCGCGTCCCTCATGTTTATTATGCAGCGTTCTTTGAATAATTAGTTTTTGCGAGCGATTCGAGCGCGCGTGCGCGCGCATCTCGTGCGTGTTTCGCGATGCGCAAGTCTCGCGCAGATGGTCTTTCGACGAGGAAATAACAAGCTGTAATATGCAGATATCGTAAACAAAGAAATGACCGAGTTCATATTTTAAATGCGTGTAATGGCTTATTTTTGAAAATCAGTTATTTTAAAGAATTTTTCAGTTCAATTTAGTCATTATAAAATGTTGAAAAATTATATTTTTTATTTTTATCAACTCCTTTTTATCTAATCTAGAAAACGTTATAAAAACCTTTTTTATTTTGCATAAAATTTTTGCACCATATTTTTTTTTTGTAAATTTGATTATGATATTAAATATAATTCTTATCGCTCGACAATTGTTGTTTTTAAATACTTTCTCTTATGAGGTTTTTTATTATTGTATTAATTATAACATTCATTAAATTCTATATAAAGTTTTATTCTAATTTAGTTAAAGAAATCGCACGATCCATTTACAAATATAATTTTCTGCAACTTTTTTCAAAAGTCAGTAAAAAAATTCTCCATCAACCGCTTCGCCTGCATTAGTTTTTCCAGTGTCCTTAATTGTAAAACTGATTAGGTAAATTCGTTGTTAATGCTAATTCCAAACGCACAAAAATACTGACGCATACACATTCGTACTCGGCTTTACCTTCCAAGTTATTCGATTTGTCTTTTCAACATCGGGATCACTTTAATGCTATCATTTTGGCGCATATAAATTCGACGAAAAAACTCGCGCGCAAACGACTTTCCTTATTTCACTCGGCCTATAAGTTAAAGAAGGAGCTACGTTTCCGAAGTGACATTGTCTCGCGAGAAGAGGATAAGCGCGCAGAAAAGTTTCTCTCTTAATCGGTGACTTTTTTTTTTATCATCGCGCGAAGTCAACAAATTGTCCGTTGTAGGTATTCCCAACGTCCGGCGAATTACTCGGTATTCGAATAATATCGCCCGGTTCCTCGCGTATACATACACGCGACTAATAAGGCGAAAGCTTGCCTCGCGCGTTTTTTCGTTTCGTTTTCTGTGGCGCGCGCCTCTGTGTGTTTATGTGTGTGTGTGTGTGTGTGTGTGTTTTGCGCACGCATCGTTTCCGGGAAATTCAAACTCGAGACGAACGCAGCTTCCGTCTAGCTCGCTCGCTCGCGAATTTATGACCGTATGATGCCACTTGATAGCTCCGCTCGGCCCGTGGGGCGTATAAGCGTTGCCCGCGCGCGCGCGCGAGCAAGCGCTTGAGTTATTATTGGGGGAAAAAATTGGACGGGAAAATTATACGCGAGCCCCGCGAGTCCGAGGAGAGAATTTCAAAACGTGGGAATTTCACTTTACAATTGGACCGAGAGCGATTGCTGGATATACTTTATGCTTGTCGTTATTTGTCACCGAGAGAATTTCCTGCTGGATGTTACCTTTTATGAGTACGCTGAAAATTTATAGCATTTTTTAGTTCAAAAAGGTGAAAAATAATGAGTAACACTTTCAAAGATTATCGTAATGTCAGCTTCGGTTTTTCAAGTTATTTCTTTCATCAAATATTTTTGTTTCATATTATTATATATTAATTATTATATTCGTATAATGTACAAGTTTTGACTTTTCGTTTAAATTAGTAATATTAATAAATTTTTCCAAAGGCGATTAATGTCGATTTAGAAATTTCAATTTTATTACTCAACAAAACATAAAAATCATCAACTAGATACAAAATATCATTGAAAAATTATTGCAAATTTTTTAAAAATATTGAAATGAAATCTTTATCGTATGTAGTATGAATTTTCTATAAAATTGCATAATTAAAGTGCAACAAAAATTGCATAAGCTGCGTTTTTTGTACGTTGATTTTTTCGATGAATCGAGGAAGATTGGCTAAAAGAAAGCTCGGATTCTGTGAACGTTTTGAACCGTGTTCCATTTGCACCTGCTTTCATTCAGCTTTCTCTTATATGCGAGCTTGCACGAGTTCATTTTCGAGAGAAGCGTAGACGTGCGATAATCGCAAACCTGACGTGCAATATTCTGTTATTTTTCATTTTTTTTCCGTTAAAGCAATTGTCCTTTCTTCACGTTTTCACAGTGGACATTTACTTTTTAATTAGCTTTTTGCAAGAGCTTTATAAATATTATTTTCTTAAATTCTTGAGTTGTTGAGCTGGTCGAAGAGTAAAGAATGAAAGAAATAAAATTTTTATTAAATTTAATTTATAATTTTTCAATCTACATACTAAAACGAATGCCAAATAATTATAAAAATATTCTAAATCAAATTAAATATGTTATGAAAATAAATTGAATTTTTCATTATAAATTTAAGATACTAATAAAGGAATAAAAATCAAGCCGGCGTGCAAGATAAGTTCTTCAAAGGCAGATAAACGATTCGAAAAGCGTAAATTGCCAAAAGCCAAAGTAAAATCGTGCGAAATTTCGCGTGAGAGAGATCTTCAAATCGATGTAAATCCGTAGCGAACGTAATGGCGTGGGCGATGAAAATCTGGAGTCCGCGCGACAGTTGGCCGCGGATCGCCGATAGAATCCGACACACGGAATCCCTCACCTTTTCCACCGTAGATTTAAGACCGAAAAGAGAAAGTAGTTTTGCTAAGATGTTGCGTAATCTATGTCTCTTTTCCTCTCTCTCTCTCTCTCTCTCCGCGTATCGCTCCTTAGAAATGCACGACGCAGTGATTAACAGAATCGTGGGAGACTGTCGTCGCGTTGACAAGTTCTACACGTAGGGAAACGTGCGCTCGCCAATCTTTCGATGGTATTCGATCGAGGCGAAAATTGCTCGCTGCTGGATTCGCTCTCGCTGCTAAAGGTTGCGTTACCGTGCGCGCACGCGCGGACAATTATAACCGAGAAAATTATACCGGCGCGCTTTATATTCTTTACGTGAGACGAATGAAAATGCAAATTTTCGCCAAGGCGCACAAGACCGAGAGAATGATAAAAAAGTATTCGTTAACTCTTTATGGTACTTTTACAAAATACATGTGTATGCGCGTTATACCGATATCGCATTCGAAGATTGTCTGTTTGTTCGTTCCTGTTTTTCGCGAAGCAACTATGCTCACAATCTTAATGAAAGTGTTGCGTTTAAACTCGCGTCGGAGATAGCAAATTAAGAGGACAATAAACATTTTTCAAATTCGCGGTAGGTTTTGTAGGGAAAGAATTTTCTTTTTAATCTAACGTTTCAACTTAAAATAATTAAAATATTTTACAAACATAAAAAAGATTTTGCGAGTTCGCGCGTTATTTTATATAACGTTTAGTTTCTTATCTTAAATGCATCGTTAAAGAAACTCGTATATTGGAAAAAGAAAAAATTCTTTGAAATTTTTGTAAACTAACGATTTATCGTAACTGCATTTTGAGAATGAATAAAAGATTTTTAAAATTATACATTTTTATTTTCTATAAACGAGAAACGAGTTTACTATTAGATTTAAACATGTTTGTAAAATTTTGAAACCGATTAAAATATTAATTTGATTTTAAAAAAAAACATGTACTATTCAACTCGTATTTAGTATTATATTTTTTAACATTCATTTTCATATATTTATCACACTAATGATTACTCCAGAATAGAAACTTAAACTTTATAATTTTTAATATTTGATGAATTTTAAACCAAATAAAGTTTGTGCAACATCAAGTTTACACTTGAAATTTACAACGAGCAATATTTTTTAATTAATCTATTTTCAAGCATAAATGAAAATTCAAATTAACGAATTAAACTTTAAAATGGCTACATGTATTACAACGCATAAACAATTATTCGTAGCAAGAGAAAATAAAGAAAAATAAAAGAGGCAAGTTCTGTGTGTTCCCCTTACCGATTTCTTCATTCTACATTCCTACCATACGCGCGTAAAAATAAACCCGTTCTCAACAAAATACATCACGCATTCAACTAAAACAATTCCCAGCCTCGTCATTTCTATTCGACTTCCACATATATACAGCCGAAGCTATACGCACGCGTACTTCGTATATACGCAGGCAAAAGATATGAATGCAAGAGAGCGAGAGAGAGGAGATATTTTGAAATTCAAAGATTCGTAGCGAGCGGCAAAGGTCTGGAACTCTTTGTACGTGTGAGTGTATGGATGAGCGTCACTGTGTGAAGCGCCGAAGGACAGCTTCTTGCGCGTTGGGTGCGCCTGTAAAAACAATCGTATCAGCCTCGACTGACTCTACTTTCTGCTCTTCTTTCTCTCCTCTCTCTTTCTCTCTATACATCTTCTGTTCCTTTGCGCGCGTGCTCTCTCTCTTTCTTTCTCCACTACCGATTCACATTCGCGAGGATCCAGCGATGCTATGCCTGGCATTTTCACGAGAGAGAGAGAGAGAGAGACAGATGCCCTTTGATTCCGTGGCGTGCAAGCCGACACAGAAATGCCCGTATCGGGGGGCCGACCCCCACGCAAGCCAACTCTTTTGTATTATTGCTGATCGCAATGGGTTCCTCACTCTCGTTATCGCGCAAGTATACTTTAAATTTCGATGCTCTATGATTGCTCAGATACCGTGAGAATACAGTCGGTTGAGGAAAATTTTCAAAAAAATATTGTCTAAATTTAATTAATGGACAAAAATAAAAAAATTCTCATCAAGTACATATTATTTTAATGAAATATTTAACAAAATCAAATTTTGTAAAATATATTTTACCTTTCTGACGTATTAATATTTTTCATAAACTAATACGTAGTATGCGAAACTTCGTATAACGATATTGTATTTTACGAGTAACATTGCAAAAATGATTGAAAAAAATTTAAACAAGAGAAAAGATGTTTCTTAGAGTTTTATAACATTATTTTCTTTTTAGAATATCGTAAAAACAATTTGAAAAGTTAAAACAAGTATTAAAATTATTTAGCGTAGCATTAAATGATGGTTATTATTTTAATTGCATCCAATTATTATATACTACGCAAACAAGTAGGAGTTTTTAATGTACTCAATTACTTTTAAGATTGACATCATATTTATAAAATCATTTTAACATCACCAATGATTAAAGACTACCCGAAGAATGAAGTTAAGAATTTAAAATATTTTTTACGAGAATACATTAAAATATTTGTAATAACAAGTTTTTTCTAATTACGATTAAAAATATTTATATGACTTTTTTTCTTTATTACTGCATAACAAGTACTCGATTAATTTATATGAAAAACGATTTTGTAAGTCTGCTTAACAAATAGTGCAAAGACTAACATGAGCAAGTAATATTTAGCCATGATTTGTTACAATTTCCATCTGTCTCTAAAAACTTATACCGATAAAATATGATTATTATATTTCTTGAACAACTATATAGAACAATCGCAATATTTTTTATGAAATTTTTTGTAAAATATATCTTTCCCAAGAATTTCTTTGAATTTAGGTAGTTGTAATAAACGTAATTAAATGCGCATTTGTATGAAAAATTTATACCGATAAAACGACGTAAAATTATGCGGTGCATTCAAATTCAAAGAATAATAATAACAAATCAATACGCATCGATCCGTAAAAAATGTCCTTAACACAATTAAAACAATCTTCATCCGAAGCAAAAAGCATCGCATTCCAGAAATAATCACTCAGCGCAACTCTGCGCACGGCAAGAAAAAAGAAAAAAATGAACAAATGCCGACTGAAGAAAAGGATGAAAAAAATACAAAAAAAAAAAAAAAAAAAAAAAAAAAATTGTATCGGTAATTCTCCATCTCCTTCGCAACTCCTGTCGCGCATCACCGATCGTTTTTTCTGCTCCTCGCGAGAGTAGTATCGTCCTTCTTTCATGTCCGACGAGTTGCTGCACTTTTCTCTTGTCTCCCTCTCTCTTTTCATTCTCATTTATCCAAAACGAAGGAATCGCAAATGAATACCTGTATATATAAGTGTATAAAAGTTGAAGAGCCCGGCACTCTACGCCACCACTATACTCTCCCGCGTAGTCGAGTGTGCCCCCGAGCGCCCAGAGTCCTTCTTGTCGACGGGATACGCGTATATATAAATATATATATATACATACATACATATATATCCGTAGGTGCACACTTAGAGCAAGAGCGGGTGAGTCCGCTCCGAGAGGGGCAATGGGAGGGAGCGCATGCGCGAGAGCTTTTTGCTCGGTAAGAATGCCGGTACGGCGGGTCGTTTGAATCGCGGGACCGGCGCTGATTGCGTCCTGCCTCCTCTCGCACGGCCGAGAAACCGACCGAGAAAGAGAGAAACAGAGGCAGTGAAACGATAGCAAGAGACAAGTCCGTCGGCGATTCTTGTGCGCTCCGCGCGAGCAAAAGAGTGCGCGTATACATCGAGGCCGCGATCGTCAACAGAGAGGCAGCGAGAGAGAGAGAGAGAGAGAGAGAGAGAAAGAGAAACAATTTCGCATGAGTCGCGGTCGACCGGTTGATCACCGTGGAATTTGTAGCTCAATTAAACCCATCACCATTGCACTCGAGCTTTTCGACTTTGCGCACGAGGACGTTTTTCTGTCGTTCCTCGCTCGTTGTTCAACCGCGACAACGGCCCTCGCGACTTCTCTTTCCTCCCCCCTTCCCATCGTCGGATCGAGATTCTTCCTTCTCTCTGATTCTCATGAGTCCGAGCTTACGTGCCCGTCGATCTTGCGTTTATTACGATGCTCTGGCAATTTTGCATTACTTTCCATACGCTCCGCTCGAACTTTTTGCGCGCGATAGCTTGTATTTCTTCAACTGACTCGTTCGCGGTTGATTGCTTGTAAGGACGATCACGACGGCATGATAATCCGATAATTATTGAAAATCTGCTAAGCCATTGGTACTCGTGCAAAGCTTTCTCTATACTAATTTTAACAACGCGCGCGCGGAAAACAAAAAAATTTACACGTCAATCAAGCGGATAACATCCATCACGTGAAATGTACCAGAATCAATTAATTTAATTAGTTCTTTTCTCGAACGAAAAAAACAAAAACAAAAAAAAAAACAAAAAAAAACGATACAAATGATAAAAAAGAAAATGGAATCATCTCGAACGTAACATATTAATATAATAAAGCAAGTACACCGATCGCGTAAAAAGATACGTTCGAATAATTTATTTACTCGAACCAAGCGAGCTATCGAGGCCGAATAAAAAATATCTCTCGCGCTTGTTTAGGGCCCGACTAGTTTTTCCGATTTACGCCATTCTTGGGATGACTAGTCGGGGCGTTCTCATGCGCCTAGTCGCTGTTCTCTCGACGTCGTATTTTTGTCAGTCTTTTTACGCGCTAAAACTGATTAAAAGAATTACGAAGCGCGGACAACTACAGTTCGGAAAACAGTTATTGAATTCCTTATTTGATGCTATTTTTTTTTTTTTATTCATTCAATTAATTTTTTGCTTCATTTTAATTTTAAAACGAAACGATCGAAATATTAAGTATTGAGATTTCAAGAGATTGCCCAAAACTTATAGAGCAAGATATTTTTATATTTAACCGTAGCGTTTATTGAAATGGAGAACGCGATTTGAAAACGATTAGCCGTAGTTTACTTTTTCATGGTCCCCATCGCAAAAGTCGGAAGGCTCAAAGCCTCGGAGGGCAAAAGTTCTTTGACGACTGCGCTGGTGTCATTTTGATTTATCATTGTTCGGAATGCAGATACTTCATAAATTATATACGACGGACGTCGGCTGTCTATTTCTCTTTATCTCCTTGGGCTCGTTCGTACAATTTTAAATCGTCCGTGGACGCGAGTCCACATGTCGCCAAAGGTTTGAGGCACGCCAGGCACGAAACCCGTCAAATGCCGCGCTTCCTTTCGGTCATTCCTACCGAGCCGTTCGACTTTTATCCTTGAATTTTTATCGAGACTGCTTTACCTGCATCCGCCTTTCTTTACGCATGCGGTATCGATGAAAAGCCTAACTTAAAAGTAATTTTAATCGATTATATGTAATGTTCGTAGAGTTCGATTCCGGATTTGTTTAATGGAAAAAAAGAAGATAAAGTTGCTCGTAAAAGTCGGAGTAAAAAGCACTTTTCTATATTCTAATTACACGAGTGAATGAATTTTGAGTAAAAAAAGGACTACGCTCACAATAGATCGTGACCGACGTTCGAGTGCCACGTAAAAAGCGGTCGAACCTCAACAAACACCTAACCGTCATTCTAATCAGAGATCGTAATTTTTTCTTACATTTTCGTTTTCTTTTCTTTTCTTTTTTTTTTTTTTTTTTTTTGTTTTCTTTTTTTTTTTTTTTGTCTCCTCCCTTAGATCTTTTACTAAGGCAAACTAATTAGCGTGACATTTTTTTGCCCGATGAATCGGGAAAGTTACCATCGGTCAGCGTCCTTCTTCATTCAGAGTAGCGCGCGAGTCACTCGAAATGGAAGTACAGAGATCGATAGGTAATTTATCCACGACAGTGCGCGACGCGGCACTCGTTGTCGAGACACGACGCGTGCCTCTACGCTCTTGCATTCAAATATGGATCGATCCGCGAGCGAACGCTCGGCGAAAAAGAAAATAACGCCGCGACGGAGGAAAAGTCGAAAGAAATAAAGAAGAACACGCGGCCATCTTTAATAATCATATATACGCGCGGTCCGCTAGTCGTACATGAAATGCGCCATATCGCGATGTTTTTGCGGCACATCGGAGGAGTCCAGTCTTACGGAGGTTAAACAGGTTGTCATGTGTCTCTCGATTATCCCGTTCTCTTCGTTTTTCCATCCCTCCCTCCCTCCTTCTTTTCTCTCTTTCTCTCTCTCTCTCTCTCTCTCTCGCACACTCGGTCGTGTCCACGATGGGGAAACGCTGTGAGATAGTTTTATGTAGGGAGAGAGAAAGAGTCGCGGCTATTGCGATTGACGTCGCTGTATATTTTTACCTGCCTCGGTGCACACGAGCGGCTACATCGAGGCCTCATTCGCATAATTTTGCAATTCGATTGCTGCGAGATCAAATGACTCCTGCGTCCTTTTACGTATATACTTTTGAAGCTTTCTGCGCTATGTTTTGGTTTGTAAAATTTTTGCGTTTGTTATTATTTTTTTCTTTTTCAGAAAAGCAATGACTATTTCTATTTAAGCTTACATATATTTTCAACAGTCATTAAATAAAGTTTTAGAATCAACAGTTTTACAACGCGCGTCGTATATTTTCATTTAAATTATTGATTTATTAAATAAAAGTATTTTTTTTTAAATGTTTCAACTCGACAAGAATAAACATTATGTTTTTAAATGATAAATTTTTTTGGTTTTCCACATATTTATATTTAAAACAAGTTTACTTTAATGGAAAAAGAATTTATAAATACTCTAATTACGAAATAACACTATATTACAAAATCAGTGATTTATAAGATGTTCAATCACAAGTAACAGTAACAATATTTATAGACGTAGATAAAAAATTCAAAACAAATTTTTTTTTTTTTTTTTTTTTCAAAAACTAGTAATAAAACTTTTACTCATCTAGTGCTTGTTAAGATTTAAACAGAGTAGCTAATTTTCGCATAAACCATATATATTATTCAACTATAATTTTGATAACTATCGTAATATTACATATCATCAAAAATTTTGAAAATTCAAACTAGTATTGCAAATGGCGGCACATTTGATAAAACTAATTCAAAAATAACATTGCCCAAAGATTTTCTTCCTTCTTGTACTTCTTTATCCCACAGCAACAAGGCAAAATCCCTAGAAATTTCCAAGGTGGCGCGCACCTTTATGATCGATGCGTGCACCCACGGACACGTATGTACGTCGTGTCAGAAGATTTCGCGGCTTAATCTAAGGTTAAAAAGACGTACGAGACGCTCGGACGCGTGCAATGCCGCGGAATAAAAATGAGCTACACAGCGGCCAGCCATCCCTCTCTCTCTCTCTCTCTCTCTCTCTCTCTCTCTCTTTCGCGAAGGTGGCAGCAGTTTTATCGCGGTTGGCCATATGTCATCCGCATGCCGCGAAGAAAAGCGTTTCGCGCGATTCTTCTCGTTCCTCTTTCTCCTCCTCCTCGAAAGAGGAAAGAAAAAAGGAGGAGAATCTCTCATCGATATGTGTGGAGGCGCGCGCCTCCGGAATTTTAGTTGGTAACGCGCGACTCTACGGCCCTTCGCCGACGTCTCTTTGACACTTTCGCTAGCGAAGATGCGCTGAATTACGGGGCTGCCGCGCGCGTTATACCCTCGCGCGCACCGAAGAAGGATGGCAGCCGGAGACTTTAAGGTATCGATCTTCGTCCTGAAGAAAAAAATTCATTGTTATGGAAGGTGGCGGATTCGCGCGAGAAAACTTGCTCTCTCTCTCTCACTCTCTCTCTCTCTTTGCCCGTCGCGACGATGAATCTGCTAGCTCCCGTGAATTCCGTATCGCTGAACAAACACTTGGTTTCTATATGTAAATCTTAAAATTATCAGTATCAACATTAATACATAATAAAGAATAGAACGATTTAATAATAAAATTATAACAATAATCATCTAAACCATAATTAATCATTAATATGTAGATGAAGTAACTACGGCGTTAAATCATCAGAACAGAACGAGTAAACGAGTAACATGCTAATGCAACAAGCGTAATTTTGAATAGATACCTTTTATTAATCATCGGTACATACAGAAATACAGTAACGTAAGAACATCGATCATTGTCAATCTGGTCTATTAAAAAAAAAGTAAGAAAAAATAAAGAAGCAAACCTCTCGCTTGTGTAAAACGAGTGAACGCCGCGTGTATACAATCTCGGTGGGCCCCCCTAACAAAACAATTATAAATTATTTAATATGTTCCCGTAGGGCCCGTTGCGTAGTACCAATGCTGCTGCTGGAGCCTCTGGAGGAAGCAGCAAATCTTCTCTCTTGGACTCTCCCTAATTGTGAGCCAAAGTCTCGAAGTCCTCGGGAGCCGGTTCTCTTTTTTCGCCTATCGAGTCGTTTCTCTCTCTCTCTCTCTCTCTCTCTCTCTTAGCTCGCTTCTTTTCGACTCCCGTGCGATCGTTCGCCGCCTGCCACTTATACTTCGTATGTCCCGTCTTTTTTTCGTCACCCCGTGTTTTTTAAGCGCACGGCGAACATTTTACGAAGGCGGATTATTCAGCTCTGAAATCCAAAGTTGAATAATATTTTTATGCGATCAATATTGAATGCAAATTATATACATATTTTTTTTTAAATAAACAAAACAAAGAAAATAGTAAATATATATTAGATTATAAATTAATAAATAGTATAATTATTTCAATAGCGTTTTTCATGTGATTCAATTACTTTGTCTGTGAAATTATATAATTAAGTTTATAACAAAGATTAGTAGCACATACTGCTGGTACAGACCATTTTATAAAATCTATAAAAATTATTTGAGAAAACATAAAGTTAAGAAAGTACAAAAACAATGTTATGTTTCACTTAATTTAGGAAATGTCGTCAACAAAAATATTTTATAAATCTTGTAAAGTTTTAAAGTAGGTTATTCGCAACTTAGAAGAATAAAGAGTTTGTAAAATAAATTATATTCCGAAGCCTTTATAAATCAGATGGTTTAGAAACAATTGCTTGAATTGTTTGACCTTATTATTAAATTATCCATTCATACTTTCGAATAATCAAAGTTAAAACATCGTTAACGATCCTTGGCTAAGCTCACGTGACGTAAAAGTAACCTTTTAATTTGTGGGAATTGTATTGTCATGTAGGAGAGGCGCAAAAAAAAAAAAAATATGTAAAATTCATGTCGATTGTTTTTTACCGTCGACTGGCAGCAGCAGCCTGAGTAAGTAATTAAAGAGACGTCCATGATACGAGAGAAAGAGAGAGAGAGAGAGAGAGAGAGAGAGAGAGAGAGAGGCTTTGCAAAAAAAGCGAGTGGACGATCAAGGTGTTTTCCGCGCGGGCTTAATGCAGAAACGAGTTTGTCGCCACCGCCGCATCGATCCACACCGAGAGCGGATTCTAACGAGTTTAGAAATCAAGCCTTAATTACTAGACGGCGCTCTATGGGATCGGGAATCATCGTGAAAGGACGCGTATTTATTAACCTCTCGCTAAAAGGCCAAATGCGTCGAGCGAGACTTTCGTAAGTTTCGTTTGTAAGTTGTAGGCGAGCTGTTTTACTGCTGCGACGATGAGTCAACATCTTCGTGACGAAGGTAAAACTTGATGTACGTAAAATTCATAATTTAGTCGTTTTTTTTCCGACACCTTTTTTTATTATATCTATAGACTAATTAAATTTTATCCAGTTATATATATTTAAGAGTATCGTACAATTGTATTGAAATTAATTATCCGATAGATAAGAAAACGAAATGGTTATTGTTAATGATTTTCCGTTGCTTATTATGGCAATTTTTGTTAAGCGATTATCTCTGTGAGTATCAAATGGAAAAACCTATCGTATTTTAATTACTAAATGACTATACATTACATAATATTCTGCTAAGTACAGTAGCTATTTTATAAATTATAAATAATATATAGGATCAATTCTATTTTATTAAAATAAACACAACGACGGCTCGTTGAATCGTTCGGTTGTTTAAAAATTATAAACGAACGAGTCGTCGAGTGTACGAGAAAAAAGGCCGCGCTCGCAACTTCTTGCATCTCTGAAATTATGATCGCGCAATTATAGCCATATAAAGCCTCGGGACTTGGCTATTTTTCCCGTGAAAATGCGCGACAAAAAACCGGCGCGCTTTTGCACTCACATATACACATACACACGCGTTCAGTAAATAGTCAAATAGAAAAAAAAAAAAAAACGAAAGGAAGAGAGAAAGAGAGCGAGTGCCTCGTGGCGTCGTCAAAAAGATCGGCTGCGGTACGTTATGTTATAACGTCCTCCTTAACGACGAGTCACCTCGTTGCGAATGTCCGATGCTTCATTTTAATGACTTTATTTATAATTCATCAATTTCGTGCGAATCCTTGAAACAATCGTGCGCGGAGGATGACTCTCACGAAGGACAAAAATTGTCGTCTTGTGTATATGCTACCGATCTTTCTCTGCCCTCGAGGGCGTATGCGTACGGATATATATATATATATATATACCCAACGACAAAGATTCTCGTTTTATATTTTCCCGTCTCGGCGAGAGCGTATTTATCTTCCCTCTCTCTCTCTTTCTTCCTTTCTTTATTCGTCGGCATTGCTTAAACGAACGAATGCCGCTATACTACCGCGAGACAGAAGTAGCGGCGGCCAAGTACCGTGGGAAAGGATAAAAAAGAGAGACGAGAGGAATCGCAAGAGAGAGAGAGAGAGAGAGAGAAAATCGCATAGTATAGAGAGAACCGACGGCTGCAGTCGCACTACGATAGGCCGCGCACTGGACGGTTATACCGACTCTTAAAGGAGGTGTCGTTCTATGCGTAGCCTTCCCCCTCCCCCTCTTACGTGCGACTTGAGATGCCCGCCTACAGGCTTCACTTACCACCGCGGCCGGTTTATCATCGATTTTGTATTTATCCCCCCGCGAGTTTAAACCGAGTCTCCCGCCCCCTTTCGTCGATAGCTTTTCTCGTTTGGTTTTATATCGGGTGCGAAAGAGTTTCCGATCGAACGTTACCGATGTCGTTATAAGTTTTGGAAACAGTAATTGATTATTTAAGTTATTACTTTTTCTGGTATGCATATTATATATCTACAATAATTGTAATCATTTGATTTTTGTTTGAATGGCATAAGGATTAAATCAATACCTAAAGTTAATAACAAGTGTAAGAGCTTGTGTTAAAATAAAAAATATACATCATTAATAAAAATTATTCCACTACTATAAAAGTTTAAATAAAACAATAAATAAAATCTGACGAGTCTTACGATGGTTTTTTCCTCGCTAAAAATGTGCAATTTTACATTCTTTTTGAAAAATTTAAAAATATTTAATCATTTATAATCTAGAGTTTTTCTCTATAATTTTTAAAAATTTATAACATTTTTTTCTAGAAATTAAAAGATCTATTGTAAATAATACCACTAGTTAAACAAACGAAGCATTTTCTACTTGCAATTGAATATGCGTATATACATTAACTTGTGTACATATTTTTTTATGTGATAAATTAAATGCTGCAAAGTTTAAAATACGGTATAACAGTAATTAAAAAATATTTTTAAAATGGAACCATTAGCTCAATTGCATGAAATTGAACTTCAAATTTTTGCTATTAAAACTTGACGATGTTAAAACTAAATAAACACAATATATTCTTTATAAAAACTTTTCAGTATTATGAATCTACTCTTTTAGTAGAAGGAAATATTCAAATATGGAATCAAAATATCAAATCTACGCCGTGGCTCGTCGTTGTAAAATTTGCAATAGAAGGTTATCTACATTATCTCAGTCTAGATTCATCGCTCTGCCTCCAAGACTCGCTATCTCGGAGCGCTCAACGAGCGCGGAGCTCGATTCTCAGCACCGGCAGTAACAGCGGCAGCAAAGGGGGCATAGCTCCAAGAGTAGGGAGAGTACGGCACACCAAGAAACGAGCTAAAAAGAGAGAACGAGAGAGAGAGAGAGAGAGAGAGAGGCTACCGCGTAAGAAAGTCAATGAGAGAATATAAGAAAGGAAAGAGTGGTAGGGGGAGTAGCGCTGTCACGAGTAGAGAGTGAGAGAGAGAGAGTGTGGTATTGCTGGACCAATGGGGAGGCTGGATCGCCGTAACCGTATGCAAAGTACATGACCGCCTCCGCGGAGCTCATCGGCTATGCAAAGTCCTCGGACGACCGCAACGACGACAAAGCTCCGCCCATCGACTTGGTCATTCTGTACGCCGCTCTTGCTCTCTCTCTCTCTCTCTCTCTCGCTCTCGCTCTCTTTCCCTCTCAGTCTTTCTATCTTTGCCACTGACTCTGCAAGGTTGTTTAGCTACGTGGATGCACGAACGCGCTCTCTTTCTTTCTTTCAGTCGAGCCAAAGACGATGCATCACGAGGATAGTTGTTAAAAAGAGACGGGGAGAGTAATCCTTTCTCGCCAACGATGGCTTGCTTCGCGTACGCTTCGTACGCGCTTATATACGCACGTGGTGGCTTTGAGCTTTTTCCAATTGTGATAAGCGTGGGAATTTTGTACATTGATACTTATTGTTTTTCTAGGGAAATAATATTGAAAATTTTACTGATTTATTTAAGTCTAAGATATAATTTAATGAAAGCAAAAATCTTTAAATACATCGTCGACATTAATATTTGACATACATTTTTATTCATTTTAAGGTATTAATCCTTTGCAAAATTAAATTACAATTATATAAAATATTTATTTTTGCAAATATTAAAAGTGAATAGACCATTTGAATCTAATGATTGGAAATAATATTGTTATGTTAATAATTTTTACAATTTTTTTTAATATAGTTACGTATAAAATATAAACAAACATCGCAATATAAAATAATACAATTATTATTATTTACAATAAATTATATTCATAAAATGACTGGTATTATTAGGACAACTACAAAATGCTTGTTAAAAAAGAAAAAAATAAAAACAGAAAATGTTTAAATAATCAAAAAGTATAATTCAAACAAGATCATGCATCGTATAATTACAATTCTTCGGTCGTTAAATAAATCAAAGTTAAAGCGCATTTAGAAAACAGAAAGCTAAAATCAACGTTGAAAAGAAAAAAAAAAAAAAAAAAAAAAAAAAAAAAAAAAAAAAAAAAAGAAAAAAGAAGCAAAAATAAAAGAAAAAACGAACGTTTCATTTATACGGATACACGGCTTTATGGTGGACATTAAAAAAGGACGGAGCATGCGAAGCGCGCGCGAGTCGCGGACGCATTTAGGTAAACTAAAGGCAAAAAACACGGCATAATCGTTGCGAGCTTATCGCTCATGTATATATACAGTAAGCGAAGAGCGATAGGCGCGGTACGGGTCATGTAAGAGAGATCCTCGTAAAGGTAAGGACGGCTTGAAAATTCATTATTAAGCCTGGCTTTTGCTCTCTTTCTCTCTCTCTCTCTCTCTCTCTCTCTCTCTTTCTCTGTCTTCGCGCACCGAAGTCGGTACAGCAATAAAGAGAAGCGACATCGACGTGCCCCTTTATATACCATCGACGCGTTTATCGCGTTCAGCGGAAAACATTTCGTTTTCTTTTTTCCTTCGACTTTCGTAATCGCGATCGAATGATAATCGTGTCTTGCGCTTCTATTACTTGTCGCGCTTTTTAAATTTTAGCTTTGCCTTTTAATTCGGCATTGGTTATGAAGAATATTTTTGATAAATTTATTGATGCGCATTTATTTTTTAAATGTTTACGTTTAACTTTGTAAATTATTTAATGCTTACAGCGAATCATTAGCAAAATCTTGGCTGAAACCGCAAGCTAGATAAAATGCGCGTATGTTATAATGTAAACGATGTTGTGAGATTTATGATGACATAAAGCTAATGATTATAAAGAGTTATGTAAGTAGAATGCGGAAGATATGAATATCCTGCCGAGTAATGAACATGTCTGCTTCTTTTGGTATCTAAGCTTATATTCACATAAATGTATTATATACACGTTAAAAAAAATAGTTTGAAAATTATTTTTGAAAGTTTATTTTGTTTAAGAATAAAATCGTTTAATCAATAAGTTTTAAATTGCATTTTCCTAAAAGATTAAAATGAATTTAAGAGTAGTTCAACATTATTCACATACATACATTATCCAAATTTCATCATTCGTAAAGAAAATTGAAAATGTTTAATTTGATATAAAAAGTAGATTATTTACGTGACGAAATTCCATCACTAATCGTCTTCTTCTAAACCGATATTATATACCCAGAAAACTAGGAGCAATAAAGTGACCTTTGATGCTCATGCACAAATCTCCTTTTCTCTCGTACTTTCTCCATGTAATACAAAATTTCTTTTTACTCTCCCGTCTCTTCAATATAAAAGCCGACAAATATACGTACGCATACGGACGGGCACACAGACGGAATCGCACAGGGCGAACCGGTCATAAAACGCAGTCTTAAGAAGTCAGCAGTTACCCTCGAATAAATCCTCCTCCCGTGCAGCTGCGTGAGCTGCATGGAAAACTAGCGTTGTATGTATGCCGCAATGTTGATCGTCTTGCTCGAGATAATGCGTAATTACGTCCGAGTGTATACACGAGGATACACGCGCGTTGCGTGGACGCTCGGGTCCTCGGCACGCGAAGGTTTAGCTGCGCGCGGCGTCGTACAACGAACGCGCGAAATACGCCACACCGTTTAGCGACGCGTATGTATTTTTTTTTTTTTATACGACGGTACGCGTAGTATTGGTGAGAGAGCGGGCGGTGCGCGAGATAGGCACGATCGTAAAGGCGCCGTCGTGTCGGGTCAGCTTGCGCAACGTTAACGCGAAACGAGTTTTCCGAGCCGATCTCTCCGATAAAATCCACCCTCTCTTTCTCTCGCTTTTCCTGGGCTTGAGGTGGAAAAAGGAAGGAGAAGAAGAGAGCGAGTGAGATATGAGCCTTTTTTAGCGACGGAACGCGCGGGTGCGTTGCGATCAACTTTTCCTTTGAATTCCGATGCCTTGTTATGTGCGCGGATCGAGTTGGTTTTTGTGCGAGATGCTTTTTTTTTTCCTTCCCTTTTGTTTGAGCTGCTTTGGGAGAAAGATCTTTTAAAACGTTTAACTTTTTCTTTTATCTGAAGGAAGGATCGTTATTTGTGTGAAAAGAATCGGAGATGTGTACTTAGGAATCAAATTGATTCAGTTTTTTAAGATAATAAAAATAAATACATTATTCAGAAATCATAAACAATCTTGCATCTCTTTAATTATTAACGAGCAATTTATTGCTACAAAATAAAATTATAAAAATGCATGAAAACTTAAGCATTGATCATAAAAAGATTGAAATGCAAATCAATTCAAATAATTTTGAATTTTAAATTTTGAATAAAATCGTTTGAAAATTATATTAAGAAAAAATCAAAATAAAGGTTTAGCGTAAGGATAGCAAGAGATTAAAACCTGGTTTTTATAGAATAAACATTTGAAAAAGTCACTTTTAAAAAATATCGAAGACATTTTCTATAAAAAAAAACTTTATTTCTTTCTTTTTAGGCAAAGGCAGATAAATGGTTAAAAAAAAAAAAAAAAGGAAAGAAAAAAACGAGTGAGGCAGAGTGGATGACATTTTTGCAAGAGAGAAAGAGAGAAAAGCGGTGCGTGGGGGCGTCTTTTGAAGTCGCCGCCATCGTCGTTCCGTTGCATCGTGTCACCAAGACGTGAACAGAGAGAGTCACGGAGACTCGGGCGCGAGAGCCGCAAAAAACATGTCCCTGCTGGCCGCATGCATTCATATTATTATCTGCGCAGTTAAAAGCGAGCGAAAATGCAGAACGAGCGCGCGCCTCGTTCTGCATTTACAAGTGCTTTATTTTGGGACACGGTGGACACATTTTGCCCTCTCTCTCTCTCTCTCTCTCTCTCTCTCTCTTTCTCTACGGTCTAAAAAAGTCGTGCGCGAAATTAATTATGCTCGTTTATTGAATATCTCGTTTGGAAATCTCAAAACGACGCATACATACGCAGAGACGGATACTTTAATCTGAAAAAAAAGTAAAATATTTTTATTATTATTTGATAAAAATTGAATTTATAATTTTGTATGCTAAAGATAAATTCTAAATTCATTTTCAACGTTAGTACTCAGATTTATCTCTTAATAATTTTTGCGAGGAAAGCATATAAGCACAAATCGTTTGACAAAAATCTTGTCACTTTATCAAATCGGTTGATAAAATCTCGCTCGATCTATCTCCTTAATCGTTTCTCTTATTCATTTACCTAATATATTTATATATCGCCGTATCTCGCTCGTTCGTTCTCTTTCTTTCCCTCTCTTTCTCTCTTTACGTCTTTTTGTAGGGATGTTTATTTCGAAGGCGAAATAACGACGCTGGATCGATGCCAGGCGCCGTAAATTTTGCGGAGCGAGAAAAATGGCGCGAATACCTCGTCCTTTCTACTTCATCCCTTCATCCTCCAAGTTTTCCGGTCGCTTTTCCCTCCATTCTCTCCATCTTTCTCTCTCTCTCTCTCTCTCTCTCTCTCTCTCTCTGTTTCCCTCTCCCTTTTCTTCGACTTTTATTATTCCTCTTCTTCTATTACTCTTTGTTATTCTTCGCTGTGCCAACGCGCGTGCGCCTTCCCTCTCTCTCGCTCGCTTGCACTCGCCGACGCGTAAACGTTAAATTCACAAATCATGAAAATGGAACGAAAAATAAAAAATTAATAAATTGCGTTTAATATATTGCGCATTATGAAGCCTACGAAAAGGAAATAATTCATTGTTTTTCTATTTTTACGTGTTACTGATTTAGGCATTGTAGATTTATCTTTATACAAATTTGAATTTTATACTACATACATTAAAAATTTGTAATTTATTTTACATATTACGAATCAATACAAAATTTTAATTTTTACGTTTTTCGGAATTGCTATTTTTTATTAAATCGATACATTTTAGAATTTACTTGAATAGTATTACAAATTTAGCAATAATTAAATCGCAGTTATATAATATAAAAAATGTTAATGAAAACGAAATAAAATCTATACCATCAAAGTTTATTTCAACGAGATTCGAGTCGCGCGTTACACGAAGCATATTCAAGCCATACATCCCGGAGCATTCCGTTATCCGTGCCGCGGAGCATAAAATTGGAAAATTCCCGTGCACCGGTGCGCAGCCCTCCTACCGGCGTAAAAAAGAAGAGGGAGAAAATCCAAGGGAGGAAGCGAGCGCTGAAACGGGGAAAACGGGAGCGACGGAGACGCGAAAATATCCTCCTGGAAGAGTAGGGGCACGGGGAAGCGCCCTCCCGTTAAGGGGACGTGTGCAGCCGGCACACCTCGCGATCCATATTTTACAATATGGCCGAGGAAAGCGTGCGGAGGGTGCACACACCGATAAACGCATACACTCACAGACACACACCCACCCACACATGCCCAGGGCAGGGCCGCCACATAGGCGGCGTTTTGCTGATGTACGCAGGTCTCGCCGACGATTGGTCGATAGCACCGCGACGCGCCGCGTTCTCCTCCTCTATCTCTCTCTCTCTCTCTCTGTCGCTCTCTTGTTTCTTTTTCTACTGCAAAGCGTGGGGCGATTTATGCGCAGGGAGACGCCGCGCCGATATGCAGATCCGCGCCCTGCCCGTCTTCTTCCTGGTTGGCTTTTCCCTTCTTCCTCTCTTTTTTACCGCGGCACTACGTCTCCCTTCCTTTTTATAGTCGAGCGAGCGTTCGATCGTCGGCCACGCGATGTGGGTATTTCACACGGGAGTTGGGTTGTTGTATGCGCGATAAATGCGTGGTAAAGATTTACCGCGCGAGGGTTTTCCAGCATGGCGCTGATTCACGAGAACGAAGTACTTTGATTACAAAAACTCACGTTTGGGAATATTCTAAATATTTTTCATCAATCTTTGCCGAGGATATCATTAACGTGGCCAGCTTACCGTTGCTAAAAATATGAATACATATAAGATCTAAATAACGTCCAAAATGATTAAAAGTAATGCACTTACTGCAATGTGCTTTAATAGGACTACAATTTTTGAAAATCTTTATTTTTAAATCAATAATATTGAATCGTGATCGATTGCAGAAAACTAAACGATGAAATCGTAAGTGAGCACCAAAAAATATATACACAAACATTGTAAAATTCATTTTACAAGTTAAAATAAAAGATATAAGCGATGACACTTTATCGAGCATTCTCATAATTAAAAAATAAACGTTTAGTGCAGTCGTGAAAATCGTAGAATAAATTCGGAAAAGTTTGACGTGTCCCTTCGCCGATTCTGTATATACGTGTATAGGAGATGGACGAGCGACGGGGAAAGATATTGCGCGTAATGACGAGAAAGAGAAATAAAGAAAAAGAGCCGAGCTCGGAGAAAGAAGGTGGAGACGAAAGGAAAAACGGAGATAATATTTCGTACCGTACTTTCCTCGTAAGAGAGAGAGAGAGAGACAATAGGAATGGCAAACAAAGAGCCGACAGTTGCCCGCTTGGGGTGCATTACGTCCTCTCGAACTCATAAGAAAACGAGGCTTCGAAATAGTAATGATATTTTGTTTACCTCGTTGCTTTCTCTTTTTTTTTTCTGATTCGTTATGAAGTCGTGAAGTCTTCGGGCGACTAAAAACGTTAATAATTGATTAAATTTTTTGATTATTGGGCAAAAAGATTTATTTATAAAAAATAAATAAAGTTACAAATAATATATGAAAAACTATATTCGATTAATTTTCATCCTTCAATTCATCTTTGCTTGTAATCCTACATCTTTTATTTTTCTGTTTATTGCTTGAAAATAGTGCGAAAAATAAAGAGCGAAAGTGAATGAAAAAGGAAAGAGAACGAAAAAGTGCAAAACAATCAGGTATATATATATACAGAAGCGAGAAGTTAAGAAAAAGAAAGAAAAAGGAGAAGAGGAGGAGGAGGAGGAGAAGGAAGATTCCAGCGTCCAGTCAAGGGGAGAAACGCGAGTCGTAATATCCCGAGTAAAACTTTTCACTCAACGCGAGAAGCGTCGGCGACGACTATTGTAAGAGAGTTGGCGGTAGGGATAGGAGCGGAAAAACCGAGAGCTAGTGAAAGCGCGAGGAACGAAAAGGGAGAAACGACGTAGGTAGATCTATACCGAGGAAAAGATGGAAAAGAAGAAAAAATGAGAGGAGAATCGCGCGAGTATGTGGGAACGAGTGGGTGGGCTGTTAAGTACGAATGATGCGGTGGTCCTTCGGGCCGCACGATTCCCGCGTTTTTTTCTGGGATTTTTCCAGGCGCTCTTCGAATAATAAGGTAGTTAAAGCCAGCTTTATCGCATAAGAGAGAAATGAACGAACTCTATGTAACTTTCCAAGTGCGAAGTGGGTAGGGATTCCTTCGGAATAAAAGTTTTAAAGTAATGCATTACTATATATGTACGAGTATATATGTCGACTTAAATATTAATGTATAGTTGAAAATATCGTTATTTACTGTAGTTGTAATTATTAAATATTTGATAAAAATAAAAAGTTGAAAAAATTTGAGTAATTTAATTAATTAAATGAATTGAAAATATTGGATGTACTTTCAGTAGAATCAATCGAACGAGACAAGACATTGTCATCTTTTGAAAGAGCCATTCACTCCTTAGATACACTTAAAAATTAACGAATTTGAATTGATTTAAATAATTAATTTTAAGAAATCTTTATCAAATCCATTAAATAACTTATATTTTACATCTGCGTAAATACATACAAAGTGTTATAATATGTTTTAATGATGTTTTTTTTTTTTTTTTTTTTCAATAATATATCGTCATATATACATACATGATTATATTTCAAAGAAATAAAGAAAATAATTAATCAACATTACTATTATCATGGCATACAAACTATGAATTAGTAAATTAATAAATTATAAAAACGTCACTGCGATATTTAACATTAAATTGCTACTATGAAAGGTATGATTAATTAGCAACAAAATTATTAACGAAAAATCAATTTTGATTTAAAAACCATAAGAAAATAATGGTAAAAATGTTACAATTATCAACGAGCACCGTAAAAAAAAACTAATTTTTTCATTTTTATCATCGTTAAATTGATAAAATATATTATGTTGTACAGTCTACATTCGAGTGATTGCAATACGGCATTTAACGTTGCATTAATTTCATAGCACAAACAGAAATTTCAAGTTCCATAAAAACGAACGATATCGGCGATTTAAAAATCGTAAAAAAAGAAAGATATAGAAATCCACGAAAGGAAAAAGAAAAAAAAAAAAAATCGAGGCGCGCGTCATTCCCGCGTTAGCGCAGATGCATTTAAACCGGAGCTCTCGCGCACCGTACACAACTCGCGGACACGCGGCTCGTGAAAAAATCTGCCGAGTTCGAGCCCGTAGCGAAAGAAAAGTAGCGCGGATTGATTTAGATGACGCGCGATTTAGCTAGCATTCTCCGTAGTCGCATTGTGTTCCCCCTTTTAATTGCGCTTAATTGTTATTACGAATTCCCATTTATCGGGCGGCAGCAACTCGCTCGCTCGCTCGTATGTAACGAGTCCCCGGCGTTTCTTTCTCACTCGCGCGCACTCGTCTCTCGTTGCGTTGTCTCCCCGTAGCGTTTTAAACATTCGTCTTTCGTCAAACCTGCTCCCCTAAGTTACGTTGTCGCTCTTTTCTTCCTTCTTCCCTCCTCCACCCCCTCTCCAACTTTTCCCGGACTCGTAGAAGAATCGCGCTGGAAGCCGAAGCTTATCCATAAGGGACACCGTGAGAATTGGAGCTCTTAAGATTCGAGAGAGAAAGATGACGATAAAGAAAGAGAGATAGAGAGATAGAGAGAGAGAGAGCATTGGAGAAAAACTTACCTTGATTATGCCCGCGGTGGCGAGACAACGCAACGGCATCGCTTATATATATATATATATGTATATATATATATATATATATCGCTCGCGTTGTAATGGGCTAAATCCCCGTAAATGGTCGAGAGCAACCGAAGGAGTTTGCGCGAACGCTCGTGTCTGCTGTCTCGCCGCGTGTGTGCGTATCTCGTGCAGATTAAAGTGGATTTTGATGAAAATATAAAAGTCGTGCAGTTTCTGTGTATTGATTTCTCTGTTACGCCGGGAAGAAAGATAGAGAGAGAGAGAGAGTTATGTTGGTGGCTTGTGTTATTCTTTTCACATACACACGACCATGTGAAATTTATGAGTCGCGTTGTCTCGAGCGCTCTTGATGTCTGTTTCTATGTTCGGCTCTCGAGGTACTTAAATGTATAATAAAGATATACTCCTATATACGGAAGGTGTTTTTGTTTTTTGATAAAGAAATATTGATTTTTCTTATTTTCGATCTCGATTTCTCGTACAAATTATACGTTGAATTAAACTCGCGTTGCCGTTAATGTAAAACTACTTTATCCATTGAATCTTTATGAGCTTAGAAGTTGATCTAATTTACAAAAAGCTTGCTATTTCAACATTTGTTTGAATAAAATTTCACAATTTTTTTTTTTTTTTTTTTAAGATAAAACATTTCTATGAATATCGTAAATAAACTAAAATATATCGATAAGATTTTAAACAATAATCGTAAAATTTATTTTTAATTGAACCGTCGCCGTACATTTACAATTATTGATTAGTTAGCTACATCGGTCATCGCGAAGTTGACCGTACACTACGATCGGCAATTAACACTTTCTGAGCTAAAACAAGATCCTCGATCGATTGATTTATCTTTTCCAGACGCATGTATATATACACACATGCGCGTGCGCGCGAGCGCACACGCAAACCGTTGCAAAATTCAATCAAACAATTCCCAAACCGCACATTTACGCTTGTACACGGCGATCCTGTTTTATTAAAGCGCGCGGACAAGCAACAACACGCAATTTAATGAATAATAGTCGTGCAATTATACGGAGCTCGTTCCGTTTTACTCTCTTTCTCGTTCGTTCGTATGTCTGCTTGTACACCTGTTACCTTAGGCTTTATACCGAACCGAAGCGTCTATTTTCAACTTTGTTCGCATGAGACAGTTAAAGATTCATCGCGTAACTGTTGGTAGTTTCAAAACGGAGAAGAAGATTCTGCAACTCTTTCTGTATATGCGAGTGCGCGAATCTCATTTTAATTGCAATCTGTATAGTCTGTCGAATACATACATTTTTATCTTCATCTTATTCATACATTCACTCGTTACATCGTTTATTTTTCCTTTCGAGAATAATCTTAAAAACATGGCATGACTAAAAAAAAAAAAAAATTCTTTAAAACTTCCTTTTGCGATTTTTATTTTTATAGTTTAAAAAGCCGTTCTAGTTATATATAGCCGTTATAGTTTAAAATTTTTAAAAACATGATCTTAACTCTCATAAAAAATGTACGCGATAAATAAAAATAAAAAGATGTTCGATAGTGCAGAGATTCGTCCTTGCATATGCGCATCTCGATCATAGACGTGTCGAAGTAAAAACACCCGTACAAGACGCGCATATTAACGAGACATCCGGCAAGTAGGCTCATCGGAACAAAAGACGGCTTTAAAGTCATCGTAACACAACGTCGATACTCGTACCGTCGTTCGCGTAACTCATCAGCGGACCATTACTCATAGAGAAGGCGGAAATCCTCGGCAATGGCTCGTAGAAGCGGCGCGCCTATGCGCGCATAAAGAACTCGCGCTCGGGCGAAATGCCGCCCGCATATAATCAACCGTACGCGCGCAAATATATATATATCGTCCGTCAAAGGTACACGCACGAATCGAATGCGATCGATCGCTCGTCGGTGCATTTGTTCGCGCCGACGAGGTTCGCGCACAGCTGCCAGTTAGGCGCGTGATCGCGCAGCCTTCGTTCCGAGGGCCACCTACGTAGCCAATGTACGCGCATAAGTATACTTATCGCGTGTCCTCCGTCGATGTATATTATATATATATAGTACATATACACAGCTCTACGCGGATGTGACGCGAGCCGAAGATGATGCGGTATAGCTCTGCGAGACTATTCGCGATTAGGCTATGTCGGTTATTCGTGAGCTGTTATCGCAATTTGCTCATATGGCTCGTCTCTTCTAAGTGGGCTGTAAGGAAATTAATATACGAAACGAACAAAGTGAAATTTATTACTATTATTATTATTTTTAGCTTTGTTTCTTGATTTTTAATTAAATAAATGTAGCAATTTTTATTAAAATATATTTGATTTCGATATACCGAAATAATTTGTTGCATTACATCAAGCGATAAGTAGAAAAACACAAAATAGACGTCGAGCTAACAAAAATAAAGTCAATAGTTTTAGTAAATACATGATCTGATAAATTTACTTTATTAACTTAAAAATTTTAGAAAAAATATATAACGACAACAATATTTTAAAACATCATATCGTGGGAAAATTATTCAAAGCTTATAAAAAAAATATTTATTAAAATTATAATCAATAAATAATTATTAACAGCTTAGCATGATTTCATACCATCCATATTTTATGTTTAACATTTAAATGAAAAAAATACAGAGCTTTTAATCACATGATTGTTAAACTCGGTAGAAAACAAACATTTTGGTTACATGTGTATACTTAATTAAGTAACAATTAGTAACATTGATTACCATAAAAAAATTTCACCCACAAAAATATGTTCTCGGTGAATTATAATTGCAGAAACTCAACGAGCGGATCAATTACACGTTGTAGGCGGTTCGAAAGCTCGCCGGGGTAATGGGTGCGAGAGGCACTGCAAAATGCTTTATAAGGAGAATCGCCTTGGTCAGTAAAGAGGTATCAAATTGAATGCATAAACAGTGCAATAAAACCAATAAAGCAATGAAATTAACAACTTTTCACTTTCCCTTTTCTTTTTCTTTTCACAAGATTCACACAAAATGTTTTCTGAGTGCTTGGATTATTTGAACGGGTTGACTTGTTCCCTTTTGTTTATAGATATTACCAAATTATACGAAAATAAACTATAGGGGTATACTTAATAATGAGATAAATATTTTTTCTATATTTATTATTGATAAAATGTTTCATACGACTAAAATTTTTAAAATTATCCTAGAATTTAAAAATATGATATCTAAATAATTATTTTGTTGAGTTTTATTAATTGCATTAATTAAAACTATAACTAAAATGTTTCGATAATAATGTATTTGATTTTTTTCTTGCAATTATTTATAACGACGTATAGTTGAGATTTTTTCATCATTTGTTCGATTGATTAAAAAATTACAAACAAAATAAGAATAGTAAAAGAAAAAAGCTATTCATCAAAATTTAAATGGAAAAGGTGATGACAGATCTACTAGGCGAAAGCGCGGATACTTTGTTTTGACGCGGTGCGAGCTCGCACGAATTCTTAGATCCGCGTCCGAGAAATATTCTCAGAATCGTTTAATGATCTATTCCGGTTGCAAACATCGAGCTTGAATCAATGAACTCTTAAAGGTTATAGGACACAATCGGCTTGTATATAAATTTATGCTGCTAAAGTGACTAAGTTACAGAATATTTATACTAGGGATATTTTATTATTTGTTATAAAACATTGTAAAATAAAACGTACTCTATTTTTACACAACTTTATAATAATTTAATGACAATGTGTGCTTATGATACATTTTATTTTTCACCGTGAAAAATTTTCTAATGGTAAAAGTACTCTAAATTCGTTTAAATACAATTACTATCAATTCAAAACGTGATTTTCATGCCTCATTTAAAATGTTTAGATGTTAATTATTGTTAGTAAAATTTAACAATCTAAACCTGATAAAAATAAGCGGATTCAGGTAAATTTTACAACTAAAAACGATAAATCACTCAAAGTTTGGTTCATTCACAAAAAAAAAAGTACAAAACATATTTATCAAAGCAAGATAAAGTTGGCTTCTCTAAAGTCTAAGCAGAAGTTTATTTGCTCAAAAGCTCATCCAGGTGAGTAATCGCGAGCGTGGATGTCCAATCAAAGATGAGCGAGGCTGTGGCCGAAAGTTGATACAAGGCGGTCGCTAATTCAATTAAAAGTTGAGGTTATTAGGTTGGACAATGAGTCCCCGGAGTGCCTCGTCTCGGCAGCCTCCTGGAAGAGAGAACCCGGCCAGAGGAGAGAGGAAGGAAAGGGAAGAGGGGAGCGCGGAAAAAGGAAGAAAAAAGAGAGTAGAAGAGAGGCAGAGAGAGAGAGAGAGAGAGTGAGAGAGAGAGATGGGGAGGGGGAGGGGGAGTGACAGGCGGAAAAAGCAAGAAACGAAGGTATATATAGACGGGGGTTATACTAATGGGGTTCTTGCTGATTCCGCTCGGCTAGCGCCTTGATTAAGCTCCTTCGCGACGCTCCGGGAAAATATAATGACTGCTCTGCAAATGCTCGCTCACTCGCTCGCTCTCGCGCGCCTCGCCAGAGAACTCGGATTCTCCACCCTCGATTCCCATTCTCTCTTTCTCTCCCTCTTGCTCTCTCTTATCTCTCATCTCTCATCTTTCATCTCTCATCTCTCTCGCTCTTCCGTGCGCCGTACTCCCTCACGTTTTCACGCGGATAAGTCCGCGCCCAGGCCGAGATCACGTAGCAGTTCTGAAAACCGTGATTTCTCTTCCGAGACGCTGGCATATCGACGGAAATCGTCGACCGTTGAAAGTTAATTGTCAATAGCCCGGAAAAATCATTGTCTCCCGAGGTAAAGCTTGCTCCTACTTGGTCCTCTTACTCCTTAGCTGCGCTTTCCTCTTTCTCTCATTTCTCTCTATCTTTCCCTCTGACCCTTCTCTATTATGGATGCGACTTAACCATTCGACTGATAATGGAATGTGTCTAAATAGTTCGTTCCGCCCTGATAATTTTTCCCGTGTATGTATCTTATTCTTAAATTTCCAATTATACATTTTATTTATAAAATTGTGGTGTATCATTATCGTTTAATTAAAAATAAATAAATACAGCGCTTACTGGATTTAATTTTCTCATAATAAATATATACTTGCGTGAATAAGATCAATTACGAAAAATAAGCGTAACATGAAATATTTTCCAAAATGAATTTTTACTGCGATATTATATAATATTGAAGAGTTATCTGGAACTTATTTTTTATAAAATAATTGATTTGAAGATATATAAAATATATAACACAAAATTGATTTAACATTAACGATAAAAATAATATAAATGTGAAATTTTTAATGAAAATTCGTATTGGAATCCTTTAATGTCGCGTTGCATATATTTATATTTCTATATAATATTTTACATTTTTTGTGTATCAACGCCTTATTAATCAAACGAAACGATAAACAAGAAGGCAAGTAGAACCGAGGGAGGAAAGCTGCATGTTGGTCGTGCGAAACCATTAGCGTTTAGAGAAAAAAAAAAGAGAGAGAGAGAGAGAGAGAGAGTGCAGCGCGTCGGTAGCTTACAATGGATTTCGCCGGTATCGAATAGGTTTCCGTCGAATTGGTCGCGCGCGAAGCAATCTTGGGGCCAATCCCTGAGCACACAACAGCTAGACACCGAGATTAAGGGAATAAATTTCTTGAGCCGATAATTGTATTGGTAGTTTCGGTAACTAATGATCGAAAAGTCGTTAGCGCCACGTCCGATTCCAAGACTTGTGTTAAGGAAGAACGGACCTATAGTAGACCCTCACCTCCTTCCCCTAAACGAGCGTCTAACACGAGTACGCTTTTTTCGCGCTGAAAATTAAACTGTTAATTCATTTGCACTTCGCCATTTTTCACTTGCAGATCTATTTACAGATATTTGAAGAAAGGGAGAAAATTTTACTTAAATCTTTTATCAAATATAAGCGTGGAAAATACTACTGACAATTTATTGAATTCAATGACGATTCCAATTAGGAAATTAAGGCATAAAAAACAAAATATTTTAATTTCATTTTATTATGTCAGAATAAATAGAATGAACATTTTACTAAAATATTTTTAAATTTCTAATCGATCCAATGTTTAAAACGTCACAGCTCATGTAAAAATAAATAAAAGATAAAAAAAAAAAAAAAAAAAAAAAAAAAAAAAAAAAAAAAAAAAAATGATGCACTTTATATGAATATTATATTCTTACTCGTCCTTCGTCTTTGTTTACAGATACCGAGATACAGACTCGTCGAAGCGAAATAATAAACAGAATAAGAAACGAAGCAAGCCTCTCGAGTTCTTCGCGCGGTAAGCGTTCTCATGGTTTACCAAGGAGGCGTTAAATCGCGCATTCACCGGGACACACATCTGACCTCTTGATCCTTAAAACGGCGACATAACTCGCGCGAACGCAGCGGAGGCGCGAACTCGCCAAGAGTACGATAAATATAAACGCAGCCAAGAGAGAGAGAGAGAGAGAGAGAAAGAGAAAACTCGATGCATACAAGCGAGAGGCCAGACGGAGCTTTATATGCACGCGCTTATACTAACGTATCGGGACGTTTAAGGCCGCGCGCGCGCGCGCGTCCGATCGTGCATCGCAAATAACGCGCGCGCGGCCGAGACTCAGCGGGGTGCGCTCGTACAACCACTGCTATAATACTACTACTACTACTACTACTACTTCCCTTTCTGCTCTTGCACAGAGTCCCGGATTCCGAAGAAGAAGGCTCCGTATGTATAGCTGTACGTATATATATATATCGCTCGACTTTTCTCCCGTATTTATTGCGCATACGCTCTCGGGACGTGAATGCGAAATGGGATTGCGGGCCGTTTCTCTCGTTGTTGTTGATGTCGTTGTTCACCTCCCCGCGTCTCTCGAGTATTTTCTCGGCCGAGGAGATTTGTTTCGGCTCGAGGTGTGTATTTCAAGTATTGCTCGCCGCATACAGCTGCACCCAAAATGTACTTTATGAGCTAAATAAGGATTTAAACATACGTACAGAAGGTTTCGCGAGCTTCGAAAAGCTGTTTATCATTCTCATCTCACTTTTGGTAAGTTTTTAATACATTTTAATAGATTTATGTATACATGCTAAAATATTTAAAATTTATGTTTCATCATACAATGATTTTCATTCATATTTTGATCAGAAAAATGTTTTATCGATTAATATATTATTAATATTTGAGCTAGCGATTATAAAATAAATACAATTTATATTATTCTAATATAGAGCCATATTTATATTATAAACGACGCTTGGATAAAACCTAAAAATATCCCTTTTAATATTAAAAGCATAATTTGCATATTTTAATAACACTCCCAGAATAAAACGTATGCTTTAATTTCGAGTACGAGTTTGCAGTACAAAGTAAATGCATCTATAATATAAAGAGCAACATTATTCTCATAGGCAGATGCAATCTAACCCACACCGCGTATACATATATATAGTATATTCATTTATCAAAAGCTCATAAAACTAATCAACATCTCATCGTGAGTAGTCATATAAATTAATGGCAAGGAAGTGTCGTGTAAGTTGCTTACAAAAGTTTACGCATTACCAAGATCTACTTTATAATATACAATTGTATCACGTATTTTTCTCTTGAATAGCGTACGGCGTTACAACGAAATTACATACTGCTTTTTACATTCTGCTTAATTTACATTTATAGTTTGTAGTAATTAAGAGCAATAAACATTGGATAATTGTTTGTTTTAAATTCATTAGCTTTAATTTATTAATATGATTTAAGAAAATTAAGCTATTGCTGTAATTATGATTACAATGAATGTAATTTCATCTTTAATAAATTAAAAATTTTTAATTATAAATAAACAAAATTTAAATGAAAAAAAAATGATTGCATGAACATAGGAATTAGAAAACACAAATATGTAATAATTGCTTGAATTTTTATTAAAGCTATATTTCATTTATTGTTATTATTTTTTTTTTTAAATAAATCTTTATTAGCTTTATTTGAATTTTAATAACATAATGAATCTCGATTAAATAAAAATTTAAAAAGTAACCAATTAAAATGTATTAAGTAACCGTAACTTTTCTCAATAAATGCGCCATTTTTTACTAAAAAAAAAAAAAAATTGGTCACGAATAAAACAAAATGATTTTTATAAAATTTTAATAATATATTTTTTTATATTTACTATTATAAACCATTACATTTAATCGTTTCTCAATCGTTATTCGATAATGTTATATTTTTATTCACAATAGTCAGATCGAAAAGTAAAAAGTTAAATTTTTCAGCAAAATAAGTCTTTGTTACGTCTTAGCTCTTTTTTTTAATCTCCCACTACTGTGTATCAGTTTTTGTCATCATGCGATAGAGTTTACTTTTTATACTCCCAGTTACTTTTGTATTCGTCTATATTACGTCAATTTAATTTAGGTATATCGACAGATCGATATGAACACTGATTTTATGCGTATATTTTTTCGAACAAGCCGTTACCTTTCCGTATCGTTATAAGCATTGTGAAAGCATACAATTTATTACGGTGATTTTTTAAAGCGCTGCAGTGGTATATATTTACATAATAAATAACGATGGAGTTGTTGAAATCGTTTCTATATATATATATATATATATATATATATATATATATATATATATATATATATACACTTTTAACTTTATGCGAAAAAAAAAAAAAAAAAAATTATCAAGTTTGAATTAAGAAAACTTATTAATATAATAATTACTTATTAACAGATTAATGCCGTTGTCCAAGATTATTTTTATTTTATAATTATCGTGAGCGGAAGTTTAAAAAGAAAGTATTTTTTATTCAACACCGACGAATTAAGCGCTCGAAATTATAAATGCAATAATTGCATGTGTTCATAACTGTAAATTGAAGTTGCAGACAACTTTATTTTATGAGTCTTCTCGAGTAGCAACAACTTAGATTCATCGAGCATAAATTCAGTTATAATTACTCACTCTACTTCTCCGAAACATTGTTAAACTTCAGAACGTCACTTCCGTTGTCCGTTTTCCATGAAGTTTAAATTCAAAAAAATAATTGCTGACTTGCCATTATGCGTATCTTCCGTATATCTTCGCATATATATATATACGAACAGTACGTTCAATACAAAAGTAAATTGATAATCAGCGACGCTGCAAACAGGCCGACACTTGACGTTCCAGTCGTCGAAAGCAATAACCATCCCTCCGCTAAGAAAAAAAAGGCATAAATATAATTATTAGGATGAAAGATAACTGAAGCAACTAGTAGGGGTGATAAAAGGAGAGCAAAAGAAGAAGAATACGCCGAGTGCATAACGCTATTGCCTCGCGGTTAAACGGCGACGGCGGCTCTCCGTGCAATCGCGCCCTTGGAATCTCCGAATCCGCAAGCTTTGCTTTTCCTCTCTCTCTCTCTCTCTCTCTCTCTCTCTCTCTCTCTTTCTTGCGTTTTGAACGACGTTTATATCTCTCATGTATACGCAGAATGCTAAAGAGACTTTTCTCCCTCTCTCCTTTGCCACGCGAAATTTCGAGATGGGAGAAAGAGAGACGGAGATAGACGGAGGGGACAGCGAGGGGAAGAGCTAGCCTCCGTCCGAACCTATAAGCGCGCTAAAGGTGAGCAGCTGCGTAAATTATCCCGGCGATGTGTACTTACCCGATGATTTACAAGCGGGCAGCGCGGGTTTGATTTACACGCGCTCGCGCGCCCGAGCGAGAACTCTCCTCTCGAGAGTAAGAGCGAAAGAGAGGGAGAGAGAGAGAGAAAGAGAGAGAGGAAAGGGTTTACGAGATGCTGTACCGCGTGTGCTACGAAGATGCAGTTGTGACGCTCGCGGGTGTTCATAAGCTGACGGGACTCGCTCGTGTCATCTTTCTTGTTTCGGCTTGATATACAATTCGGAAGGAATAAAACGTCAATTACGCGCACGCGCTCAGAAGAACTCGGCGCGTGGTTTTAATCGGGCCTGCGCTGCGAGCGATGATTAAATTCGCGCGCGAGAATATTTCGACGATGAATTAAAGTCCGAACGGGAACTATTTGAATACGTATGGATTGTTAAAGGTTGCGGAGATGCGATGAGTCGGCTATTTTTATTACGAGATTTTCATACAAAATTTTATATATAAATACAAGGTAACGCGATCGTTTTAAACCTAGAGTTGTTTTTTTTTTTTTTTTTTTTTTAATCAGATTACTCAAACTTTTTTCTAAATTTTTTAATATATTGTAAATGATAGTACTGTAATATTTGATTTTAAAGCAGTTTTACGAAAGTACGCGTAAAAAATTTTTAATCGTGAATATCTATGTTTAAACATTTTATAGTTCGAACGCGTTATTTATACAAATAGATAGTCGATTAAACTTAAAAGTATAACTCAATTTCAAGAAACCATATCCATAGTAAAAGCCCATCTTTTTGAGTTTGCATAAACATAAATCCAGATAATCCACGTTACTGAATTCAATAAACAAGAATCGATGCATTCCATACTCTAGAATATAACTCCAAGCAGAACAAAGTTCAAAGAGAAACGCAACTATAGAAAAAGCAATATAGCAGTCTGCCGGTGCGAAGCATCAGCAGCAGCATCGGCAATAGCAGCAACATTATTCGCAAAAGAAGAAAAAAACGATTCCTAGCTGCAATCGATATCGCGCCTCTTCTCTCTCTCTCTCTCTCTCTTTTTCTCCCTCTGTCTCGCACATGCACATAAACGTACCGACACGTATACAGGAAGGGCATAAACCATTTATCAGGCGCTATAGGCCCTACACATACACATATTATACCCACATACATATGTACATGTATATAGAGGCATACGAGGGCTCGGAAGGAGGCGCGAAAATAAAAAGCGAAAGGCTAAGGAACTTGTCATAAAATCGAAGGGCCGCGCTAGAGAGAACGTAGATGAAGAGCTCCAGCGAGAGAAGGAGAGAAAGGTAGCGTATATATATATATATATATATATATATATATATATATATATATATATATATATATCTGTAAGGGAAAGAAACAGCAAAAGCGAGAAGGAGAGAGAGAAAGAGAGAGAGAGATAGAGGTGATACGAGGTTCCGCTCTGTAAGACCGGTAAACGACGGCCGTTCGTATTGCCCGAGCTATGAATCGCCCGAGCGTGAGATCGTAAAGTCGCCCTTATCATCGGCCGCATCTTAATGTAGGGTATACGCACATGTATACGTATAAATGTATATATGTGTACACGTATGTGCGCGCGTACGGCTCAGTGTGTATCTACATAAGTATATACGAGCGCGAAAGCCGAGACTCGCGAATGTACGTTATATGCGAGCGTATACACACACCGTGCGAGTGCGTCCGCGGGTAAAGAATAAAGGAGCAGCGAAGGGCAGTTTTCTCACTCGCTCTCTCTCTCTCTCTCTCTCTCTCTCTCTCTCTCTTTCTCTGTCTCTCATTCTCCTTCTAGCTCGAACGCACGAGCGGCACACAGGTGTCCAACGCCTCAAACAACATCTTTATGCCTCCGTGCTCTTTCTTTTCCTCTCTTTCTCGGCTGTACAGTATGCTATGAAAGTCAGTCGTTTGCGATAATTTTGTTAAAATTGTATCATAGGAAATAAGTAAGGAACATCTTAATTTTTATCTTACTTTGGTTATCTTAATTTCAATTATTTCAAAAAATTATATACTTTACTTTAAAATCCTTAAAAACTTATATTTTAGTACGGTTTTTGATTTCATGAATTCTAAATTGTTTAAAAATACAGACTAACAAGTGTCAGTGTGTAAATTGATCGTTCGATAATCGTTTGAAAATGAAATTTTTATTATGATCAAGATAGTAATGATAAAACTGAGTTATCTTATCATAAATGGTATTCAACCGTTCATTATTTTATCAATTAAAATTACTAAAAAGTAATTATTAATGTTTGTTTCAGAAATATGTATAAAATTTAATGTTTATCAACATTTAACGCAATGAAGATTTATTACCCATTTAGTAATTTTTTTGTTCTATTTACTACATCTTCATTTACATTAGTATAAACATTCAATGATATTCACGTAATAATATTATAATAACATAATTTTCAACTATTCACATTACTGTACAGCAAAGCACTAAACATTTCCACCGCTGATGTTTAACTTTCGATACACAATGTACATCCAAAACGACTTAAAGATCTCTACAAAGCTTTCTGTAGTCTTCTTGCGCGGCTTCATCTTCTCCTTATGCAATATATTTTCTCGGCGAGCTTATTTCACACGCGTTCTCTCGCGCGCTCGCTACTCCTTTCAACTTTTTAGAGGAGAGATGCGCCACTCGCAACCTTCTACTGGATGTAAAAGCGGCGGCTGCCTAAGTTCACGAAACGTCATAATTTTTGGATTTTATTATTATTGCATATCGACGGAGATCGACGAATCTTTCTCTTTCCTGTTTTTTTCTTTCTTTCACCAACTGAAAGGAAAAGAGAGAAAAAAGAAAGAGAGAAGTAGAGGGAGAGAGAGAGAGAGAGAGAGAGAAGTTGTTATAATGGCTTTACGGCTTTGCTTCGGAGCTTTAGTTTTCGAGCGCATCGATTCTACTGACTGATTGACGGTTTTTTTCTTAAGAGATCCGAGATTAGGTAGGGATCTTTTTCGTATTGCGCAAAACGGTTTTTTTTATTTATCGCCGCTAAAGTTGCAAGATGGTAATGTACCAGACTTAAAGTTGTTGAAAAGCTGTCCTTTTCGTTCTTTTCAATATTTATAGGTTCTTTCGATGTTCGAAAAACTAGTTTAACTCAGAATTTTTAACTAAAATAATAAATCCATTATTTTAAACGGAATAAAATTAAATTTTTCTTATTTAATTGAAGTGCAGTTTAAAAATAAGAATCATCATAATGAAATTGAAAAATTTTATAGAAAAAGACTAAAGAAATTATGTTTACGCTAGCTGTAACGATCGGCGCTGGAAATCAAAGCAAAGCGACAAATGTATGCCAAAAAAGACAATCGCGCGGCAAATCGAAGAAAAGGAACAAGTAGACAGCGTAGAGTAAGTGGATCAGAATAGCCCATCGAGGATCGATCGATCGTTGAGGAATCCCCCCTGAATCCCGAAGCGAATAAAGCGGCCAGAATAGACGCTGAAAAGAAAAAGCCCAGCTCTCTTTATCTCTCTTCTTCTCTCTCTCTCTCTCTCTCTCTCTCTCTCTCTTTCTCTTTCACTGCAAACTTTCGAGAGGCATCGCTCTCGTGGATCTTTCTCCCGTTTGCGTTATTCAAATATAGAGCCGCGACGCGATGGTGCGCGCGCACGTGGTATCGCTTTGATGTCGCCGCGCCGCCGTCGTCGGCATCTGATTAGCATCCTCTGCCCCTCCTCTCAACTCTCGGCAACGAGCTTCGAGATGTCACCGCTTTCCTTCTCTCTCTCTCTCTCTCTTTCTCTCTCTTTCTCTGCTTCTTCGTTTGCCGCACTAATCAACCTCGTGCGAGCCATCGCGACTGCGCCGAACCTCAAAAGAAACGGGAGAAAAGTAGAGCACGCGAGATACACCCGCGAGTTAAAAAAAAAAAGAATGAAGGATGATAAGTTATCGCTCGGTGTTTAGCGTCGCTTCATCTTTTTAAACTAGCTTTCTTGCAAATTTCTCGGATATTTGGCGGAAGATGGTAATTCGCAATTCAAAAGAAAATTAAACGATTCTAGTTTGTTATTAAAAGTAAAGCGAAAATCAAAATATTTTGAATTTAAAAAATTTAGCTAAGAGCGTATTTTAATAAATAATTGAATTAGCGCATTCAATATTTTAAATTATTTATCGACGCGATAAATTGAAATTCGCATATCGATGGCGTTTGTTTAACTTTCATAATTGGCCTTATCCATATATTCAAAACTACAGTCCGCGTCATTATACATACCATCGTCGTTTTAGAATAACTTAGTTTTTCAACTTCCAGGATAAAGTTTCCAACGGCAAACTCAGTGCAGCAAAACAGCCCGTATTATTGTATGCTAAAGCACAATGCTACCTTGCCAGTTTTTGTCGTCGCGCTCAGGCACCTACGTATTTCCTGCACTAGTGCAAATAAAATAATGCGAGCAAAAAAGAAGAATGAAGAGGAGAGAAAGAGAGAGAGAGAGAGAGAGAGAGAGAGTAATTCAGTTGGAGCGGCTGAGTTATTCGCGTTTGGCGTCGACCGGTCGTGCGAGCCACCGCGACATCATTTAAATGTTCCCTTGCGTTGCGCTCTCCGCTTTTTACCTCTGTCTCTCTCTCTCTCTCATCTCTGCGAATCGCTTCGCGAATCCCGGGCACCGGAGAGCTACGAGCGACGTGTCCCAGACTAGGAAGATTGAAAGAAGGAATCGAGTCGGTATGTCGTGCATCGTTGAGCTTCGCGGTAATCGCAACTATACGCGCTACCTATTCTCTTTCTTACTCTTTTTCTCTCACTCTTTCTCTATCTATTGACGCACCTACTTCTTTGTTTCGTTTTGCTATTTTTACCGTTATGATAATTTATACGCCTTCTCCGATCGTAAATGCCACTTTAGAGTAGCTGCTTTGGCCTTTGAAAACAGAAAATATTGAAAATTTTATTGATTTAGAAAAATAACATATTTTTTTTTATCCAAAAAAAAAAAAAAAAAAAAAATTAAAGATTTTACTTGCTTTGTACAGAATTTTTGGAATTATTTTTAAACTATCTTTCTGCTAAATATTGTATTGACGAAACCTAACTTTAAAAATCAGCATGATCTTCAATTAAATATATTAAATAATTTCCATTTGATAAAGCAAACAAAAGATAATTAATTAGAAAGTAAACACGATCAAAATTGTTACAGTAAATGAATTCAACCCAACTACATCGCGAAAATAAATTAACAATCAAATTAAAGCTACTAAACGAATCGAACTCAATTTTAAACGACAGTCACAACGAGAATGTTATGGTACGTGCAATCACGCATTACGCGTTCCATCGACTCGTGATCGGCAAAGATCTTCGTCTTTTGGAACAATTAGCTTTTTGGGGTAATTGTCATTTCTGACCTTCCGAACATACCCGAGACTCGTGATCCGATATAATAATATGCGGCGGTACCTACGGCTCGCTTTTGTGTATATATACAATATAACGATCGATGATTATCGTGCAACTTTGTCGTCTCGTTAATCCGCCGGCAATTATGTCTTGTCTCACGGCGTCTTGTACCTTCTGATCGTCTTCTCTTTTCTATACATACGTTTGAACTCTGGCTCTCTTCTTTTCTATATCCTTTGAATCCACCTTTCTCTCTCTCTCTCTCTCTCTTACTCTTTCTCTCTCTCTCTCTCGTTTTCTCGTTTCCTTCATCCTTCTTCTCCGCTCTATATCATCATCTTCTTCGTTGCCTCTCGGCGCGCATCTATACGAATGCATATATATGTGTATATATGTGCGCGTATGTGTGTATGCGCGCCCGCGCTCGGTTACCATATAACTTATGAGCTTTGACGGAGGCAACCGTTGAGGAACGGAGGATACCGAGGTACACGAGGATGGTAAGTGCCGCCGTACCGAGTATAAGCTTTACCGGCTGCATTAGTCCTGTCACGCGGCAAATTACACTCACGATTATATTTCCCTGTTGCGCCTCGGAACTTTGACCTTCGCGAATTAATTATGTTACGCGGAAGTCGTCAAAATTCGGTATGCTTGAACTCTTATTGCGCTCGAGCCTCGTTAAGAAATTGTCGGGCTGGTTTTTACTTTCATTTATATTTTTTTACTTATATCAGTATTCTGCAATTTTAAAATGAAAATTTGCACGTCAAAATTAAAGAAAGTTATTTTATTCTTGTAAAGATACAATAATTTTCGTAAACAAAATTAAGTATAATATTGTTTTAAAATAACAACCTAGTTAAAGGTTTTGAATACAAATTAGTAGTCGCATTTGATACGCATCCTGTTAACATTCGTTCCTTTAACGCAGAAATGCATGAGAATGATGTAACTTTTAAGAAAGGAGCACAGAGCGGCCGTCATCTTCAAGAAGCGCGAATCGTTGACATAAGTCGAAAAGCTATCATTTTGACTTCTCTCGTTATCGTCGACATTATTTTCGGTGAATATACAGGCAGCATTTCTGACAAAGCCGCGTGCACTTTCTCTCTCTCTCTCTCTCTCTTTCTCGTTCTCTTACACAGAAAACATGGTAAAAAAGGAAGAGGAGCGGCTGCTGCTCAACAGAAGGAGAGCTCGCAGCGATGATTGAAAAAATCCGCGAGCCATTCCGCGAGCGTCTGCGACTCAACACATACAAAATATTCCAACAGTTTCTCTCTCTCTCTCTCTCTCTCTCTCTCTCTCTCTCTTTCTCTCTCTCATTCTTTCACTCTTTCTTCTCGATTCCGCAGCCGCGTGAGTGACGGCCGTCGGCGCTTTTGTCACGATGTAGATTTGTTTGCATTTAAAAATCAAATCGCGGTCAGTTCTCCCTCCCCTATATTCTCCAGCTGTTATAGCGAATGAACGGTAGGTCGGTAGGTATGCACCTCTCTGAAATAGCGGCTACTGCGACTGTGGCGGCATTGCCCAGAAAGAAATCGAAAGAAAGAGAGAGAGAGAGAGAGAGAGAGAGAGAGAGAGAGAGAAAAGTCCTACGGACAATGCTCGCCAGTTTTTGTATCGTTTGCCTCCTTCGAGACTTTGGAGCCCGATGAATCCTTTTGCAGATTTGCCGTCTCTCTCTCTCTCTCTCTCTCTCTCTCTTTTTCTATCTTTCTCTCTCTTTTTCGACATTTGTCTTTCTCGAATTCTCGTCTCGGCTTCTTCATCGTCTTCTTCGTCTTCATCGGCTGTCTTCTTCCCATGCTTTCTCTTTGCACGTTTCGAGGTTCCCGCAGTAGCGAAACCGAAAACTCAAAAGCTCGCGCGGAATGCGTTGTGTTATTATCCTCTCTTTCAAAATAGTACAAGAATCGATCAAGGAACCATCGCTTAAAATCAAAATGAAAAGTAGATGAACTTATTTGTTTAGCAAAGGTAAAACGCGTCGATATAAAGTAAAAAAAATATGCGTACAATAAGAATTGAATTATTTAAAGTTATATTCGACTCTACAATGTCTTTATAAACAAAGGACTGTTATAAAACAATCTAAATTTTATACATTAATGAAATTTTAGACAAAAAATTTAACACACAATAAATTTATTTTTAACAGTTATGAAAATAATTTTGGTTCTTAATTGTTAAATTATTTTCAATACTCTTTAAAAAATACATTTCTTCATAATTAATTGTTCATGTTAATTTATATTTTATCAACAAAAAATTAAAAGCTTTAAATTCAAAATAAATATAAAAAATATTGAAGACGATATAGTTTTATTTACAAATACATTACGTATATACATCGTTTAATCTATTATTAAAAAAAAGAAAAATATTGAATTAACATACTAAACATACCATAATCAATAATTATTATTAGTATAATTTGCGCACTGCTGAGAGGAAATATCTACCATAAAAAATTTTTAACTATAAAATAATGGTAACCTATTAGTAATCACCCGATTGTAAAATTTTGCTCTTGTTAAATAAACAATAGAATATAGTTATTTTATTATATATAAATTAGAATTGAATAGTTTTCATAATTTACTATTTTAATTTTAGGACGGATTGCATTGTATTCTTGTATTCTTCGTACTCCAATTATATTTGAAATGAATTTTAAAAACTCAATTTTATATACGTTTTTAAAGATTCTCGCTTATACAGAATTGTTTATAATTTTTCTTGCTTCAATATTCACGATATTCGACATGTGCACACCTCATGTTTAAAATATAATCGATAAACGCATACGAGAAATCCCGTCGAATTAATCTTCCAAACAGACGCAATTGCGCATTAACAACGACCATACAATGTACATATATATATATATATATATATACGGACACGCATCGCTCGACGATAACGATGAATTTTTCCCCCGTGGGAAAGAATGATCGAAGCCAAATAAAGAAAATAGAAACGCTACATAAGTCGGCCCGATCTCGTGTATATAAAATCGAGTAAAGAAACGAGCTCGCCTTTACGTGTGTACATATATATCTACCATTCGCGCATTATGCCGATAATCACGACGCGGTGATAAGCCGGAATACGCGATGCGTGCGCGCGCGCGCGAGACTCACTCTCGCACCTGCGTCTAACCGTCGGGGGGAAGGGAAGGCCGCGTCAAGTTCCGAGCGTCACGCTTTTATACGTATAAAGGTATACGCGTCTATACGCTGCTCTATACATTCATGCATCAGCGCGAGCGAGGCGGCGGCAAAAAGTGCGCAAAGTAAGGGCGGAGAAGTGCGCTTTTATGCAGTCGGTAGCACAATTATGCGCGCGACATCGCTCCTCTCTCTCTCTCTCTCTCTCTCTCTCTCTCTTTCTAGCTCCGTCTTCCTTCGTTTTGCGTGTATCTTCAAAGAGAGAGAGAGAGAGAGAGAGAGAGAGAGAGAGAGAAAGAGAGGGAGAAGGAAAAAGATGACGGATGCAACGAGTCGGAGAGAGATGGAGCAAGAGCAGTAGTACGCCGACGGCGGAAAATATAAATTTCAAATCGGACGCTGCGGACTACTTCAAGCCTTCTCCTTCTCCCTCCTCCTCTTCTCCTCCTCCTCCTCCTCAGCATGTGTGCGCGCTCATTTTTGCCGGAATTTCGTTGACTTAATTTCATATCCAATTAGATTACATCAAATCGCAAGCCGCGGAAAAAGTTGCCGCCGCCGGCTCTTCTCCTTTCCGCTGTATGTACCAATCGCTCCTTTAACTCGCTTCCCAAGGAGCTTCGCCTTCTTATCCTTTTCTGCATTTTCATTCTTTATGGCTCGATCTCGAGTTGTGAAGAACGCGACGATCCGCTTGGTATGAGCTTACGATGAGCCTGCGTATTTACTCGTACTCTTGATATTAAAGTAATGTTTTTCTCGATTTCCCTCTCTTGTTTGGATGGATTTTTAAAAGCCACGTTGCACTTTCTGTAATGAGAATTTTTTTTATAGTAAATAATTAGATTTTATGCAAAAATTATATTTAAACTTAAAACGTAGCTTATCGAATTTTTATTAAAAGCAATCTAAACAATTCTTTTTAACGAGTAGTTGATTAGAATATAAAAAGAATTTTCTTTTATCGGAAATTTTTAAAAGCAAATTTTATTTAAATTAATATAGTACAGGATAATGTTAACATGTTAATTACTTAACAATGTTTGTTGTTGTTACTTAAGAAAAATGCACGTATTCTGTACATATTGGTATATAATACTGCAAGTTATTTTAAATTTTCTTAAAATAGTTTTTACCTTTTATAAATAATGCATAAATGTTAATAATTATCATGACATTAATATTAAAAGAAAGGATAATTTGCATCTTAATGTTATAATATGCTTATACATTTATTTTATATACCTTAGAAAATTTAAAATATACATTTACTTATAAAACTCATTTATCTTGAAAATGTTAAAAGTTGTTATATTATGATTTTTTTTTAAATAAAAAATAAATTTCTAACAGTTTTTTCAAAACATAACTTTCTGTTAAAAAATCATAAAATATACTTTAACGTACTTATTGAATGTTTTATCTTTCATACAATACTTAAATTTTTAATTAATAATACTTTTAAATTTATACAATAACAAACGATAACAAGTACGTGTTGTCATTAAAAATTATCTAATTATTAAATTTATAATATATGACATAACAATAGTTGTATATTTTACAAAATTTGGAAATTACATAAAATCACCAATTCATTATATTTTCTATAAAACAAATAAAAAAATTGAATTTCATTTTTTTTCCTCTTTTTTCATCTTATTTTTTAAATATCAAAAAATTGAAAATTTTTATATGAAAATTTCTCAAAATTCTACTCATTTTATAAATAGAAAACATTAAATGAAAGAGAAAAATTATTTAATAAACCATTTACCCCTCGATAAAAGTACAATCGATCAGCTTTAAAAATTCCATTATTAAACATCCGAAATTCGCGGTACAAAGACGCATCGATCTCTCGCGGGGCGATTTCGTATTCTTAATCATCCCCCGGTAAACAAACGATATCTCCGGCCGAAAACAGAACCTCGATCGATCACCACTGCTACACCCGGTAAGTAAAGCTCGCGTTAAAAACGCGACGTCGGTATAACCTGCGAGGGGGCCGAAATTTAACCGAGCCGAGAAAAAATTAATCCGTCCGCTGCTAATTGCAGCTTACGTAAGGGTCGAGGGAGCAGCTTGAATAAGAAACGCTCGACGCACGACGATAAATAAAGTAAGGAAAGAAGAAGCCGATCAACCGGTCATTTTAAAAAGAAATCTCTTCCGGCGAAAGGGTTGTTGTCGGTCAAGGGAGAGAGCAGCTGATGCGCTTTTTCAAAAGGGAAAGAAAAAAATGATAAAGACAAACAAAGGCACAGCACACAACAACCGAAAACGCGACGTTTGTGTACATATACACACACACACACATCTCTCGATTGGCTACGAGGCGATGAAAGAGTTCGATGAAATAATGACGGGGCCCGACCGATAAATGCTACGCCTCTGAGTTTGCCCTTCGGCTATCCGGCCCCGTCGTAACGCTTGCTTGTAGTACGGAACGGTAGTTTTCGCTGAACTTGTATCTTTTTTTTTCTCTCTTTTATCGCTAATCTCTACGGAGTTTATCTGACTTTATGTAATTCTTCATCGCTCAAAATCATATTCGAAATTTACAATTATTTTTTATATTGTAAAATTAACACTTTTTTTTAAAATAATTTTTTAAATAATGGTTGTGTTTAATAATATTGGTTGCTTTAACTAGAGAGTAAGGTAGTTACGATATTTCAATACTTTCATAAGAACTGTTATTTTGAATAAATTTTTTATATCATTTCGTACTATAAATCTTTGCGGATAATAATTTTATGGTTTATACGAGTAAGAGCAATAGAAAAAAAGTAAATAAAAGTTATCCATTGTACGAATACTGAATGCTGAGAAAGCCGCGCGATTCTCCGATATAATTTAAAATCGTATAATTCATTATGATCTCTCTCACAACGAAGGTAAAATAATTAAATTTATTTTAATTGAATGTGAATTCATACGTATATTATTTTCTTGTAATTAAGAGAATTCAAAATTTTTCTTGAGCATTTTAAAACCAAACGTTATATTTTTTATCTTCGCATTTACGAAGCGTATTATTTATCTCCGGCTATCAATTTTTATAACACACATTTAAAAAAAGACTTCAATGTTTTTATAAGCATTAATCATGCATTTTCGTAATTTAATCACTTTTAATTCGAAATCGATTGCTTAATAATGTTCCGAGAATAATTTTTCAAAAGTCGCCTCCTATCAATAAACCTTAATCGAATTTCCAAAACGAAAAGAGCCTATATTACTTTGATCGATACACATCCTCGTCGCAACATACCGTTCGATAAATAAAAAAAAAAATAAAAAAAATAAAAAAAAAAATAAAATAAAATAAAATAAAATAAAAAGCAAGAAGACTTTCTTTGGCAAAGTTAAAAAAAAAAAAGTACTGCACGCGCTCGTTGTACACAGACGCGAAAGGGAAGCGATATAAGGGGCCCATTAATAGCCCCTATTTAAATATTATCAATGAAATTGCGGTGCGCGTCGAGTCGGTCATTATACATCGAGCGAAGGTACAGCGAGCATTCAAGAACTCTTTAATCGTCGTTGTCAACGCTAATCGACATCGACGTGATTTAATTTCATCCCGGGCGCGCTTTTATGTATGTACGCAGCCTCACCGGGACGTTGCTTCTTTACAAGGGTTATGACCGACCCTTTGGTTATCGAGATTCGACTCGAGCGGCAGTCCAAAGATTTTTTGTTCGATCGCGCTTACTGAATGCGAATTATTGAAAGCATCGAGATGTATGCTTAATGTATGTGAGAAAGATTCGGCTTCGTTTTACACCAAATTGTATTCATAGATTTGTAAATTTTTTTTTTTTTTTTTTTTCATTTTCTTGTTTTTTTACGATCTTATTTTAATTTTACGTGTGTATAAAGTTACAGAAAAAACACTGACACTTTGTATAAATCATTTTTCATTTACTTATCTACTTCTTATACGTCTAAGGTATACTACGTCTTGTAAATAATGCTTTTCAAGAAATTTGCAATACAATTGCTATTTGTAATTCGGTATCTGAATATACAAATCTTTCTGTTAATAAAGCCTTGTGAATTTGATCATTATTAATATTCGGATAACGGCATTGAAAAATTGCCTTTAATAGTAAACATCATTAATCAAGAGCCCGATATTTCATTTACGTTCATTAAGAGCATTTGTTATGTAAAAGCACGCGCATAATTATCAATATAAGGTAATTAAATTTTAGAATCTCATTCCACGGCTTTATCAAATTAAATTAATGACGATGTTAATAAGAAACTGTTCTCTACGGGCTTATCATTTTAATTTCGACTTTACATTCGCGAGAAAAACAGCTTTTTTAACTCTTTTTCCGTTCAACGTTACGAGCTAAATTATTAGGGTCAAGTAGTTTTTCTATTCCTATATCCCGGAGGCACAGGAAACGAGGAATTTGAACGGCAATTGCGCAACGAAATAAATTACGATTCTAGATTTAATGCAAATTTACACTCTTAATACCCCAATGAATTTTAAAAAAGAAAAAAAAAACTATTAATCTCGCCAGCGCTGGTTCAACTATTCGTCTTGAAAATTGCTCGCACGCGAGATGACAGATCTTACAAGAAGTTGGGCAGAAATAAAACGGGAAAATACTCGGGATTCCGCTTTTCGAGCACATAAGCATATTACGCGTGGCAACTTCCTAACGTCTTGTTTTTTCAAAGCAACATTTCCATACACCGACAAAACGCGTATTCGCCTATCGCATTAATACAGCTTTCCTAATTGTTCAGCTTCGCGCACAATTCAAGTCCTGAATCTATCGTCTGAGTTACACACCGTATGTGCGTACGTGCCATATTCAGTCGGTGAGCAGGCAAACATGTGCTGCTATATGCAGAGTCACGCCAACTTCTTATTTAGATAGCCATCGTAGTTACCGAGAGCTCGCTTTAATTAATTTTCCTCGTTTCTATGCATGCCTATAAACGCAAGCGTGTATGTGTGTGTGTGTGTGTGTGGATATTCGCGCGAGTATGCTAATCCCGCAACGGCGCGCGACCAGATAATACCGGCCGATATTGTTACTAATTGCAATAACACCTGCACAACTCAATGCAATTACTTGATTCGTAACAAATAACTTTCGAAACGCCCGGGGTTACATAAATTTTTACATTGTAAGCTTGGGCCCGGATCATAAATATGTAACATAATTTCGTTTCGATTAATTTATTAATACTGTTTTTCCTTATGTAAATTTAAAAGTATACATTTATTAATATCTCATCTTTTGTTCGTATATTGAATTTACCAAATAATATAAAATATTATAGCTTTTCATAACTTGTAGAAGATTATATTGCTTTAGATATAATCATCTTTCACATTACGACACTGTCATTAGAAATTATGCTTCATAAGTCTTTTTTTGGAAGACTTTATGCATATGTGTCAATTTTGAAATTTTCTATAAAAATTGTTACTGAACAAATTGTAAGTAATTTTTAACAAAATTTAAACGTTTATTTATTTTTACAAATAAATGCCGTTTTAAAAAATATTCTAATAATCGCGAAAAACTCATTGAAAATATAAAAATATAAAAATAATATTCAAATTTTTCAAAATTCAGTCGTTTAACGAAATTAGCTTAAATGCGCGAGGTGAGAGTTTCGCAAGAGAGCGGCTGAAAAAATTCCCACACGAGGACGGGGAGAAAAGCGAGGCGTTTCTTTAGCTATGGAATTTCTGTGTGTGCTTTATGCGCGTGCCGTTTTAACGCGCGAATAAAAAAATAAAGTTCAAGGGTGAAAGAGGAAAGAGGAAGAGAGAGAGAGAGAAAGAGAGAAAAGTAAAAAGCCGCGCGTCGGCATTGTCAAAGGCGCTTCAGCCCGGGCCAGAAGTTCCGAAATCGCGAGATGCGATCTACTGCGCAGATATATACACACACACACACACACACGCACACGCACATGCATATGCATATATATGTATACACTCGCGGTTATACGCAGCGTATACATACCAAAGCGCGAACGCGTACGTACGACTTCTCAGATTACTGTATACGATGAGCCCCGGCTGCGCGCACACACCTTAAAACGTCATTCTCACATGCGGCGACATAATAAATGCACGGGGGCCTTTCAAGCCGTTAAATTTCAAGCGAGCTCGGAGTGGACAAGAGGATGATTCGTTAAACAAAAATAAATGTACCCGCGAGGAACGTCGCCTGCGACAACTTGCTCGCTCGCGTGATTACGCTAAACATTCGCTCGGTATTTTGAAAAGCCTTGACTTTCGTGATGTCGGGCTAACGTGTCGTGGAACTCGTTAACCGGTAATTTGAGATAATTATTTAAAGATATTTTATTGTATTTTATCTTTGGGTACATTTTGATTTTATATTATATTGTTGGTTTAACATTTTTAATGTTTTAATATTTAAGTATCCGCTTTTTATCTGTTTTTTTTTCTTCCGAAAAAAGATAAGAAAATCATAAAGTTGTCAAGATAAAATCATAGGAATGTACTTTAAAGCGGCAAGAATTTAAATGCGTTATTTTCATATAACGGTTGTTTATGTAAGTAATTTAATCACAAAAATAATTACAAGGATTTCGACTCGACATAAATGAGAGTTTGTAGAATTCAAAAAGTTGAATAAAGTGTTTCTTAATTTCAATAAACCTTTATTATTAAATATATTATTCGAAACTCTAGAATCATTAAAATTAACACTTGGTAATATTTAATAAAGCAAATCGAGAGATTGCATGAATAATTTTTACTTCGGAAGAACTAGGGGCACGAAAGGAAGTGACTTTTTGTATACACCCAATAAAACAAAATTGTGGCGCAGAAATCCATTCTCACGAGTTCTCTCGCTTTCTCTCTATCTTTCTCTCTCTCTCTCTCTCTCTCTCTCTCTATCTGTCTATCTCTATTTTTCTCCGTTTCTCGTTCACTCTCTCGGATTGAATTCCCAGAGCCAGCGGCAAAAATTGCAGCTGGAAATGAGTCGTTTTCCCGAGAAAAAGAGAAGCGGCCGCGTCTCTCTAATGAAAAACGCTGAACGAAGCGGCCTGTGTAGCCCTGAACGCGCCCGCGTTAGATCGCTGCGCGGTCACGCAATCGGATTTCCGATAATCTAACGGAGGACGAATATATATTCCTAAGACGAATAATTGCGCCCTCTCGATCGATCGGATTAGCCCTTTTTTACCGCTTTCTACCGTCTCTATTTTGCCATAGCTCCAATAATAAATTTCGGAGAACGGGACTTCCCCGAGCTCCTCGTGCAATTTGTTGGCTGTATACGCACTACCGAATTTGTTCTTCCTTCGAAAAAGTCAATCAATGCTTTCTGCGGTAATTTCATATTCGTCACAACTTTTTGAATTTCCTAGCGTTTAATAAGATAACGACTGTCGATTCTGATTGCTTTGAAAAACTTGACGATTGCTTATGAAGACTTGTTTGTACACATACGAGTATCATTGTTTGAATATCAAGTAATGGTTACAATTCATATTATTCAATATTCAGTTAAATTTCTGCTTATTGAATTATCAAAAATTAAAAACAGTTTTACTCGTAATAAATAAATTTTCAATTGAATTATATTCTCGTAAAATGCTCAAGTCCTTAAAATAATTTATCGTAAAAAATTATTTTTAAAAGTCAATAACACGATTGAATACGATTCCGTGATCGAGCTGAAAAATTTAGCACGCGAAAATAATTCGAATCCACAAGAGCTAATGCAGTAATACAATAATCCTATGGCTTTCGAGCCACGCGCATACCCGTATACATATATATGTGTAAGCTCCATTCTCATATTCACCGGTCACACGAGGCTGTGCACGAGAGAGGAAGATAGCCGCGACGGTGCTGCGCGCGAGTCACGTTCGAGCAATGCTCCGAGAAACACTATGATTACCGTGATACGTCGATGCCTATGTGCCTAAGTCGAAGACCTATACGATTGAACCGAAGGAGAGTAAAAGAGCCGGAGCGGAGAAAAATAAGAGAGAGAGAGAGAGATAGAGAGAGGCAGAAGGATGCCGCGCGTCGGTCCAAGGAGCAGCGCAGGGCCGAATAGCGCGTCGAACGAGCCACTCTCGAATTAATCGGATTGTTCTGCGGCGAACCGCTTATTAAGGATCCGCAATAGCTGCTCGATGAGAAAGAGAAAGAGAGAGAGAGACAGAGAGAAAGAGAGAGAATGTACCCAATATATATATATATATATATATATATATATATAAAAAACTGGCCATGCAAACTCGAGCGAACGGCGCGTCTCGGACACACGATGAGCCTTATTGATCTTGCAGTGATTACCGAGGGGGAGTATCAACTAGTTTCTGCATCTCCTTTTAAATCATCGAGGTTTTATGGTGAATCGATCGACGAATAATAATCGCGGTGCTCGGTGTAGACTATATATATTCCTTTAGCTCGTGAGAATCTGACGCGCGCCGTTTTTCTTTTTCTTTTTTTTCTTCCGTATTCTTTCGCCCATCTCGTTTTTTTTTTCCTTTTTTCGATTTAGATTTTTGTAAATTGAATTACCTTTTTAATGTAACGGAAATTAATATGCTTCGAAAATTAATCGTTTTGAAATTAATTATTTTATTGATCATTTATTTCATTACAATATTTTATCGATTAAAATTTTAAAACATTTGTTTTATGTATCTAGATTAAATTTCCTAATCGTCTTGTATTTACATTAATTATAATCTTTAATTACTTTCTAAATTAAAAAAAAAAAAAAAAAAAAAAAAAAAATTAATTTTTACACTTTATTATAATTTTGTTAAAAAATTATCAAAAATTAATATTGAATCAACGATAATAACGTATGTTTAAATTTTTTCCATGAAGCTGATAAGATTTGAAGTATCTTTTTCCATTATGACTTAAAATTTTCTTAGAAAACGGTGTACATGTTGATCGAGTGACGCAAAAACCTAAAACATTAAGTTTACGTTACAAAACTTTAAAAAAAGTCTTATCTATTGACAACATAGATATATACTTTCTACAATTTTTAAAGCATTAGATTATACAAAATGCAAAAAATATATCTTACCGATTCCCCCCGGAATAAAGCCTTAAAATACTGAAGTAAGACTAATCGTTGGCCGTTTAAGTTGCTGTTTATCCTTTATTTGTTTTAAAATACCTGAAAATATTTTATTAATATTAAATATTTGACAAAATTATACAGATGCGTTAAAAATTAAAATTATCAAATAATTATCAAGTGAAATTATTATTATTAAGTGAATATTATACATTAAAAAATAGTTGTTTAATTTGAAAATAAACGATATTAGAAAATAAAGAAAATAAAAAAAATTTATAATCAATATATAAATGCCTATGTACACAATACATTATTAATCTATAATTCTATTATTGAAAGCTTGCACGACCTCGAGTAATTATATATTTTTCCCACACATCGTGTGTCAGAAACATTGCAGCATTCGGCAAAGCTCCAAAACAAAATGTAAACGAATCGGTTCGTAAAAACGCAACGTCTAAATTTACCATAACATTACCATCCATCACAATCACGAAAAACAGAGAGAGAGAGAGAGAGAGAGAGAGAGCATACATAAGAAGCTCGAGCAATATTCTAATGAGCGATACCAGTTTTTATTCCCTCGGCTTCAGCTCGCACGAGATACGCAGCGTCGGTTTCGCAACGCGCAACAAATCTCCGCCTATATCTGTCCGCCGGCAATGCCGCAACCAATCCCGACCTTCTATTCCCGACGATTTTTCTCCCGTCTAAATAACCCTATTCTCGCAACTGTACTTTCTCCCGGCGAGGCTCACCTCTCTCGACTCCGCGTAATATCGTCGCATGTGGTAACCGACCGACCGCGCGCTCACATAAAACTCTCGCGACGACGCATCTCGCCGCGATAAAACGCCCGCAATGCGTACATCGTTTGCTCCCCGGTGCACGCATACGCGTTGTAGATAGACGCGAGCGCGTATAAATTGTCAAACGACTGGATGCACGATTTCGCGGAAGTTTATAAGGATCGCGGAATGGAAAAAGCCAATGCATTATGTATTTGTCGACGCCGACTTCTAATCGACGCCGCGGGAATTACTATTTCATATGGTCGAACGAACGTAAATGAGCGGCGAATGCTTGGAGACGCTTTGCACGCGTGCGCGCGCGCGTGATCGCTCGATCTATCCCTTGATTTATCGAGCAATCGAGCGACGAAACTCCCCGCGCTTTGTTCATTTTTCACGTCGCGACGCCGAATTCGTAACGGCGACGAAATGATCGATCGCTCTTTGAAAGAGTCCCGCGAGCGCTTCTTCGATTGCGCAATTCCATCCCTCGAACTTGTTCGCACGACTCCGTGTTTATCGTCTTTCTCGCTCGGATCTTTTTTTTTTTTTTTTTTATCTTCGGTCCTGCGTTATACGGATTTTTTTTCGGGGCATTACCAAAAAAGGCAGATCGAGGCGAAAAAATAATGGTTTGCCAATAAAGAAAAATCTTACCGTGCGGAAAAGGACGACACGCGTCGCTTGGGAATTCGATTGCTCGCGATTGGATTACGAGATAAATGCTATGATCATCGGCATTATAATTGCACTGATCGTCGCGATGCGGTATATTTAATTCTTCTACATACACTAGATAAATCAGAGTTAAAATTTTCATATTATAAAATATCGTACAATTGGGTAACGTTTTTTTTTTTTTTTTAATGTTAAGCACACAATTCTTGAAATTATTCGTAAATTTAATGTTTTAGCAACATATTTATTTTGTTTAAAATAAAATAAATACGAGTACACTCATCGTCGTATCCATTTTTTTTTTACAATTACTGTTATCGATAAGAAATTTTCGCGTTTTATCTAAAATTTATATTATTTTATACGCGTGTCAAGGTATTAGTATAAAAAAAAAAAAAAAAAAATAAATAAATAAATAAATATAAGAAAGTAAATATAAATAGATATGAACTTGTCAATTTTTTTTTTTTTAACAAATAATTTTTCAAAATATAATTTTTTAACTCGGGTTTCATTTTTTGCATAGCAACACAGAAAAAAATATGAAACTACATTTTAGTACTAAGAACGCGATAATCAGAAAGGAGATCGAATAATTACGTTTAAATGTTTTTAAATTATTTAACAAGTAATTATTAAAGATACATTAGTTAAGTTTCCTTTATTATGTTTAATTCATGTATATTGTTCTCAATTACTTTAACAAGAAATTTAAATTCAATTGAGAATGCAGGATAGAAAAAAAGGAAACTTAAAAATATGTTATTTTTAAATTGTAAAAGAATCATAGATATTTTCTGCTAACTCTCCATATAATCTTGTCAGTTTTATAAAATTTACAATATTTATAACAGTACGTAATTAATTGTAAATATTATTTAATAAAGAAAAAATTTATGGTACCAATAAATAATTTATAAAATTAAATCTGTAGTCTACTTGAGAATAACAGCTATAAAATTAATTTCATTTTAAATAATTATTGCGTATAACTTAAACCGATAAAGCATTAGAAAATATGGTAAACGATGTAAAAATACAAGCTCGAAACAATACAAAACCTTTGATGAACCTTTAATGAAATAAATTAATAACGAGCATCGAAAAATAAATTGTCGCTTATCGACATTTATCTTAACAAGTATAGATATGTAAAATTAAATCATAAAATTATTGATAAATCCTTGACGCGGTGATCAGTGATGTGCGAAAATTTTCATCAAATAGCACAATATGCAATGCAGGCTCGATTCTTTTTTAACATCGCGCAACGATCGTTTCGCTAATTGCACCGACTCGATGTAACTTATCCAGCAGCATGCGAGCTCGCAATAAATATTCTCATACCATAAAAACTGAGCGATGTGCGGCTTCTTTATGTAAAGATCGTCGAGAGAAAGAGAGAAAAGAAGAAGGAGAGGGACTGAGATAACTTTATATTAAGAATTTTTTTTTAATTGGTCGGACGCTTACTTCCTTAACATTCTCTCTCGCGCATACACATATGGGCGTACGTGTGCAACAAAGTCGTAATTTTCCCTTTCGCTCGGTGCGTCTCAGAAATGATACTTTATTCCGTTCTTTTCCTTCTCTCTCTCTCTCTCTCATTCTCTCTCATTCTCTCTCTCTCATTCTCTCTTCTTCAGGGTTTTACCACCGGTTTGGTTGTGGCTTTGACACGATAACACCGGATAACGACTGTTTAAGCTACTTTACTTAATTAATCGCTGAATTATTTAAAAAAAGAAGCACTGTTAGTTTCAGATCGCTGATTTTAAATTATGTGCTCACTTTTTTTTATTAATTGTTATAAGATAAAGTTATCGCGATAACTGGACATGTTTAAAATCTATTTTACAATATAATGTTCTAATAATTAATAGTTCTGAATAAGATAATCTTATTTTTTTGTAAATAATTTATTTTCGTTTTAAAAATTAAGTTTTTTTTATGCAACTCGTTAATTAATTAAAAATAAATATTATTATCATTTCTTCATCGCATAATCATAATTTTTTATTTAATTCGCGCGAAAATATTTTTCTATTTTTTTTTTTTTTTTTTTTTTTTTTTGTATTTTTCGATTAAATTGTTAAATACAGAAATAGGTATTCGGTAAATGTCACTGTTTTAAATTTCTTATCGATTCCTTTTTATCTTTTAAGTAATTTTAAAACGATTACATTACTCATCCGTGCCACATATGCGCATTTACAAAGCTAAAACAAAATGAAACGTCGAAACGAGAGAAAAAAATGATTAAAAAACTAAAAAAAAAAAAAAAAAAGACTTTATCTAAAGATTATCAGATCGCGCTGCAAAATTGAATAAACAAATCGCAATAAATCGACATCTATTAATCGTCAATACCGCCGTTGCAAAAGACTCAAAGAAGCCGATAAAAGATAGATATACGATATGAATTGCCGTATAATACAACGCGTCATTAATGTAATATTTTGTTATTTTATAGGAACATAAATTGTATCACGAAGACAAGGTGATTGCGTATGTTGTAAACTTTAAATAAAATATGACAGTAATTTTTATTTAATCACAATAAATAAATAAGGTGATATTTTCAATTAATAAAAATCATGCGATTTGCATAATTTTTAACATATTCTTCTAATTAACGATGTGAAATTAAAAAAAAAATTACACCTATTGAATCGTTAATTTTATACATATAAAGCGTGTGAGTCAATAAATAAGTTTCTATGTAAGATTAATTAAATTAAAAAATTAAATCAACTTTGGCCTAGATTTCTTGCCTTAGTAGATACTTTTTTTACAATAGTCATCTATACACGTCGGTAAACAAATTAAAAATAAAATTGATTATTGTTTTACGTTAGTTCTGGAAATCAATCAGTGAAACATCGACTTGATGTAGATAAACATTTTTTATATTAAAATCAATGTCAATTTATCGCTATTTCAACAATAAACAAGGAAAAGCCTTGAATAAATAGTATTATCGAATTTAAAAAGTTATTGAAATATATTACAGCGTAAAATTCGTCAAATTATGGTAAATTCATTTTAAAATTTCTTTAATCTAAGCAATTTAATTTCATTAAACGGCTTTTTTTTCAAAGCGATCGGTTAAATTATTTCTTTAATTCCCGAATTTACTATCCCTTTTTTTACGCTTATAAATTAAGAATCTGTAATAACGAGCGCGTTTCATAAAACATTTTAATCTTTATAACGAGACAAGCGTTTGCATTTACAAAAATAAATGACGCCATCGGTGACATATCATAAATAATATCAAAATGAACATTTCAAAGTATTTGCCGGCAGGGCGAGAGCGGCTTGCAGGTAGCAATGGAAGAAGACAGTGTCGAATCAAAAAATACATAATAAAGATAAAGAAGATGAGTAATCGGCGGCCGATACAACGGCAGCAAGAAATAAACGCAAAGTAAGGATAAAATAAAGAGTGAGAAGGAATGAGCCGGAAAAAGAGTTGACCGGGATGCATGCACCGGAGACATAAGAGAAATCGAACGAGATCGAATAGTAAAGAACAAGAGGAAGGGAGAGAGGGAAAGAGAGAAAGAGAGAGAGAAAGAGAGAGGGAAGAGAAAAGCGAACTGTTAGCCGTCATGACAGGCTATGTCATTACTGTGTTACTTATAAGCTCCGTGAGCTCAGGGCGACGCAAGGCACTGCATACAAACGAGACGAGAGCGAAAGAGAGAGAGAGAGGGAGAGAGAGAGAGAGAGAGAGAGAGAGAGAGAGAGAGAGAGAGAGAGAGAGAGAGAGAGAGAGAGAGAGAGAGAGAGAAAGAGAGCTCCGGTTCTCTCTCGATCGATTGCAAAACCTTATGAAAAAGCGACCTCCCCAGCTCGCCGCGAATGCAAGGATATGTATATACGTGTTCGAGAATCGCGCGACTCCGTTCTCGATACATATATATACGAATGATACACACACGCGCGCGCTCGCGTGCGTATGTACGTGCTCGCGAGGGTTCTCCTCTCCGTGCATTAATCGCCCATTAACATGTACCTTGAATATTGATCGATCGCCCAGGAAATATTTCTTTCGCAACGCGCGCACGACGCGTACGTGTCGCATTATATACCGGCCGCGTCCCATCGTGTGTTGTGCCATCGTCGCACTGACGGGAAAAAAAGTAGAAATAAGAGGAATTAATCCTGTCATGAACACGGCTCTAGCATCCGCGACGCGATCCATTGATACATATCAGTGTGCATACAGAGAGAGAGAGAGAGAACAGATCATCATCGTTGTGTCCAAGCGGTTAATTACGATTTCAATGACTCATTGTTCAAAAGAAATCTTTTGCATTAGCGGAGTCGAGAACTAGCTAGATTAGCGGCTTTATTTTTTTGCGCGTCGTCATCATCGCTTAATCGTGCGTCGAGATTTTCGATCGCGCTCTTTCGTACCGACTCTTACACGAGCCGAACGGTTGGCGTAACTATCGAGGCTAGTAACCGGACCTTTTTCATCGGACTTTTTCGATATTCATAGGCTTTTTCGCGACGTTGCATCGATCCTCGGAAGAAGTCGATGTATACGGTCTTACGGAACTATCTTTTTTTTTTCTTGCTTTCCTACTCTTTGACTCATTTATCTATTTGTCTTTCTCGAAAGATTTAAACTTGTGCTTTTGTTTTTAGTATACCATACCAGTGAACTGATAAATAATTTAAATGTTAATTTTGCTGATTATTCAAAAATATTATTGTGTAGAAAGCTTATGCAAGCGGATGTTGACTAATTGGTAAATCCAAGTTTTTATATGATGTTACATAACAATAATTAAATTATTTAATTATTCAAGACAATGAGTACGAACGAATCTATAATGATTTCCAATTGATTAATTTTGAATAACGTAACTTTAATTGTGTTACATGTCAATTAATTCAGTGTTCCGTGTATTATTATTACTTAACGATAAAAAAATTTTTTCACTAAACACGATTATTGTTGTATTAATCGATAATTAAATAACTATAATAAACCTAATTATGAGCTAAAATTTTTTTACAATTAAATTAATTTTCTTACGAGTAAAACTTGAAAACGGCACTTTCAAACCAAGTGCGCCAGACAGATTTTACTTTAATGAAAATTAATGCATTTTAAAAAGAAGATCGGCCAATTTCGATAAATGCAATATTCGTAGAAATCAAGTTAACGAATAATAAATTATATTTTAGAAAATTATAATTATTATTTACACTGGTAAATATATCATTAAAAAAAAAAAAAAAAAAAAAAATAAGAATTCAATCCATGAAAAATTTTCGCGACAAAGACTCAATTGTGGTTTCTCTGCTTTACTTTTGTGGCAAAATAAAGGATATTTACAAATAAGACAAGTTATAATGAATTAGATGAACAGAAAAAGGCAGTAAGAGGAAAAAAAAGAAAAATCATTAAGCGAACTGAAAAGTAGCCCAACCCAATAGTATTAAACGCCCTATCATACCACTAATTCCGAGTCCAACTATTTTTTTCCATTCTCTCATTGACTTTTTCCCACCTTTAACTTTTTCTATTTTTCTTGCGTTCACGCGCGTTCTCGGTCATATCCCATGCACCGACATTCTTACATAGTTGCACGCGCGCTTAGACATTACCTCTTTTCCTCTCCCCGCTGTCTCCGTCCTTTTTCTTCTGCTGCGACTCTTCGCGCATCAATTCTTTACTCTGCCTCTCTCTTTTTTTTTCCATGCTCTCCGTCTCCGTTGCTTATTTCACTTATGCTCGCTGCGCGTCTTTTGGCCGCTTTGTTTCCATCACTCTTTCCGTCGCTCCGAAGCGACGTAGCGGGGCTCGAGATGTAGAAGTAAAACAAAACTCGGGAAATTATGAGGCTTCGTATAGCATCTACAATAACTGCTTGATATATATCCTCCATAGCAGCGATGCTCGCTGCCGTCTCGCCGACGGGGAATAAAAGAGATGAAATGGGTGAGGTAGCCGGAAAAGGTTAGAAAATACGGGCGAGGTGTTCGCTTGCTAGATATCGCTGTTCAGCGTTGTTAAAGCTCTCCTTCTGCCTTGTGTAATGGCTCGTGTATGCCGTTTGCCCTTACGTCGTTCCGTTGACTTTGTTTTTGATATTCGAAGGACAAGATGCATTGCCTTGTGACTTTTTCTTCCAATTGCCATCCTAAGAATATTAAGAAATGTTAGTATTAAGTTTGATACATTTTTAAATGAAGTATAGTTTTTTAGAAAATTGATCTGTAAATATAAAGAATTAATTTGAGAATTAATTTGCTTTTGATTGTTAAGTGCCGTTACAAGAATTTATTTTAATATTGTATAACCGATAACAATATTTTTCATAAATAAATAATTGAAAAGATAACTGTTACGAATGTAAATTTCAGTTAATAACATTGTTTCTAATTCTTGATAATTTATTTAAATTATCGAATAAAATACTTATAATTAACAAGAGAAAGTTATTGCAATATTGAAAAGTTTAAAAAAAAAGAGTGCAATGTTGAATAAAATTAAAATATCAGAAAGTATTAACTCCGTTAAAAAAAATAAAATAGGTCGTAATAGCAACACAAACAAATAAGATGTTGAATTATATCCCAGAAAATTATCAAAGTAATTTTGCAAATTATTTTACGACCAAATACTTGATTTTATTTAATGTCTTAGTTTACAAGCTTACGGATTGTTTAACAGACGCTAAACATCATAAGTGATTATTAATTAAAAAACGTAATAACAACGACTATGAAAAAGTAAACAATAAAATAAAGTAATTAAAGCGTAAAGTGACTATAAAGATCAAAGGAAAGAACGGCTTGAGTCAGAGAAAGAAAAGGGAAGAGGAGAAGGAAAGAGAGAGAGGGGGAGAGGGAGGCAATGGAAGAAGAAAAAAGATAGAGCGAAATGTTGAGCGTAAGCGTCAAGATTGGAGGAAGAGAAAAATAAACGACTATAAATCGAGGTGGCGAGCCTCTGCGCATTCACCAGCGTGAAATTAAAGACCAATGGCGAGATGAACGCCGCTGCATAAAACTGATGTTTACGCGTCGCGGTGAGCAGCTATATGATGCTTTCTTTGTCGTTGCGAAAAATGCGTTGTTGCAAAGCAATCGATTAAGCATTGATTCTAATCGGAATTACCCGCGCTTTTAAATTTTTACCATTTGTTGGGTTAAATTTCAGACCGGATACTTTTTACGGTTGATAATTTTATCGTGTCGATTTAATTGTGCAACGTTTTAGTTATAAATTTTATTTTTTTCATAAATAAATGAATAAATAAAAAAATCATTGGCTTTAAAGTTGTTTTTGTATCAAAATAAACAGGAAGTATCATTAAATAGTAACATAATTATGAAAGTTTTCATTTTATTACCAAGATTACCCAGAAAGATTACTTTCTTAATTTTTCTGTTATACTTGACATGCGTAATAAATTTGGTCAATAAATCATTTCTCCAACAACATGTAGAATTTTTTTAGTTTATCCATATTTATATTAATTTTACTACGTGCATTATATTTTTATTAATGCATAAAAATTTAACGAGTTTAACATACTTTAGTCATATAAATTAACGTGAATCTCTCTGCTTTCTCGCAACTTTTTCCACGCGGTCGCGATATCTTCATAAGCCCCGCGCACATATCGATCAAAGTGCCATTAAAGGGCGAAGAGCATGAAAGAGAGTCGATGCGCGAAAGCAAGAAACGGATGAAGGGTTTATCTCGAGCCACGCTTCACCGAGTCCGCTTCTTCTCTCATCCCTTCTTCTTCTCCTCCTCCTCCTTCTTACCCTCATCTACGCGATTCCGCCCCCTTTCTTCTACGACGCAAGCGATCACACTTTATTATTTTCTTTTTTTTTATGCTTATTGTGTTTTCTTTTTTTTTTATTCTTTTTTTCCACCTCCCGACCTCCTATCTATACCTACGATAATGTTTGCGCTGCTTTCTGCAATTTCATCAATTTCCATCAATTTTTTCTAATTATTATCGAGTTCCTTTTTGTAAAGGCCTTTATATTGTATTTGCTTAATTACTTATGTAGGTTGATGTAATATCTTAGTTTATCTATTAAATTCATAATAATTATTGACGTTTATAAAGCTAAAGTAGGTAATATAATAAAGATTAATATTGAATAAATTATCGTTCTTTATTAAGTGTTCAAAGCGTGAAAATATTATTAAAAAAATAAAACGTCGTAAAAAGAAAAACATATGAAAAAATTCCCAGCGCGTTGTTACTTTTCAATCGAGCAAATACATATCGTTATAAAGGGCCCCGATCGCTTCTCATTTTGCATATTACAACGTCTCGGTAAGATAATGCCATTCGGTAATGAAGTGATTTAAGCGTCAAATGTCGGGAGTAAAAGGAGCTCGAGCTCTCTCCGATGCCTGCATTAGCCCCGGCGCTTAAATCCTGGCAGGTACTCAGCCACCGAGTGTTGTGTTGCGCCTTAGGCATTAGCTTCGTCGGCCTGATGGGTAATTGCTATATAGCGAGAGGGAAAGAGTTTCTCTCGCTTAAAGGCTAGTTTTATGAATCACGAAGACTGGTTATGGTACTTCTTTTGCCTGCCGTGAATCTCACTTTTTTTTCTTTCTTTCTTTATTTCTTTCCTTTTTTTTTTTTTTTTTCTTTTTTTTTTGCAAAACTAATGGATAATACGAGTGAAAATTATATTTTTTCTTTGCGTAATTATGCAATAATGCCCCTTTTTTGAAATGTGTATTAAAACCTTTCTCCTATTTTTTTATACAATATAACATATATAACAATATTTTATGATAAAACATTTTAATATTATTAGTTTATTAAAATGTTTTAAAAAAATGCAAAAGCATTCTTCGTTAAAGAAAGAAAACTGTAGCCTCGATAGATCAAAACCAAGGTAATTGAAAATGCAAAAAAGGAAATGAACGCTCAGAACAAAATATCCTCTTTAATTATCCAAGTACTTAAATTTCAAAAATCCAAGATTTAAATATCTTCGTAAGTTCAGCAAGGCATGTCCGCGGCAACAAGAACGCGTTAAAGCAACGACGAGGTGACGATCGCTCGAGCGTGCAGATTGCGTTCCCAGGACTAAACGATTTAACGTCCGATAAAGCAAAAAAAAAAAAAAAAAAAAAAAAAAAAAAGACAAGGAAAAAAACGAAAAATAAAAGAAAGAAACAAGAGAGGGAGAAAGAGAACGGCGCGTTGTGGCGATTGCGGGCCACGGTGCAAACACCTGTGTAAAACGGCTCGTCGCAACGAGCCGAACGTGTAGCGTCCAGTCACGTGCCCAGCCGTATCCGTGACCAAAGCCTGCGCAAAAACCAAACGCTCGACGATGCCGACGCCACCGCCGCTCGAAAAATACGAAATCTGTCCTGGAAAAATACCTAAGCAAGTCGATACGATAAAGAGCTAAAGCGACGACGGACGTTTAATAGTGTACGATTTGCGGCGCTATATACAGATTAGGGTATAGTCGCCTTTAAATTCCTTACTTTTTATTCGTCTGTAAGATAATTGCTTTTAATGATAAAAAAATATGCTTTTTTTAAAAGAAGTAACGTTAAATAGCAATTTTATTTTCTGTATAATGTTGCGTTGAGTTATATAATTGTATTACATGTGCATTGAAAATTAAATCAAAAGTAATAAAAAAAAAAAAAAAAAAAAAAAAAAAAAAAAAAAAAAAGAAAAAAGAAATTATTCGACTAACCGACTTGAAAAAAAGCTTAAATCGCGAATAAACCAAAGTTTACTACGAGAGATAAAGGGAAGGCCAAAAAGGAACCAAGCGAATTTTCACGTTTACCCAAACACCGGTGTCGGTGTACACATGTCCAGCGCCGCGTAGGTACAATACACGGGAGTCAGCATGACTGCGTGAGTTCCATCCGTATATACATGTATATAAATGCCTCCGACCACCGGCGGCGGTGTCCCGTCGGCCGACTATTTATCTTGTTACGTCGCGAACTGATTCGATTTTAACCGGAGATCAATGACGCAACTGCTGCGTCTCGGTACTCCCGTATAATTTTTTTTTTTTTTCTCTTTTTTCTTTTTTCTTTTTTCTTACCCCATCCGAGCTTTTTTCTATTTTCTTCATTCGCCGCGCGTGCCATCGTTTTATTCGTCTTAATTGTTTCGACGCTCTAGCTCCCGAGCTTTCACCGAAGATTCGTTAACTGTTTTTCAGCCTTTGGAAATTTTTCGATTTTATCGATGACGTTTGGTTATCTGAAATGCATTAATTTTAAATATCTTGCATCTTTGTAATCTTTTAAGTGATATGATTAATAAAAGTCATTAACTTTTGTAATAAATTTATTTGGAATAATCGTCTACCCTGTTTATCGTGCAACTTTTTTTTACATACTTTTTATTAATATAATACAGTTTCTTACCATACATAAATGAAGACTTATTCAACTATATTCAAGTCTGCTATCCAGACAAACAATATTGATAATATTAAGCAAAATTCACCACTTTGCAATAACCGTAAAAGTTTTCGAGCAAACGAGTACAAATTAATTGATGAATAAGAAGTTTATAAAATTATAAAGTTTATAAAACTCGATAACCCGGACCCACACGTCACCGATATAAAGTCCGCGGCAGCATTTCGACAAGAACGCAGGAACAATGGCGATATAACGTGCCCCGAAACGGTTAAAATCATGGAGCGTCTCCCGCTTCGGATAAGCGAGCCATAGATCGCCGGATAATTGTACTACTATAGCCCCTTGTGCAAACATTACCGCTTTTATTCGAGCAAGCTTCTTCTCTTCCTTAAGAACTACGAACTTGGACGATTTCAATAAATTTAGAAGCTTGTGTTATAATTGACGTGGCCCGTCCGATGCACGAACTTGACTCAAACTTATGATACATATATACGATAGCGGTGTGTATTGTTTATGACGGAACATCCTATATACAAGGAAATGAAAAACCGCGCGCGGAATTGTTTGATCGGGAGCCGGCTAATGTAATGCTGTTTGCCTAAAGTATCGCGTGTTGCGTTATATACTCGCGCGTATGTCCGACGCCTTGGATATATAAATTTTTCTCCTCGTCTGAATATTGACTAAGAAATGTCCCACGGGACCTGCTTTCTTTTTCGTGACAAAGCAAACGTTTGTCCTCAATATTATTTGCTTTTTTTTTTTTTTTTTTATTCTCGAATATTCGATACTCGATATCTATAAACTAATTAGTTTTTTCTATGATGGAAATACATAGTGCAAGTCATGACTAAAATTAACCTAGAATTTTTAATTTCTTTTTTATTTTCTACATAATAACATTTTTTTTTTTTTTTAACGACATTCAGTTTCATCGTTTTTATTCACGTAAAAGTTCTTACTCGATTAATCATTAGATAATTAAACATTTGAATAATTAATAAAAAGTAATATATAAATGAAAAATTTACCAATCCGCTGATCTAAAGCAATAATTTTCCAATGCCGCGGCTGTGGTCGGCAAAGGCAACAATTGCGGCGCGAGTCTTGGCGTCGTCGAGCATCGATTCGCCTCATTGTTGTCCGATATTGGCGAGTGTGGATGAAAGGGAGAGAGGGACGATCGATTAGAAATTGGAGCGATCGAATGTACGAGAAAGTCGACGTGATGTTCCAGCGAGTTTAGAATGAATCTTGAGCTCGGCGCTTGCCGCGTTTTTTCTCCTTCCTCTTTCCTCTTCCTGCTCCTTGCGAAGGCTTTCTTACGATGCGGTCCAGTGGTTGCTCGTGGCATCGTCTGGAACGGTAACGAACGGGAACACTCAAAGGATGAATAATCCAATTAAAGCAAGAAGCCGCTCCCTCCCCATCTTTCCTCCCTCCTACTCTACTACCTTCTCTCATCTTTTAGCTCTCTTAAGAACGTTCTTATTTCTTTTGCGCGCCTTTAAATAGTCTTGCGTAATTTCGTTAAGCGATTTAATTCTTCTTTTATTTCAAATTAAATTTTCAAATAAATTTAATTCGATAGATAGAGAGACAGAGAGAGAGAGAGAGAGAGAGAGAGAAGTTTGGTCGAACATTTTATTGCGTTATGGTCAGTTACGTTGAATGAAAAATAATTCGTTACCTAGATATTTATAAAATATTTAAAAGTACAAATTTTGTATTATAACATCTTTAACGATTGATGTTTACAAGTTTAAATATTAGATAATATTCTACTCGTAAAAACATTTGAATTATCCATTCGTAAAAAATATTTATTGTTTTCACGACTGTATCATAAAAAAAAAAAAAAAAAAAAATTATAATTACATTTTAAATATGAGGCATTACAAAAATGAATAAAATTGTATATTGAGTCGTCAGTTAACTTTTGCTTATTCAAATAATCGTTCTGGATGATTAGAAATATTAAAAATATTTTTTTCTACGCCATTAATTCAGTTTACTCATATAGTTACCCGAAATGCAATTAATAAACATGACTTGAAACATAAAAATTGCTAAGAGTAGACGTCCCATTGTCTAATCAGCTTATATTTGATCATAATATTCTCATGAATCCGACATATTCTTTTGTACTAATCACTGTGGGTGGTACGTTTACTTACGCTTAATTAAATACTTTTTTTATACATTAAAAAAAATGAAAAGTAATGAGATCTAAAAACGCTCCGTTAGAAATAAAATGTAGATCTTTTTAGTAAGGAAATTATTTATACTTAAAAAAACATTATTCTTTATTGCGTTATTTGAAATATTAAATTCAACTTAATAAGGAATAATTACATATTAAAATTTAATATAAAAACAATAATATTAAACTATTTTGATTATTTATCTATTAAATATTTTATAAATCCTTATAGATGTGAGAATAACTTAATAAGTATTCTAAAATTACAAAATAAAAATTTTTCAATAATACATAAAGTATTAGTTTAAAAGTTTTTAATTTTTAAAAAACATATTAAGCAATTAAAAATGATGTGCACTTGTAAATTTGAACGTTTTCCATGCATCTACACAATATTTCCATCGATAAACGAAAAGCAAAAAAGAAATTTTTTCATCAATCACACATTATTGAAAAGAAAAAGGAAAGAAAAAAAAATTGGATGAATCGACAAAACGAAAAGCGTCGGCATTCACAGACACAAGAAAATCAGGTGCAATGTACAAGATGTGGGCGGCAGCGTATCAGCGCGTCCGTTCCGCGGCAGTCAGGTGGGTGGGATTCGGATGGTAATGAGCGTGGAAAGAGAGAGAGAGAGAGAGAGACAAAAAGAGAGAAAAGGGAAAAAACGAGAAAGAGAGAGAGAGAGAGAGAGAGAGATAGAGAAGCAGAGAATGATGGTGCAAACGGTCCGAGATTGTAGAATAAAGCTACGCGCGCGCGTAACGTTTCGGCTCGTCGCGAGCGTGTTATATGTATGTATGCGCGCTCGCAATGGTCGTTACGAGCGAGAGGATAAGCCTCCTGGAGCATATCCGATTTACACTTTTTTACGAGGAGAAGGGCCCGTTCTTTCTCTCTTTCTTCATCTTTTTCTCTTTTCCTCTCTCTCTCTCTCTCTCTCTCTCTCTATTCCATTCTTTCACTCTCTCGTTCTCTTTCTCGACCGACTGAAATCACACAAGAGAACTAATTATGATTTCAAGCTGCATGATTTAATTAGTTGCTCTCTTTGTGCAATTTGCGATTAAAATTCGCTTAATGGTTGTAAAATCAAAGGTATGCTACAAATTTATTATTTATTTTATGTTTTTTTTTTAAACTGTAATTTATTATTTCGCGTTCGTTCTTTCGCTCATTTTTTATTGTCTACGCGTACAGCCGACTTATTATATAAAAATACATATAAATAAAAAACGTGTGCTAATTATAATTTTATTTACGCCGGTTATAAAATTTCAATTAAGCTCAAACTTATGGCCGTGTTAAACAATAGGTACGAGTACGCATATATAATTTATAAATTACAAAATCACACAAGTTTCATGTAAAATTAACTTTTTTATTCAACGGCGTTTTTTTTTAAACGTTTAATTTAATTTTTTATGACAACAATTTTTCACGACGACAATAATATCAAGATATTGATATTTTTCTTTTATGCATATTCCAATTTCATTGGAAATCGTAATTAATAACATAAAAAATTATCCTTGTTATATTATTATTATTATAATGAATACTAAATTCAATACCAATCTCAATATTTACCGAGGAATGCAATGAAAATTAATGCAAAAAAAAAAGTTTCGATAAAAGCAAATACATTTACTGTTATATTATAAAAAATAATATAATACGAATTAAGTTTCATACAATCGTCCGTTTCGATCCCTTTTAAAAGCGCCCGCACAAAAAAAAAATGCACTCCGCGTCGCAACCCCAATCCGCGCGCTTATTCACGTATATAACGAAATAAAGTGGAAAAAAAGTCGCGTTAAAACTGTGTGTATGAAACGATATAAGCGCGAGGGTCGAAGACGGGATACGCGACAGACACACACATACGCAGAGGAAGCGAGAAAGAAAACTCGGCCGATTGAACTCGCGCGGTCCTCCCTCACCAGCGCCGCTTAGAAGACACGAAACGAGTTTATCCGAAGGCTGCAATGGAGGGGAGAAGCGCTCGCGGTAAGCCGCGATGGGAATAAAATGTGAAACTGTAAATTGTGCGTGGGAAGAATCGCTCCCAGGATGATCGTCCTCGGTAGCTACACGTACACGCCAAAGCCGGAGCGAGAACGAGGCGACGTAGTACGAAGGAAAACATGTGAAAAACTCGACGACTCGAGGATTTAAATGCGCAGTCGAGCGTAGTTCGCATGGGGTAGAGAAAGGGAGGGAATAAGCTTTGCTTCATCTTGTACCGAGGGATCGCCGCGGCTTCCAGGATTCTGCGTTCAAAATTTGTTAGGTTATGTCGGACTATCACTCCCCAGTGAATATGAAGAAAGAATTCTTGGGGCTTTCTCGGGGGTTGAAGAGAGAGAGAGAGAGAGAGAACAGAAGAGAGAAAAAATAGCGGAAAGGAAAGAAAAAAAAGAAATAAGCTTGGAAAGGGTCCCTACATCGGCTGCGACGAAGAGAAGGTGCAGGCCAAGGTGACGTTCTCGGAGAAGGAGGAGGAGAAGGAGGAAGAAAGAGTGGGCAGAGGCGGATAAGGCGAGCCCGAGCTACACGACGTCAGGAATATAAAGCGGGGGATAAAGGAGATGGCGGTCACATATGCGGCTCGTAAAAGCTGTCTTGAAAAGCTGCAACTCGCGTTACCTCGACGACGAGCACGTCGTTTCGCTGACGTCTCTCTTTCTCTCTCTATCTCTCTCTCTCTCTCTCACTCTTTCTCGAGAAGGTTTTCTTTGCCCGCTTTGCAACGACTAAAAATTCCTCGGGAACTTTCTTTCTCCCTTCTTAATTCTTTCGCAAACGTAAGTTTACGGCTTGATTGAAAAATTTACAAGGTGGTTATGGCTGCGCACGAAAATTTCTTCCTTCCTACTTTTTTTCCAGTTTTACGAGCGCGACGTTACGACCGCAAGCCCGTGTAAATGGCTAAGTCGCTCGATGTAATTATTGCAGTGCTATGGATATGATAATGTCTAGAAACATAGTAAATTTTGTAATTAAAAAATTTTATTAGATTCTTTCTATGTATTACGTTTTCAAGGTTCATATTGTTCAGTAATGTACACTATTGCATACGCTGTTAATAAACGAATTGTATCGAAGTAATGATCAAATTCTCTTATATATATGAATTGAACTTTATTTATTTTTTGATGTAAGAATAATTTTTAATTTAATTTATTAAAAAATATTCAACGCTCATTAAACTCTATTATAAGCACATCTAAAAATCAGAATAATTTTATTAAAATATGCTAATAAATTAAATAATTATGATAATAAATTAAAAAATCACGAGGGTGAAAACTGTAACAAAACATTGAATCATTTGCAATAAATTGTTTACAAACTTCTAATTAGCCGAGAAACATTTTTATAAATTTTCGCGAACTGATTGACGATCACCAAAACAACTTCTACAAATTAACATGAATGCCATAAGGTTCCTCTTAAAAGCAAAAGGTCGTTCTGGATTAATTATCGCGATCATTTACAATTATCCCGCGCAGCGGTCATATTATCCACTCGCAATCAATCTCCATCTATCGAACTCGACTCTCATAATCGCAAGCGCACGTCAAAAGTGAACATCTCTCCTCCCCTCTCCGTTCCCCCTGTATATCTCCTTCCACAAAAAACCAAACTTCTCTCCAAAACTTTGCTTCCACAAAAGGAGAGGAGGAGGAGGATGAGGAGGAGGGAGACAAAAGGTGTCCCTCGCATCGAAAGCCTCTCTACGGCGATCGTTACTATGGAAACACACGTTTTCTTTCTCTCTCTTTCTTTTCTCTTACCATTACTGGAACAGAATCTTCACCTTGGCAGCCGTAATAACGCTGTCGAGAAAATGAGAGAGAGAGAGAGAGAGTGCGAGTCCCGGAGCCAACCCCCCGGACGAATATTAAGAAATAGCTCGACGGCGTGCCTCGCGCGGCTAGGAAAAACCGAGCTGAACATTCGGTGGTAGGAATAGAGAGAAAGGAAAAAAAAGACGCGAATGAGCTACTGTCTATGCATGGCACGCTGCGAGCGACCGCGCGTACGCGAGAACTCGAGGCTAGGCCACCCCATAAATAACAAAGGCGCCTCTTTCGCTCTCTTTTTCATCGGCTCGATGTATATGCCCGTATTGAGCTCTTCGCTGTCGGAGAAAAGAGAGGCCGGGGATATTTATTTCCGAGGCGTGATTCCGAAACAGCCGACCGTATGCGCGTCTATATCCATAACTCCCACTCTGCGACTTTATGCAATCTTCGTCGTTTTTTTCTTTTCTTTTGCGGCATGGTTAGTATTTTTTTTTTTTTTTTTGGTTTAGGGAAATCTCGAGAGGTTTGATGTTCGGAAATCGATTTGGAAAAGAATAAGCCCTTGGCTTAGATTTACGCTTGTTTTGTGACTTTTAAATACTATTGGTTTCGAATATGTTATTCGGATATACGTGTAATGTTAACAAATAATATATCAATCTATATAAAATATCAATAACTAATTTCAAAATAATATATGTGAAAAATTTTTTTTAGAGAAAAATGAATTGCTATTAATTACAACAAAAAGATATTATGATCTCTAACAATTGAAAATTAAAGTAATTGTTTTTATTAATATTATCGTCGTCATATCGTTCAATAATACATTGTTATATTAAATAGTATTACTTCTCGAATTTCATTTATGATTTAAAAACACATAATTTCGAAGTATAAAAATTACAATTCAACATATTTTATTAATTTTGAAGTAAAAGTTATAATTTAAAAATTTATAAAAAAGAAAAACGTGAAAAAATCAAAAGTACCAAGTTGTCAAAGAAAGATTAATTATAATTTCGCTCAATTCATAAGCCAATAATGTCGCAAGGAAAAAATGAGGAAAAAAAAGGAACATATAAGCGACAAATCCCACGTGAAAAGAGAGGCCGGAAAAAAAGAAAGACTATCATTGTTGGATGATCGACTATTTCCACCTGTCAAAATAGATAGACGCACAATGGACTGCGCTGTTTCTTCGCAACAATAAGAAAGGGGCGAAGCCGTCATTTATACCCGCGAAAAAACTTTGAAGCTTCTTCCAAAGTCGAATTATGAACAGCATCGGACAGCCAATCACGACCAATGTATAACTATGTATCTACTTGCGGAAAAACCCTATAGTCGTACATAAGAAGATATGATTTTCTTAGATTGATTTATTATTGTAAGTTTTAATGCTTTATTCGGATTTACTGTTCTACAAAATTAATAAAAAAAAAAAAATTACCCCCGAAGTTTTAAAGTTCAATTAATTGAATATCATTAATTAAAAAAATTCTACTTTAATAATTTGCAAATATGTAAATAATAAGTTAAAATAACACTATTTACACTCTTACTTTTTATGTTTCAAAAAATTTTAAGTTGCGTTTTGACTTTTAAAGCAAAATAAAATGAAAAAATAACTAAAACCCTTAATTTATTGGGTTAAATAGAAACTATACGTAAAAAACATAAATTATATACTAACTAATACAAAAATAAAGTGTAAACGAAAATAAAGCATAAGTTTACAAAGCCAAAAAAGACGAAAAAATGGATAAAAAGAAAAAAAAAAAAAAAAAAAGGAATCGATGGTTTAACAGGAGTAAACCCTTTCTTACTCAGAATCCGAGCGGCGTTTACCAAGCGATTAGATGTCGCTGAGACGACGAGTTCAGAGAGAGAGAGAGAGACAGGCAGAGAGAGAGAGAGAGAGAAAAGGGTCGGTTTTTGATTCGCGTACATAGGAGGAGGAAAAGTGAGATGGAATACGGTTATGTAGTGGCAGCGCGACGGTCTCCCGAAAATAGCGTATGATTGAGCGAGCGCCGCGAGGGATTTTTCCGAGGGAGTATAGAAGAAGAGCGAGCCCGTTGGGTTGGGTTGAACGACACTTAGTTTTGCGAGACACCCCGTGGCTGTATATGCGCCGTCGCGCGACTCCGCATAAATGACGTCCTTTTGTTGCCGCGCGATCTGTCGGTTATTCTTTTTCTTATTCTTCCTGCCTTCTTCTATCCTTGTACTGCCGCGAAAAAGTCTTCTCGTATACAACTTATTTTCGATGTAAAAACCGCTCGAATTTCTCTTTTCGTTTCTACTATCTAAACAACGGTGCAGTGTTTTTCTTTTTTTTTTTTTTTTTTTTTATATAAATTATAATAATTATGTAAAAAATATAATATATAATACAAAAAAAGGTTATCAATAATTATATTAACGAATAAGTCATTGTTATTTAATACTTTGGATAATTAAGCGAAGTTATAAAAAATAATTTAAATACCAATAACAGTAGCAGTGTATAAAGCGCTGCTGAGTATAAAAGTTACATTAATAAAATAATAAAAACGATAGAAAAAGATTAAAGTAGCCAAATATAAGTTATCCCAAAAGCTTAAAGTAGCCGAAAAGTATAGGCGCAAGGGTGCGGACGGGACGATAAAAAATCTGACTCGTTATTTGACGAAATTCGTTTAGCCTGTCTCTTTGTACGATTTCTCATAGCGCAAATAAAGAGACCAGTGTAGGGAGGGACGCGAGTGATAGTATTTTTATCTACGACGACCAGTTTCCTCTCTCTCTCTCTCTCTCTCTCTTTCTCTTTCTTTTTTTCTGACTAGTCGTTCTCCCACATCCTAGTTCTCCGTCTCCTTTACTCCCGCTGCTGCTTTTCCATTTGCGGTAAACGAAATCATCGATAATCGGGCTCTGATCAACTGCACGTAACTCCCTAAGAATTCGCACGCACCGAGATATCCTCGTCCTATCCGTGCGTATAAAGCGTGCGCGCTCGCAAGGGTGCCGGAGTTTATCCGACCGGCGCGTTTCCGCCTGCGAGATCACCGTCTTCCATCGCATCGATACGCCAGCCCCCGTTCCTTTATTTCTTTCTCTCGAGAGCGAGTTGCCACGAGAGAGATTATTAGTAACGCGATTGCCAGAGCGGACGTAGTATTAGACCAACTTGGCCCAACCGAAAAAAAATATGCACACGTATCTGTATATGCATATAATACGAATTCTATGTTTTCCTTATCGATGAGTGCCTCGAAGATTGGGTGTAAGAGTAGGACCCCTCTAGGCTTCTCTTGTTTCGGTAAGGACGAAGCGCGAGTCCGGCACGATGAATAAAAGAAAACTTGGCGAAAGTGAGGAAACGTCATCGGAATTACGTATTTACATTGAATTAAATAGATTTCTTTCCATCTCATATTTCGCTTTCTTTTGTCGGAGTAGTTCTTTTGATTTTCACAGGATTCGTAATGCATTATATATATATATATATATATATATATATATATATATATTTATAATATATATATAAAGCTTTTCTCGTTTTTCACAGTACATGCGTATATATGCATGAAGATTTTGGCCCGATATTTTGAAAGGATAATCGTGACCTTTGATGTGCGTTGTCATACTTTATGAAAGTACTAAAATTTATTTTTAATTTTATGTAATCATCGTATGTATTACTCATGTAATCCTGAATGTGAAATAGAAATTCTATACAAATCATGATGTAAATGAATCGTATTCAAGAATAGGTATAAAAAAAAAATTAATTAATTAAATTATAATAGAATTTATTTTCATTTTTTAACGATATATATTTTTCTACGATAAAGTTATTTTCTTACTATTATAATTAATAATTTTAAATAATAAATAGAAATGAAAAATAATTAAAAACAAAAATTTTCATAAATATTTAGAAGTATATTTTAAACATTTTTATAGAGTATTTAATTGAGGAAAAATATTGCAAGAAGCATAAATATTTATGTATAATAAATAATTAAATTTAAATAAAATAAAATGTAATCACTATTTTAAAAAGTTTATGATCAATAAACCAACGAATTCTCAATAGGAAAAAAACTAAAAATATGAACGTTCGGTAGTCAATATAGAAAATTCTTGTACTTTCTTCCGAGATTTTCCTTCGGGGCGCGCGCGCGCGCGCGCGAGCGCGACGGTATTTCAGAATAAAGGAGCTTTCGGGAATATTCCTCTTGCCAGAGGTTACACGTCCTTCGCAGCATGCAGGAAGGAAAAAGAGCGAGGAGAGAACATGAAACTCGGTTCAATATCTCTCCGACTATAATATGGACACGTATGCCCCGTATGTGCGTCCGTGTGCACGCGCGTTCACGATAATACACGAGTACGAGTCGGCTCGTTCGACGTATATGTATGCGCCCATGTATACATGCATATATACATACATATACGCGAAAGTAAATATACTCGATACAACTTCCAAGCGTTCATATATAGACATACTCGTATAACGGTGTACATGCATCTGGTGGGATATATTTCCTCCCGACACATACATAGGTATAAAGCAGGTATACGTATAAACCGTCCCGAAGTCAGGGATTCTGCTTCGGACGTCTGCTTCGCGATAAGATACGGACCGTCTAGGCAGAATCTTTTCCCTTCCCTCTCGCCTCATTCTCTCTCTCTCTCTCTCTCGTTCGTCGCACACATAGGCGAATCGAAACGCGAGTTGCCGCTGCTTCTTCTTATCGCGCAAGCTCCTCTTCTCGAAAAAAACATTTTTTTCTTTACCTTGTATCTTTAGCTTTCTCTCGCTCTTGCTTTTTCGGTACCGCGGAAAGACGGATAAATGGATATTGGATATCGATAAGTCAAGTCAAGCTTTCCCGATTAATTTTTCGCGTATCGAAAAGTAAAGCCTATCAAAAAAAAAATTTCTTCTTCTCTCTCTCTCTCTCTCTTTCTCTCTTTCTCTTTCTCATTCTCATGACACAGAAATTCTGGATATTACTTCTTTTATTAAATCGAACGCTCTACGTCGATTTGACATTTCGGATTCGTTTTCAAGGTTTATCTGTTAGTTTATCCAGGAAATTAAAGAAAAAGGAATTGTAATCAAACCTTACTTAAATATTTTATTGATTCGCTGTAATATTTTAATGGATTTAAATTATTTTACTTGAATCTTTTTAGTAAATTTTGGATGTGTTAATTTAAGATAAAAGTATTTGAATACTCGAAAATCATTTTTATTCAAGATAATTCAATTACTTGTAAGTATTAAAAAAAGTTTAAATCATTTGTTACATTTATGAAATTTGCATAAAATGAAGCAAAAACTATATTTTTCAAAACCTTAGTATTTGTGGTATTTTTTAATTAAAAAAAAAAAGACTAAATCAATATTTATTTAATTTTTTCAGTTAAAACGCGTTAAGATAACCGTTAACAAAAATCGGTATTACAGTACGAAATGGTATCGAAATGGTGTAACCATTCTACCGTCTTACGTTACAAAGCTCAAAAGTCGTATCCAGTCATCCAATGGTATTTTGAAAAAAACGAGAAAATGAAAAAAACGAAACAAAAAAGAAAAGAAGAGTCATACGAAAATAGAAAGCGCAGCGAGCGCGTTACCGAACAAAACAGCAATCAATAAAGACGAAGTTAGAAGAGCCGTTCCCTGAATTCCTTCAATCAAATTAGGAACATCAAAGTACCCAGGAAGGCGAAAGGAGGAAAAGAAAATGAGGAGCGACGCACGGCAGAGAACGAGACGACGACGACGACGACGAGAGCCGAAGAAAATAGTCGCGCAGAAAAAGAAAGAGAGAAAGAGAGAGACTCGTCTCTATCCGGCATTCCTCAGGGGTTCAACCATGGAATTAGCCTCTATCTCGAGGATTCGAACCCTCGAGACAAAGAACAACGCGTGAGTATCTACGTGCGCGAGAAAGAAAAGAACAAGAGAGAGAGAGAGAGAGAGAGAGGAAAAGAAAGCGCACCCTTCGACATGAGCGTTTTGTCAAATTTCCAAGTGGAAAAGTAGCAAAACTTTTCTTTTGTCGTCATTTTTACAAAGAATTGTTCAAGTGCAATTCAAAATTCGATTTTTTTTTTTTTTTGACTTTTTTTCTGCTTCCTTCAATGCTTATTATTTCATTTTTTCACTGAAATATATTATCCATGTATCAAATTATGAATCAAGATGATACGAATGAATTTTTCTGATAGAATATGGTCTATTATAAAATGTATATCGCATACACTAAAAATAATAATCAAGTACAATAAAAAAATTACAGCAACGTTGCATAAATGCGTAATACCTTACAAAAGTGAAATCTCGCAGTGTAATCAAAATAGAAATTTAACCGATCGACCATTCCAGGAGAAATAAGATGAAGAATATCGAAGCAAGTAATAAACAAAAGCCTCGAGCAAATAGTTTCAAAGACAAAGGAACACACAAGAGTCTTAAGCTCGCCGCGTCCAGATACAACCCCGTTCGTAAGTACAAACAACTTGGTACTGTACCCGCCGCGCTTACGCGCACACACATACGTATACGTACACGAGTATGAGTACGTTTGTGTGGCAAGAACGAACGAAAGAAAGAAAGAAATGGAGCCGAAGAGTGAGTCGCGGAGGAAGGGAGAGGGGGAGAGAGATAGAGCCTGTGTGCCCTTTGTAATAGCAGCGATGCTATCTCGTAATTGCCAAGCGTGGAGTAATTAGAATGAAAAACTCTCGGCCCGTTTGATCTCTCGCGCACCCGTCTCATAATGCTGTAAAGCACGACGACGTGCCCCGCCTGTAGAGCGAAAGAGAGAAAGAGAGAGAGAGAGAGAGAGAGAGAGAAAAAGAGAGAGAAATGTTCGCGTACGTGCGCTTATACCTATGTACATACGATACACATACCATATATACGGTATATACGCGGTATGACACGAGCTCGCGTGAGCTATGTGGTGCGTGACGTCATGACTTATTTATCTGTAACGCGCTCGAGGATTGCTGCCCCGTGATAAGGTGCCGCCGCGCAGGTTGCGTCCGAGCACCGCGAGGAGACGCAAATTTCTCTCTTTCCTTATACATACATATATACGTACGTACGCATACTGTGCCAAGATGATATACGCACTGTTTAGCTTGCCCGTCTGGGCTTTCTTGGCTTTTCGTTTTCTCGAACACGCATACGCGCGCATACTTTCTCCTCCGCTCTTTTGTTTCGCGAATCTTTTTCCTTATAGGTTATTATAAAATTTGCTGAAAACAATTTACCAAACGATTGTATGATAGACAATTTTGCGCTCGAAATAATTTTCTGATTATCAAAGTTTTGGAGTACAGTATGATTACAGGGTGGAAATATAAATTTTTAATATTTGGTATATTTTATATTATTTTTATTTATATAGTAAAGAAAAAAAAAAGCTATTCAACTCTATATTTTTCAAATTTCCTCAATTTTGAAACAAAAAGTTATCCTTTCATAAATTAAATTTTAATTTTTTAATCAATTTAATGAAATAATATGTCACTTTCATTTTAAAGATAAATTTTTTTATCAATTACATGCAATCGCTTAATGAGAATCTTGATTATTTAAAAATAAATTGAATTCAACGGAAAATAAAATTAAAAATATTTCTTCGTCTATATGCTATTAATTGCTCGCTTAATTGCTCGCTACGATGCTAGATTTTCGTAAGAATATTGTCTTCAACTCTTTAACAAATATATAATATGTGAAATAGCTTAACTTGCAATATACACATCGTTAAAATACTTGAAATGCTAAACTATTTTTTTAATTATTACTTATAATATGTAGAAAGTATGGAAATGGATATAAACCGCTGATAAAAATCGTTTATATTTATAAAAAAAAGTTTTCTCTTTATTATTATGGAATAAATTTAAATGTATTCGGGCAATGTTTAATTTTTTAAAGGTAACATCACCGAAAATAATTATTTTTTTCCAATTATTATTAATTTTATGATATATTCGTCTTTTTATCATTTAAAAAACATAAAAATTGTTATAGTGCTATATTTTATATAAGTTTATAAAAAAACTGTATTTGTAGATACGAATACATGTCTCATAAATTAGTTTTGATGTGCAAAATAATGTTATCTAAGTAACGTGGAATCTTAAGATTCTGAATAATGGTATATTATTTAAGTAAGCGGAAAGTATGCTACATTATACAATATTAGCAAACCATTGAAATTTCTTAGAAAAAAATTTTAATTTATATGCACTCATTCGATTAATTAAATATTATCGCGATGTGAAGATTATAATATCCATTTATGTCTTCATTATTCTCTTATACTTACAGTATTCAGTTTTTAAGCGGAATAACAATTTTTTATCGATTATTTAGATGCATAAATAATTGTTTATCTAATTTGAAAAAAAAGTAATAAAATTAATATTCTACATTGCGGTGTACGTGATATTGATAATAATTGCAAAATTCACGTAAACATATAGGTTGATAAAATAAAATATTTTTAAAATTTTATAGCCGTACGCACATTTTATTATTTAAAAAAAAATTTTTAAATACAAGAACGAAAAGTGTCGAGAATAAAACTAAAAATCGTCCATTTAAAATAATGGTAACGATTCGACCAATCTGACGAGTCTCCTAGCAAGAAAGGGATGAGCTACACAAAGAATAAAACGAGATAGGGAGACATTAGAAAGGGCCAAATGGTAAGAGGGAGTAACGGGGTGGCACGAATAAGAGCTTCAAAGTACGCGCGCGGGCTCGTTGCACGTTATACACATACACATATGTATATATATATATATATATATATATATAAAGAGCGTGTATTTCGGCCAAAGGGTAGCCCTCCGTCTCTCTCTCTCTCTCTCTCTCTCTCTTTCTCTCGTTCACCATTCTTTCGTAGAGAGCGCATACCAGTGTACAAAACACGCGACTGCGCACTCCACGTATACCATATATATATAAGCATATATCCTAGAAAAGAGAGAGAGAGAGAGAGAGAGAGAGAGAGAGAGATTACGCGCGCTGGACGATGGCGCTGCTGCGCTGGGAAAATTCGCGGGGGTGTACGGAAGCTGCACGCCCGGTACGTGTAAGGAAAAGAGAGAGGGATGTAAATGCCCCCATGATGTATCGGATCGATGCGACGCCGGCGGCGGTGGCGACGGCGGCGGCAGCAGCAGCAGCAGCAGCATCCGACGCAACACCGCGTGTGTGTAACCATCCCCGTCCTACTACGCGACCTAAAAACGTTTACCTTACTAACCATCTATCTGACGATTATTCGTTTGCCCTTCGTTCGCATTTATTTTTTTCTTTTGCTTTTATGCTCGATGAACCGATGCGCTCGTTAACTTACGTTTTTCATGAATTTAACGAGAGCAATAGTCACTTGTGCTTTAATTTTTTAAGTAAATAACGATAAGCGTGACGGTTAATTTTTTAATAATAATCAATGCCACGAGATCATTGCCGACAATTTATATATATATTAAAAATGCAGATTGCGTCGATTCAACTTTAATTTAGTAAACAAACGTTATTTACCACAATTATTTATCAAGTAATGAGCTTCGCGGTAAAGTTTTTACCTCCCGTTGCATACGTACATGCCTGTAATGCAAAATACGTTGTAAGTACGAAATAACATTCAAATGATTACGCATTTGAATAATGTTTAATAAAAATGTACCGGTGGAATATTAATTCCAAGAGGAGAGAGAGAGAGAGAGAGAGAGAGAGAGAGAGTGAGAGAGAGAGATATCCCGAAATGGTAGCGTTTTCTTAACATGGAAAAAAATTTTAAATAATGCATATTAGAAACATATCTGAACAGTAAACGTTTATACAAGCTTACGGATAATGCACATTATAACGCGCTCTTTTTCCTTTCGTACAATTTTCTTACCAAACTAAAAGAGGTTATATTTTTTTTTTAAATACACGCATAAAACATTCTTCCAAATTAAGACAACATTACAATGCTCACTCTCTAGGCTGATGTAAATAAGATTCTCTTTTATTATATTGTATGCTCTACATATGTACTTTTCTTCTAGCGCACTCTTCTTCTTTTTTTCTCGTCGTACGAATAATTAATCTTCTTCTCGCCGTATTTTCTCTCGAGGCGATAAATTTATAACTATCCCATAATCGAGAGCCGTGCGGCAAAACTAATTAATTAATTATCATTGCAAAGAGCTAAGTATGCTAACCAAAAGATTAAAACAGAAATCGGCGTCGACGTTACAAACGCGCTCGTTTAATTTCTCCCGACCGACCACAACGCCTCTATCTATTGAGTGACCGTTTGACGTTTTTGTTCGACGGATAGGACGACGAAAAAATAAATAATCATCGTTTACTGTTGCTCGAATTTACTAAGAGCAAGAGACTGGACGTAATAATCGACGTTCGCATGTTCTATGAATATGAATCACGCGGGCCGCTGCCGCGCTGGTGCAATCGCACGTCGCGCTCGTTAATACTGCGTCTTCGTGTAACGAGACTTTGCACACGTTAATGAGTACACCTCGAGGCGCGAACGCGACTTTGATTAACGAGGTCTACCTGTAGCTCTTAAGCGCTCCTTAAATAATGGCATTGCGCGCTCGTTCGTTCGCTCGCGAGCGCGCGCGCTATTATTAAGTAAATGCGCGATTCGTGAAATATTCGAAACGCTCGAAAGAGACGCGACGAGTTTTTTGCGAGCGCTTAAAAAGGAGAGAGAGAGAGAGAGAGAGAGAGAGAGATAAAAAAATCGGCTGCGTAATTAATCCCGTGGACTATGAAATGTGATAAAATTTAAAGATATATCCTCGAGCGATTCTTGAGACTATTTATGTTTCGAAATTCGTCCTTGTATATTAAATTATTTTGCGACTCGCTTTTCCCATTGCGTATAAACTCAATCTGTCAAAAAAAATATCAAAACACCAAAAGCTTTTTTACGCTTCTCTTTTCTTGCTTTCACAGCCGTTTTCAAAAAAAAAAAAAAAAAAAAAAAAAAAAAAGTTACCCATTGCAACTCTTTCGATTCGAAACGAGTTTCAATGTCATACCGTAACGAACGTTTACCGAAAACAACTTTATTTTTCCGTCTTCTTCTTTCCTTTTTTTCCGTACTTTTCGTCGCTGTACGTAACACACCGCAATTTTATTCGGAAGCGAAATAGCGCGCGCGCGCGCGTTCTAGAAAGAGAAGTGACGCCGCGGTTGGCAAGAACGAAAACGCAGAAAGTAACTTTGCCAGATTTTACGAAGAAGAGAAGAGAGAGCGAAAGAGAGAGGGAAAGAGAGAGAGAGAGAGAGAGAGAGAGAGAGAGAGAGTACGAAGGAGGATGTAGCGGCAAAGTAACAGCGGCTTCTATTAATGTACAAGTGCAAAGTACAACCGCTTACTTATTTTTCCCTTTCCCCCTTTTTTCCTCCTTAGTTCCATCGGTGCTTTAAAATTGCAACATTACTTCGCTTTTATCGGACTATTCGTTATATTAAAATGAACTTTTACCTCGTTAAATTAATAGGATTGCGCTTGGGATTTATTTGATTTTAATAATCGTACAAAGTATTAAACGATCCTTATAATATAAAATTTGTAACGTGAGTAAAATCCCATTAACAAAATGAATAATAAACCGTATTCGTTAATGAGTATGCCGACCTTATTAATGAAATCACGCAACGTACATTCGCGCGTTTTCCCAATTTGTCTTTACATCGATACAAGCTCGCTCTATCTCCTCCTCTCCCCCTTTCTCTTTCTTACTCTCTCTCTCTCTTTTTCTCTCTCTCTCTCTCTCTCTTTCATTCTCTCTCTTCGGTTGCAGTTCGCAACTCTTCTCCGCGCGTTAAGGCATCGAGCGGCGATTCGCGTTAAACTCGAGCCCGCTTAATTTTTTCACCAAAAACTCTATAGATCCGCGCTCATCGATAGCACAGCGCAGCGGCAACGGCAGCCAAGATGTTAACAGTAATAAGCCGAACGTTAATTGCGGTCGTAAAGTTTCTGGCCATGCGCCTTCCTATATTCGCTTCTTACGTATACATATAATCGTATCCACATATATAGATATACCAGAATATAATGTATGTATGTGTATTTATATATATATATATATGTGTGTGTGTGTGTGTGTACGTACGTACGATAGGTGCGCTATGTTCGTGGCTCTCATTATCGCCGAGGTTTAATTATACGCAGCAGAGGTACTTATAGCCAAGCCGATGAAACTGGTCAAGTTTACTCGTTTTCTGTATTGTACGAGCACATTGCACGCGCCTCCGACGCTGGCGGATCTTTAGGGAAGTACATTTTCAGAATGCATAATGCGAGCCGCCTACTGTGACGAGTATCACTCGCGGATGTAACAAACGCGGCGAATGTATCGAGGCGCACTGTTGTTGCCAAGAGCCACCGAATCGTACAATGGAAAAGAGAGGAATTACGAGCTGCTAATATATAAATCGTAATTGCACGGAGGCGAAAAAAAATTGACCATAAATAAGGGGATCGCCTTTTTTCAGTACTATAGTGGAGAAAAAGTTTATCTTTTTACTAAGATTGAAACGTAATTTCGGATACGCGCTTCCGTCACCGATTTCCGCCTCATGTCTAAATTATGAAAATTTGCTCAAAATAGATACTCTCTGCGCACTCTCTGGTAATACCTATACGGTTTCAAAATCAGAGAAATTTACGATGTGATGCCTACTGGCATTGTTTGCGATGTAGAAAGTTAATTGTATAGAAACTATGTTTCATGTGAAATAGCGCCGGAGAGAATATGCTAACTTCGTAATACTCTACGTGAACTATGTACTAAATGAAATAATTGCTTAGGGATTATTTGCTAAATGACTTTTATCATGCAATAACAACACTTGCGTTTATAATAAAAATTCATACGCATTGCTCTCGATGCACTTTCTGTATGCATTATAAATGTATGTATAAATTAAGATAAAAACGTACAGTTGAATTTTATCAAATGTTAAAAATATTTATGCTTTTTGAATACCGATATTTTTTAAATATATTAATTATAATACTTTTTTTTGTTTTTTTTTTGTTTTTTAATTAAGATATAAAAAATATAAAAAATTTTATAAAAAACGCGATCGCACAATATTGCGTGAGACGTCACATGATAAAGTGTATTAATAAATCAAATTACAAATTAGAATTTACTGAGTAAAATTTTTAATTAACTTAATTAAATAAAAAACACGTATTATCGGGATCGGAGTGTAAGAATTGGAAATGTACGAATATTTAGTGTTTTTTATTTTGATATTTTTCATTTCACAAAGAAAGAATGGAAGTAATTATTTAATCAAAAATTATGAAAAGAAATTAAGAGTGAAAGAAAAGATAAAGATCTATACTTGTGTATCAAGAGCAAATCGGGTCAAAAAATTTTTCAATTTATTATTCACGAAATGTAAAACTACATATGATTATTTGTGTATTCAATTAATGTATTAAAAGTTTCAAAGCAGAAACATTAACGATTTACGCCGAACGAATAAATTACCAAATATTAATTTTAGATAGTTATAATATAGCTTGATTGTATTCTATTTTGTGCTCTAATAATTATTTATTACATGGTAATAGCAATAAAAATAATCACGATTAAAAATAACGCTTCTCGTATATTAGAAATAAGTGCGTAAACGAAAAGGATCACGACTAATTTCTCACACAGCAAACGATATACAAGTAACTCTCTCGCAATCGTAAAAAAATGTATTTATGAGTGCGTTTACAATAGCTCGCGCAGAAATTTCATCAAATTTCCATTTTAGCCTTTATTCAAGTTGGTGAATTTATTTGCTTCTCATATACAGCCTAAATAAATTGCAAAATTGTACGTACACGCGATTCTTAAACCTTTTATATCATGTAAATTTTTTTTTTCGCAGTTTAGTGAGCATGAAAAATATCACAGTTCTTTTTTTTTTTTTTTTTTTTTAACAGTATGATATAGAAAATACGCAGATTTATTAACGTTTCCACTTGTATTTGCAAATGTTTATTCATATCAACATCGATAATGTTCAAATAACCTTACAAGTACTAATCATTAAATTATTATTGTTTATATTTAAAACGTTTTGTGAAAATTTACTGCCTTTTTCATTTTTAATAAATAATTCTCATTCATTAAACAGCCAAAATTTCATTGATTAAAGGAAACACTTTCGAGCTGGAGTTATAAACAGGCCAAATATTAAATTCAATTAACAGCTTAATAAATTATGAAATCATAACTTTATGTAGAAAATTTATTTATACCCGTTATAATAAATTAACGAAAAAATTTCAAAAATTTTATTCATATCCGGGCGTAAAAATAATTAAATACATAGATTGTTTACTTAAGCGTAATAAAGCATCACGCCCCGCATAAACGACAATTTACACGAGGAGGCACAAAGTACCCAAATTAAGAGAGCAAAAGCTCAGCGAGGATAATTCTTCGTCGTTGGCGAAAAACATCGTGTGCGCGCGTACCGTTAAATTCCGGTCCGGCCTCGCAATTAACGCGAACGTTATACTTTTGCAAAAATGAAAATAAAAAGAAAAAAAAAAGAAGAATAAAAGGAAAAAAGGGACGACTCTCCACTCGGTCGGGCGCGCGCGTACGAAGAGCGAGCCGCCGATATTCTAATGAGGGCGTGAGCTCACGAAGAGTGCCGCGTAATAACGATCGCGCAAAAAAATCCGAGAAGGAGAAAGGAATATTGCCGCCGGCGGCGGTATACCGTGCGCGCGCCCGAGCTCACGCGATCTTCGAGTTAACGCGCCGACACCCCTGCCTGAAATTGATGCACGCGCGGCCACTCGAAGAGGATAGAGAAGGAGAGAGTTTCGAGAGGAGCTTCGCTCGTTTTTTTTTTTTTTTTTTTTTTTTTTTTTTTTTTTTTTTTTTTGTCGATTTCGCGCACGCGCTTCTTACCTTGTACACCGCGTGTTATATAGATTTACTATGTACTGCACTGGTGATTTTCAAAGAAACATTTTAAATCATCTTATCGATACGCGATTGAAATTCAATGCCTTTTTTTTTATTTATTTATTTTAAAGAAGGTTTTTCTTTTAGAAATAAAAAATAATAATTGATGAAGCAAAAATTATATTTAAATTTTATAAAAAAAACAAAAGCATCGTCAATTTGTAAAATGTTTGGGTTTAAATATGTTAATTAAACTAACATTTGAATGGAATAAATACTTTATTAAATATTTGAAAAAAAAAAAAAAACATTTGATTGAATTTGACTCTTTTGCATGTTTTAAATGAGTAAATTTCGTATGATTAAAAAAATACACAATATCGTACAACAAAGATACATATAAAAATAAACATTTTATTTTAATTTCCAATTCAATTAAAAGAAAAAAGATTTAAACGCGAAGAAAAAATAATACGATTCCCAGGCTTCGTGATGTAGGAAAAGACAGCGTAAAATTTCAAAAGCAAACGTTATCTCAGCTGAGCCCTCAACGTATACACCGAACGAGCGTATTTATGCAGAGGGTAGAAGTAAAGGAAGCGAAAGACGCCGGGTGAATTAGGAAAGCAGCGAGCAGTCGCGCGTTATCGTCTCAATGCAAACCACCTAACGAACCGTCCCTCCCTTCTCTTTCTCCCTCTCTCTTTCTCTCTCCTAGCTCGTGCGCGCGGTATTCATCCTAAACGGATTTGGCTTCATTAAGCAACCTTCCCCCGAGTGAACGAACGAGCGACGGTCAACTCCCCCGTACATTTCTCCTGTGCTTCTCTCTTTCTCTTTCTCTCTCCGCCACCCCCTCCCCTCCCCTCTTTCTTTTTCTCGTGTGTATACTTTCAGGCTTCTTTTCCCTGCTTCTTCCGTTTTTCTTTCGCATTTTCAGCTGTGTGTGCTTGTTAATCCCAGTAGCTTTTATTTCTTCCTTCGTTTTTCGTTATTTATGATATTTTTCGTTTTAATTTATATTTTTTTCCTATACGATTTTTATCAAATCTGTCCTTCACCTTTTTTTTTTGTAGTTTAATTTTATTCGTCAACTTTTTGCCAACTTAATAATCTTATATTATTTACGTTTATATTGCCTAATATTATATTTATCTTTTGACGATTTTAAAAAAAAAAGTGTCTAAAATAAGTCTTTTTCCTTAAGAGTAATAAATATAGTATTTGAAAGTACCGCAAAAATAATCATCATTTGCGAAAATCAACGAGCACTCGTCGTAACAATTACCAAACTGTTCCCTCGCCTTCTCTCTCTCTCTCTCTCTCTCTCTCTCTCTCTCTCTCTTTCTCCTTTTTTCTCCATCTAGTTAATTATTTATTTCCGTTATGAGTTTTGTTGCACTCGATGTCCTTCGTCTTCATCTTTCCCCGCAGCCTCGTTCTCATTTATCCGCGTGTGTACAAAGTTAACACAGCGGATTCGCGTAACTATGGCAACAAAGGCACACCGACGACGCAGTCTCGCTAGAATTAACGCGAACTCCTTTCTAAGCTATATATATATATATATATATATATATATATATATATATATATATACGTAAAACGCGGAGGCGGTCGCATTTATTCACTTGTACGACTAAAATTTTATTCGTACATATATAAATCAAAAGTACGTAGGCGAGAAACTTGGGAAAAATTTATGCCCGCCTCAGTGTCACTTTTCTTTCTTTCTATCGTTTCCTTGTCACGCGCTCTCTGTGCACGACTTTGGTCGGAACTGCTATGTTCTTCTAACGAATAAACCTTTCACGGTTAAATGAGCTGAAAGTATTCCGATGGTACGCGAGATTCTGTTATTCAAATGAGCTCGAGGGGATTGATTATGCTTCGGTGAACTTTGTTCGTGTGGTATAATTGAACTTTTTATACATTCTGTATAAAGTAATGCTTAATAAATAAATTAATATTATTTTCGGTTGACGTAATTCGAGTAATTATTGTCTACAGCAATTATTACTTGTTACGGTAATATCGTTTAATTATAAATATTTCTTAGTCGGTTAAAACGCAACACCATTTTGAATGAGAGAATTGAAAAATGTATGCTCAGATTTAAAACTGCCTCTTCGCCAATCCTCGTCTCGCATTTGCATCTACCCCACGTTTTAAACCCTTCGACCGATCCCCACCCTTTTCATCGTCCAACCAATGAGCTACGAGTTCATAAAAAACTGTTCCGCCGAATCTCCATTTTAGAATTTCAAAGACTCTCGCGAAGACAATAAATGCCGAAGGGTTGCGCGCGCGCGCGCACTCTTGCAACTCACCGATCGATGACGCGCACGCGCAAGTAATACACGCGTATGCAAAGCGCGGCCTCTCATCCAATCCACGCAAGCCTTTTCTATAAAACCACTTAACTCATTGGCCAACCCTTGAACTTCGAACGAAAGGGGAAGAAATTTTAACCACTCGATGGCTTTTCCCTTCGAGGGTCGAAGTAAGTAAGAAGAGAAAAAATAAAAATGTTGCTCTCTCTCTCTCTCTCTCTCTCTCCCTCTTACAGGGAGGGGATATACTCGCGTTATCGAATGGGAGCAGGCGTCGGGACTTAAAAAATGACGCATCGCAGCCACCAATCACACCGCGGGAGGTTGCCGCCGTTACCGAATGAATAGTCTGTATATACACAAACGCGCGAACTCCCCCCCTCCCCCTCCTCCTCCTACCTCCCCGATTAAGACGCACCCCCGTACGACGTATATACGATATATCGTGCGCGCATATAAGTATACGGGAGATGCGAGAAGAGCCGCGCCTATTTCTTTTCACTTCTTGTTTTTCGCTTTTTTTTTCGCCTCCGTCCACTTTTCGATGATACTAAGCCTCCTGAATTTTCTATGGCTAATCCGATTTACTTGCTTTATAAAAAAAAAAACGAGAGCTGTGTTTCTTTTCTCTCTCTCTCTTTTTGAGTGGTTTTTGAGGGTGCGAAACGATAAAACGTTTATCTTTTTATATTTTCGGGGAAAAACGTTGCGTGGTTCATAAAAAAAAGTCTCGTGTAATGTTTTTAAATTATCGGCTCGATTTAAAAATGGCTCAAAGCCTTTTTGATTAAAGTATCGGATGTTTGATTGGTTTTAGCAATTATTTACGAAAAAATATTTCGTTGAAAAAAACAATAAAAATAAATTAGCATTGCGACATTAAAATAAAAGTTATAATAATTAATGACAATATGAAATAACTTTATATAATCTGACATTTTATATTTGAAAATGTTATGTAACGAGTTAATAATAAAAATTTAGTACTTATAGCAGTTAGAAAAACATTGAAACGCGATTTTAGAATAATAAATTTAAATCTGGAACATTTCATGTTCCAAAATCGCACTTTGATCAACAACGTATGATGAAAGCAATTATTAATTATGTATGCGTATGTATTATTCACGCGTACGCTCATACATAAATACATACATACATACGGGGCATTTAATGCACATATATAAAAGAAAATAATCGTGAGTGCCCTTAAAATCAACAGATACTCTACAGAAATACCAAAAACCAAAGGAAGAGAATAAGCTAGAAAGGGATGAGGAAGGAAGGAAGAAAGGAAGGAAGGAGAAAGACACGGGGATAAAAAGAAAAAGGAGAAAGGAAAGCGCCAGACATTTAATTTTGTCGCTAAAATAACCAGAAGGATCGAATGGGAAATCCCGAACAAACGCGAAAGTGAGGTTGAGCAAGCAGGGAAATAAGAACAAGAGTCGCACATATATATACAAACTCGTACGAGCGCGCGCGTATAGACGGGCTGAGCTTGTACGCTTTCTCTCTCTCTCTCTCTCTCTCTCTCTCTCTCTCTCTTATTCCACCGCCACCCCCTCGTTCGCGTGGAGCATGTTGCCAGGCGCAGGGCAGACCGGGCAGCGGTGTAGCATTGGTAGTCGGCGTCCATTTCTTCCTTCTTTTAATCTTACTTTCCCGTAAACGGGCAGCCAGGCGTTAATTCAACGGCATTGATTGCCACACGAAACCCCCGTCGAGTCTCTCTCTCTTTCTCTCTCTCTCTCTCTCTTTCTCTTTCTCTTTCTCTTTTTCTCTCATTTACTCGCTTTTTCGTCCGTGCAACTCGTGTGGAGGAAGACTCGCCCGCGCAGATTCCGGACCCTTCCCAACCTGCGCCTTGGCTTTCTTCGCTCTTTCTTCTCTACTCGCGCTCCGTTTCTTCGTCCTCGACATCCTCCTTTTCGTGTATATATATATATATATATATATATATATATATATATACGCTCATTCTTTCTTTTTTCACTTTTCTTTACCCTTCTCCCTACTTTTCGTTTTTATTTTCTTCGCGTGTACTCTTTGTGGTACGCGTCTTATATGCGCGAATTTCGACTTCGCTGCAACGTGAATCGAACGAGAGCTCTAATTTTCTACAGATACCAATAGTCTGATTGCGAATTTTCGCTATAAAAGTGATTTTTAATTTTGCTGAATCTTAGTACTTTTAAGATTAAAGGTCATTTATTACAATATTCATGATAACATTTTTTTATATAATACTCTATATTATAACTTTAATGAGTGGGTTTTGCGCAAACGCCAATTCAATATACTTTTGCCGAATATCCTTTCCCGCATGGATTATAACATTGGAATAATCAAAGACTCGCTCTTCTCTACTTTCATTCAAATCGACTGATAAGTAACCCAATACAAAATCAGCGAGCCTCGAGCGCATAGGGGAGCGTAGCTAATTTCTTATACAATCAGCCGCAGATGTCGAGGCTCAAAGCGTGCAGTGGCGCTCACCGAGAGCGGCTAGAAAAATCGATAAAGAAAAGTCGAAAGCGAGCGAGGGAAAATAAGAGAGAAGAGACTTGAAGAGAGGAATGCTCGTTCGATGCAAACGATCGAGATAAATGATGCCGAGAGAAGTCGCAAGTCCTTCCTCCTACCACCGAGATTTAACTCGAAAAAAAGGAGAGTAAGAGAGAAAGAGAGTGAGAGAAAGAAAGAGAGAGACAAGGTGGGAAAAAGGGACACCGTTAGGAAAAGGATGGCTCGAGTACTTGGGGCTGGTCAATCTATAATAAAAGCCGGGCTACGCTATCTCTACTCGGACGAACGCCACCGCGGACTTTCCGGGAGCCTCGTAAAAAAAAAAGGTGCGGGAAAATTCTCTCTCTGTCTCTCTCTCTCTCTCTCTCTCTCTCTCTCTCTTTCTCTCTTTCTCTCTTTCTATGCTTGAGAACGGATTACGAGGGTGAAATCGTACGACTGATGGTCATCGGCTACATATATAAGTATACATACATATAGCTGGTACTAGTCGCCGTCATGAAATTCACACTTGAATTGTGTACTCGGATAAGAATGAGAAAGAGAGAGAGAGAGAGAGAGAGAGAGAGAGAAGAATCGCGTACTTTTTGAAGTATTGGTCGATAAAATAATACGATTGGTTAGATTATTTTTTTTTCTTTTTTTATCAAATTATCTTTTATTTATTTAATTTTCATAAAAATAATTTAAGTAATTATTTGATTTAATTTATGCAAATAAAAAGTCTTCAAGATTTTCTTTTTTAAATACTAATAATTTAAAAGAATAACTATCAATTAATTTATTATATATTATACTTAATGTATTCTATTTAAATATGAGGACATTGTTTATTATGACTGTTCGAACGTGTTAGTTTCAGCGTTAACATTTAACTTCATATACCAATGTAACATAAAAAGCTACTATAATAAAAAAAGCTCGTATAAGCGTAACGAAATGCAAATTAAGTGGTCGATTAGCGCGACCGCGCGGGGTTTCAGAGTTGTCAGCGCCATTATGTAAAATCGAAGGGGCAAAGGAAGAGAAGAGTTTGTTGTATTCGTTTTGTAAGCTCCCTCGTAACGCATACGTAGGCTCACCTGTCGAAGTACTTGTTAAGCGGCTGGTAAAACGCGTGAAACGAATCATAATTTCCAGGAGGGTTGGCTCAAGGTTCATCCAACCCTTTATGCTAATCACGCACGAGAAGTGAACATATTCCCGACCGGCTTATTATGCCTATACGAGTGAGATGTTATCGACGACTTTCTTTAAAGCGCACTTAGTTCGACGAATGTATAGTGCTGCGTTTACGTGAGATATGTACACGGATAATTACTTTGACCTTCCTTGCTTTCATTTATTCAAATTTTTTAATTCTTGCGCGAATGTTATTTACGTTTTATTATTTTTCTTAATTTTTTGTTCATAAAATTATTGAATTAATTTTTTGTTTATAAAATTTTAAAACAAATTAACTAAAAAAAAAAAAAAAAAAAAATTAAATAAAAAAACTAAAAAAAAAAGATTAAAATTAAAAAAAATTAAAAATTTTGAAATACCTGCGACATAACTTGCAGTAGAATATGAGCAACTCAAAAAAGTATAATGTAAAAATGTGGCAGTCAACAGTCTGAATAGCTTTATTTTTAAATTTTTTAATAAACAGAGTCCATTTATTTAAAATTACTTTGAGAGAATAAGAATCATGCATAATTAATTATCATAGTGTATATAAAATTAGTATAATTATTTCCTTTTTAAATAATATATAAGGAAAAGAAAATTTATTTTTTTTAAATTTAACTTGAATTGCACGTTTTTGCTTGTACGAGAATGAATTTTTAAAGTATTGAAAAAATTCATTGCGAATTTAGACGAACAACGTAACACTAGCAGAAATCATAATTTGAAAAGCGTTGCTCTCAAAATAACATGTATATAATATGGGCCACGAAATTGTACGTTTCAAAAAATTCACGGTTTCGCCGAAAAATAATACCGGTAAATCGTATACTCCGCGAGCTTACCATGTTCTCGTTTATTACTGTTATACTTTATTCTCGTTCCGCTTACTATACAGATAAGTAACCATATAATGTAGCAGAATCGGTAATGGCGCCAAGCGTGTAAACAATACAGAAATTATGTTCACGAGAGTTCGTCCGAGAGTTTTCATTTCAAGACGCGCGACGGGAATCGCCGCCACCGCCGCGTGTGTGTCGCAACATCGTTTATTCGGGACACACATGATGAACCAAGAACAACCGTCGTCTTTTTACCTCGCCTTGTTTCTTCTCCTTTTCTTTTTACTCGAGAAAGAACAAGTAGAAGGAAAGCTCAGCTCGTCGCAAATTTTACGGGAACTTTAGCGATTTAGGTGCGCCGTAGCGAAACGTGTAAACAACGATAGTTTACTTTTTTCGCTATGTATAACCGCAATTTTTCTTGACTTTTCGAGTGATTTATAAGCTGTTATTTTTAAATGAGCACGAAATTATTTATTAATTTTACGTTAACTCAACAAGATATTATTTTCCAAATTTTAACGAGTATTATTTCTAAAAAATCTTTTTCCATAATTAAACTAATAAAAAATTGATCGTTCAAATAAAATTAAGATACCCTTCGATTAATATAACTCGTCATCAAACGTTTAAAAAATCCTAAAGATTTTACAAAATTGACCAACTGGCGCAACAGCCGTCGCTCGCTTCGAGTGCGCGTTACTCGATAGGTTCGCGATAGCGTCTAAAGAGTTTACGCCTATCTCGCAAGTTCAGCCGTCCCGCGAAGGGACGGATAGGTGGAGAGTAAAGCAGTCATAAAAGCTATATATCCAAAGAGAATCTCCCTTCTCTCTCTCTCTCTCTCTCTTTCTCACTCTCTCTTTCTCTCTGTCTTTCGAGTATGCGAGCACCGGTTGAACCTTCGCGTCTCTCGACGGCAAACGAGGTTTCTTTTAATTAAACTGTCGCGTATCCCTTCGAAAAAAAGGACTCCTATGCTTTCTCTCTCTCTCTCTCTCTCTCTCTCTCTCTCCCTCTCGTTTTTTATCTCTCCCGAGACATAACGAAGCGGCGGGCACACGCGCGTTATCAGTGTCCGCCAGCAATCCGCCCATTCTTAGATCCTCCTTTACTCGGGCCCCTTTTTTCATTGGTCCGCTCTCTCCCTCTTATTCTCTATTTCTTTTTCTTATCCTTTATACATATATACTTGCCGTACATTTTTTTCGCGCCGTTTGGTTTTCACGCAACGGCAGCGGCGGTTCGGGAGAACCGAAATCGAATTCGAAGAGGAGAGACGTTCGCGCGTTAAGCGCTCGCGCGCGATATCGACATCGAGGGTTCGGCGTTACGTACGGAAGGAACGGCGACGCTTTCCCATAGCTCCGATAGCGAAAAAGACTCTAATTACAAGGATTCGACTTACCCGCTCGTAAAAGGGCCGATTTCGGCAACGAGAATGGCCGGCTTTCCTATGACGGTTCTTCTCCCCCGCTGTCGCCAATCTGAAAATTGATATCGACAGCGTTATGAGATGTTGTTACATCAACATTAGCTTTATTATACGTATTCCATGAAGCAATGGCATTTTTTTTTTTTATATTTGTTTTTTCGTATTTTGTGTTACTTTTATGGAATTTAATTAAACGTCACTGCATAATGTCACTGTAAACTTTCATTGTCGGTATATTAAAATAATCCGATATAGTCCATTCAAAATAATATCAATTAACATTAAATAATCTAAAATAATGAATTTCAAATTGAACAATAAGAATCAATTGAATCGTAAAAATTTACAAGTCAATTTGCTGTCGGTAAGATACCGTACCAAAAATTTAACAATGACAAATCAATAAATAGTTCTAAATTTCAACGATAAATATACGAATCGATAACGGTATTTAATTACACGCGCAATAATATCGAATAATTAAAGCGACGTAGTTAGAAGTAAAGGGGCGTTTTTAACGTAGTTGGTTTCTGATCACGTACTGGTCAGCAATCGCGAGAAAGCAAGGATCAGCGCACTAATCCTTCTGATCATATGTGCCGCGAACTTTTCAAACTTTCTCGCCAGTAATATATTTCTCCCTTTTATCGTCTCTTAAACTACGATCTTTATCCTATATTAAGAAAATTTGGATTCTTAATATAAAGATATATTTTCATTTGATACCGTTATCGTATAAATAATGTATTTATTTGCTTTTGATTCGCAAAATAATCAAATTTATTATACTATATATTATTGTATATAAATTATTTTAAAAAATATTGTAAATCATTACCAATGTTTTTACGTTTGTATAATTTTTTTTAGGAATCGATAGATTTTAAACATCGTTGCAATTCGACTTGAAAATGAAAAATCAAACTTTCAACGTCTCATGTAAGTGTTTACTTTTAATTATTATAATAAAATAAACAATATATTAAAATAAGATAAAATCTTATCTCGTATATATGATAAAACAAAAATTTATATGCAATAGTTTTTCACAAAACGGTTCTTTAAAAAAAAAAAAAAAAAAAAATTTTATTCTTAATACTAAAAGGATTGTTACACATAAATCAACTTTTTATAGACAGTTCCATCCTCTAATTAGTTTTAGCTGAGCATAGGTCAACGTTAACGTTGAAAAAAGATAAAATGAACGAATGCCGTAAGGAAAGGAAAAGGAGGCAAGGGAACTTTATATGAGCTATGTCACGCCGGACGGTCGTATAATGTCCAGCAGTGCAAAGGGGAATCACCTCCACTTTCACTCTGTGCGTCTTTCTTCTGTCTACCTTTTTCTTTATCGTGTGTGCCGTTTCTTTTCGTCGCTAATTCTCACTCGATCATTGTCTTTGTTTTTAGAGATATTTACTTTTTGTAATATTCCACGTAGTTCAATCTAGCTTGGTGTCTCACATTGTTAACGATGAATGTTTTTAAACGTAATATATAATTTTTAAAGTTCAAAGTGTGAAATTTTCGATATTAGTTTTTCATTGCTATAAAAACAGTTGATTCATTTAGAGCAAAAGATACGTTACTTTCGAATAACGTTTTAAAAATAATAATCGAAATTTTATCGCAGCGTAACTTTTATTAAAATAACAATTAATGCAATTTGAATCTACCCTGAAAATAGGTCTGCCCATTGTAAGTTTCTTCGCGCTTCAACATCATCTCAGTTCACGATACCGTCTTTGCCTACTTCTCTCTTCTTCGCGGGAATCGAAACTTCTCCAATGGTAAAATTACTTATAATATTCACCAGTGTGCAGACACGTCCGACACCGTCTCAATCCTGCGTTTGGTCCCGTAGAAAAATGCCCTCTTTTTATCTATCCGAAACAATCTTTCAGCCGATGTTTTTCTGTTTCTCTTCCTTTGTATTACTTTTATATAACGTGTTAGTTATATGCTTTTTTCTACTTTACCAATTTGAAGCGTCTTCGAGATAAGTCTTTGCTTATATTTCTACCCGAATGTGAAAGAGATTAGATGTCCATCATTCTTATTCAACAATAAAATTTGTTTGTAAACAATTGTTTTAATGACCTGTCGTTTTCGTTACAAATAGTGCAATTGATCGTAGCTTATATATCAATAACATTGTGCTACCTGGATTACATGAAAAAAAAGTTTATCGTTGATGCGAATTGTATATTTAACTAAAATTATTGCAGCAATCAATAAAAGAGATACTTTTAATAATTTCTCGCGAAACCTTTCATTAAATAATTATAAAAATCTCACGTAAGAGCAATTACAAAGACGTTACTTCCTCAATCGTCGAAGGAAAAGCAGTCCCCTACATCAACAACTATAAAGAAGCAGCGTTCAACGACACGAGTACAATAGCTTTTCGATCAGTAAGCCTCACTCTCTTATTCTCTCTTTCTCTATTTCTCTCTCTCTCTCTTTCTCTCCTTTTCCACGTCGGTCTCATTAATTTCGATCGACGACTACTACGAGGAAGTTTCTGCCGATTGACGACTTTTCCCCAGCTGGACAGAGCGAGCTAGGGTGTTCCTCTTTCTCTTACTCTGTTTCTCTCCCTCTCTCCCTCTCTGGAAATGCCCGAAGCGTCGTCGTGCCGCGCAAGCCATCCGGCTAATTTAGACCGACTGTTCCGTGAAATTACCGGGGTCAACCGATAATGAGAGGGTGAATGCAGAGAAAAAGGAGAGGTAGCACGGGAAGAAGGAGGGGGGGGGGGAGGTGAAGAAACGAGTCAAAAAAGAGAGGGAATTCGTCCCTCTAGAAGAGACGAGACTTGGGGACTCGAGCGCGCGCGGGCGCTTCTCTCCCTTGGTTAATCACCAAGGCACCTCGTTAGCGAATTGAATGAACTTGGAATCGCGCGGGCGAGGCGCACTCGTGCTCGTACGTTGAATAAAAAGTTGATAGTTTACGTTGTAGGAGCTTGACGTTTAGGTTAGGTATATGTGTTAAGTTTCGCAAGTTCTTCCTTGTTTCGTGATTTGGCCAATTTTTTAGAAATTATTTATAATGCCGATGATTTGAAAATGTTTAGTTAATCTAAAAAAACTTATTAAAAGTTTTATCTAATAAAACTATGACGATACAACTGTTTTATTTATTCTCAGTCTTTTAAAAAAAAGTAATTGAATACCTTAATATGTACTTTATGAGTCTTACCTTATTCGACTGGTTCTACTTTAATTTGAGTGTTTTGTGCTCAAGAATAAAAAAAGTAAAAGGTATTTAATCCGATTTTATTATATAACTTTTCAGAAAAAACTAAAAATGTTATTTTACGTAAAGAAAATTTCTTTAAGAAAATAAAAGGTATACATTGTTTGATATAATACTTATTATATGTATTAGATGCACTTACACTTATCTAATCAAAATTTCGTAACGAAATATGAAGTAAAATAAAAAATTGTATTACTCTATTACGCAGAAAGAAGTAAACGAATAAATTTAACCAAAACAGTTTCTCCTTTGTTCGGTTATTAAAAAGGAAAGAGTTTTATGAGGTCCGTTGAAAAAAAAAAAAAAAAAAAAAAAAAAAAATGGCTTATAACATTATTACTGCGAAAGGACTGCTTATTACTGGTTCTTTGTAGATGTACAATATTTTCGAAGTTAATTGCGTTTCGGGAGTAAGATGCTCTCTCCAGTACAATGATTATTTCCAAGCAAGAGAAGGAAGAAGGAGAAAAAGAAGATGGAGGATGAGGTGGAGGAAACGGAGGAGAAGGAGGACGAAGAAGAGAAGAAGGGGTCGCTCAACGGCCATTGCAAAAATCTCTCTGATCCTCTCGCCTTGCTCCGTTCGATCTAATACAGCCCTTGCAAAAGTAGTCGAGCGTGCTCACTTAATTCCCGCTTCGAGATGTAATTTGTGTCGCTTTGAAGCCAGTGCGCATTGTTCTCCGCTCGGAGGATATAACAAGGTCTCGTTTCGACAATTCCTTCGTTTACCTTCCTTCCTTTCCTTTGCAAACACGACGTTAATTGTACGAAACTAAGTATTTTCGATTATACAGCGTATCGAAAGTAATTGCTCGATTTCTTATACCTTTTCTGTATCATTTTTTATTCTTGCTTATCAATCTCGGCTAAAACATTTTTATCGTTAACTGATTTTTGTTGCGCTTACTTTTGACATTGCGTCGGCGTAAGATATTGTTCGATGAAAATATTACGTTAAATTTGGTTAGTTCCACGTAAACAAAAATTTTCGACAAAGTTTTATATAGAATATTCAAATTATATACAAATTTACAACTTATTACGAGAATACTTACATTCGTAAAAAGTAAACGATCGAAGCACGTAAAAAAGTAATAACAGCTTCCACACGGTTTCTGTGAATCTCAAAGAAAAAATTATAAATATCCTCATTTTCATCGCCGGTAAATATTCATTCGATGCTTAGGTCGAAGTAGGCCAGTCGTATGCTGCGGGCAAATAACCGAAACGAGGAAAAAACCAAAAAAAATAAATAAAGAAGTCAAAACGAGTACCCCCTCAGGGCGAACTCTCTCTCTCTCTCTCTCTCTCTCTCCTTCACTTATCTATCCAAGATTTTTTCCAAATGCTCGAGCAAAATAAATCGAGCCAAGACAAGAAAGCATCGGCGCAACGTCGAGAGCGCTCGCACTTTCTTTTCTCCGGCTTTGAGCGCGGCATTGTTCCTTTCGCGGAATCATAATCGTCGGTAATATTGTTTTTAGCGGGCTTTAAATGCGGACGATTAGCTCGTTAAGACGCGAAAACGACGAAGCGATGCCGAGCGCCGCTCGCATTTCTCCTCGTCTCCTGCACGAAGAATCTTTCTTGCCTCTTGGCTCCTTCTCCTGCGACTCTACCCTGCGCGAGTCCCTTTGCCGTCGCGATGATTCTTTGTCGAGGGAAGGCCGAAGTTGAAGATCGTCGTCGAACGAAGTGAAAATTAAAGAGAAAACAAACGTGAGTTAAGGAAAGTTGTTGTCTTCTTTTAGTATAACTTGTTTACTGTCTTTTAACAAAAAAATCATTTCGGAGAATCGGAACAGCTCAGTGTTTTACGAGATATCGTAAAATCCTTGCAATTTAATGACGTTTTAATATTATTTTAAATTTTACATGTAAAATGTAGTTATACATATTTGTAAAATTTAAATAAGGTTATGATATTTTATAATTTTTTTTCAAATTATATAAACACGAAATTTTTAAAGCCATAAAAATATTGTATGTACTTTTAAATTTTAATTATTTTATTTACTTTAATTGTATTTAATACGTGGTGTACTTTTATAAAGAAATCAAACTTCTTAACGTAGTTGAAAAAAAAAAAAAAAAAAAAAAAATTAAGCATTGAGACGCCATTAAGACGCCATGTTAACGCAGCGCAAGTCGAAGAAGTAAGAAGAGAAGATTTAAAAATAAGAGAACGAGAAAGAAACATCCGGGCGTAGCCGCGTTAATAAATAAATGAATTAAAATTTAAATTCTACCTGAGAGTTAAGTCGCTAATTGCACCTGGGACAAGTACGTGCGCAGATTTGCAATGCAAGCTCTCGCGGATTTGTCCAGTGCCGGGGCAGAACGACGAGAGAAGAAGAGAAAAGAGCGTTGTGCAGGAGAAGGAGAAAAAAAAAGGGAGAAAGAATCGAAGTCGTCGTTTGAATATTAATCGATCGGACGTTGCCGAAGCAACTTTAGCGCGACTGCGAGAAAACATTGCATGGACGAGGGTATGACGCGAACTCGACTCTTTAAGAATAAGCGAGACTCTGATGAAAAAGTTTTTAGAATTTGAAAAAAGCTTGCATTCGAGCGATTAATTACATGCAAATGAAATAAGTTTTCGAACTTTTGCGTTAATTTTTTTTTACGGCGCGGTAATGAAAATTTTCAAATTGTTAAATGACTTTTTTGAGCGAATGAGTTTCGAGTAAATTGGATACGATAAAGTCGAGTGATTTTTTCGTGAAGCTAAGTAACATTATATATCTTTATAAAATGGTGTTCTAGCAATCAATAAAAATGGATATAAGCAACATAATATTTTATATACGATTTCACGATGCTAAATTTGATAGAAGTAATAATAATCGAATAAAATAATATCATTTCGTTACTCTAAATATTAACAATACGAGATCATAGAAATGAGGTAAAATACAGCCCTACGAAAGGTTCGCAAAAGATCTGCCGAATCCCAAGAAAGTTTCTCGTTCTTAATCAGGGCCTCGTCAGAATTTTTTCCATCAGCGCTCCTTCGAAGCGTAACGGGCAGAAAGTAGCGCGCACCGTCGATTTCCCACCTCCTTTCTCATTCTTACAAATCAATTTTTCCCTCGAGTCGAAAGAAAGAGAAAGAGAGAAAGAGAGAGAGAGAGAGCGCCGTGCTAAATCCAACCTCTCTCTCTCCCTAAGTCCGTATTTACAGGAGCAAAGCAGCCCAAGTCACTTGTGTCCGTTGCGGCAAAAAGAGTCCACGGCTGACCAAGGTGAAAATGAAGTCGTAAGATTCTCTCTCTTTCTCTCTATCTTTCTCTCTCTTTCATCTCTCTCTCTCTCTCTCTCTCTTCATCTCTTTTGAAGAAAGATTCGCCGCTGGGAAAGGGAAAGAAAGAGCAAAAGAGAAAGAGAGAGAGGCGCAAGTCCGGTCCGCAATGAATTTTCATTGGCTTCCCTTTTTTCAAGAGGGAGGCCGCATTTCGTGGAATCCTATCCCGCTCGTTCCGCTCGTTGCAGATCGACAAAGAGCATCGAGTGCGTGGATATATATTATATATATATATTAAAGGTTAAAAAGAGCGGCAAAGGAGCCGAAGAAATCGAATTCTTCTTTATAATGTAGAGAGATTCCTGGACGCGAATCAATCGGCAGCTCGCGCCCGAGAGATGAACAACCCTTTCCACCGGGACTAAACTTATGAATATTCATGAGTGCGCTCTTGCGCGAAACGAGCCACGCGCTAAGCTCGAACAAACCTCTGAGGAAAAAAGTAGGCGAGGAATGCCGGCGAGATGGAGGCGGCGGTATCGCGTCATCCAACGAGGAGTAAAATTAAAAGCGTGCCCTGACGATCATATAAACAGAGAGAGAGAGAGAGAAAGACAGAGAAATATGCATCGAAGAAATGAAAAATGTGCGCGGAAGAGAGACGAAACAAACGATTCGAAAAGAACTAGAAGCGCGTTGCTCATTAATTGCGGGTGACGTGGCTGTGCGATGCTGTTTTATAAGGCGTAATTTTTGAAAGAATTTTCTAGGAATTATCGCAAACGTCATTAGAATTGATGAGAGGATATGTAATGCGTAAAAAGTCATGTGAAAATAATATTAAAGCATTATTAAGAGGATTTAATAGTTGCTAAGGATGCAAAAAGTATATCGAAACATCGCAATACTTCAAACATAATGTTAGGAATGGTACTCTTGTTAAATTAAACTTATTTTTTTTTCTTTTTTTTTTTCTTTTTTAATAAAACTTTAACAACTCGTTGTTCTTATTTTGTTAAAACCCGTTTTGTTATATTATTCATTATTCTCATAAAATCTTAAATATTTTAAAAGTGCATTAAGAAGTACAAGTACGTAAGTGTAATTTTATACTATAAATTATTTATCCGTCTATAAGTGCATTGCTAATTTGAAATCAATAGGGAATAAAAATTTAGGTCACATCTAAATGCAAAATTTTAAATATAAATATTAAAATCTTTCAAGAAATTTTTTTTTAAATTACGCACATCTTTGCAATTGAAAACGTAAAGAAAATTAAAAAAAAAATATATAAAATGTGATTATGCAACGTTTGAAATTAATGGATTGACAACATATTATGGATTCAGTTCATAAATATCAATCTTATAAAGTTTACATGTTTTATGAATTATTAATAAGATAAACAAATGATCTTTCAAATGGAAAAAATTATTTTTCAAAACGTCAAATAATTAATTGCAAGAATTTAAGCCATTATCTTATCATTATTTAAAATAATTGTTATTATCGAACAAGTTATATTGCGACTAAGAGGCATAGAAATATGGCAAATTTAGAATTTTGTACTTTCAACGCGCATTTATAAAAACTTGCACCCCGCAGTCTGCATACACCGAACGAGATAAAATCAGAGTAACATAAAAAGCGAAACAACGAGAGCGAAATGAATCGAATAAGGCGGAAAAAAGAAATAAGTCGTTCGATTGGCATGCAAGGATCCGAATAAAGAAAGAGAGATAGAGAGGGGGAGAGAGAGAGAGAGAGAGAGAGAGGAAAAGAGAATCATGTTTTTTCTCACCGCCAAATAAGTTTTTACTCTCAACGTATACATATATAATCGCGGCATACGCACCGCTGGGGAATCCGCGCGCTCGAACGCGTTCACGCGGATGAGTCTCCTCTTTAATTAACGAGGAATCAATCAGCGGCGAAGGTACGCGACAGTGAATTCCGTAGAAAAGATGAGCGAGAAGTGGTGGGAGAAAGGTGAAGAGAAGGAGAGAAGGGGGTTGAGGTGAAACCGCGCGATGTAATAAAGTAAGGAAGGAAAAGAAATGAGGAGGCTGGACAGAGAAGTGGATCGAAAAGAGACATGAGAAGAAAGGATGCAACTTTTATTTTCTCGCTCTCTCGAGTTTAAAGAAAGTTTAAAACCGCGACAACGACGCCTTGGGGGATCTTTGTTTCTGCGGTAATTTTTTTTTTTTATTTTTTCGTTTACACAGAGACATTCTTGACTAAAGTACACTGTGCCTGATTGTATTATTCGAGTCTTTGACGGATTGACTCCTTGTTTTTTTTTGCCTTGTCTTTTGTAAAACTTTATAATATTCCGAACGTATACTTTAGTAAATATATTTCCTAATCGTTTGCATGAAATTTTAATGGAAATTTATAAATTATTTTAAAATTTATACTTTCAAGTATTATGTTTAATAAAAAATAAAATAGGTACTTTAATATAATCATCTCTTAGTAGTAAAATCAATACTTTTTTACTTTTTGCACATCGAGTAGCTTAAAATTTGTTATTTATCGACGCGTAAACAAGTCTTGAACCTCCGCATCGATGCACCTATTCATACAAAATCCATCAATTTGTGCTTCCATCCATCGAAAGATTAAAAATAAATACAACAAAGTAAATTACGTCAAACCCAATAAAGACTTAAAAGTCCTTCAAAAACTCAATTAATCTCCCCCAATGTCATTCAATATAGTAAATTACGCTCGATGGTAATCCCATCCACAAAGCTTGCGTGGAATTCGGCATGTTTACCAAGAACCGCTTGAAAAAAACAGAGAAAGATGGGGAAAGAGAGAGAGAGAGAGAGAGAGAGAGAGAGAGAGAGAGAGAGAGAGAGAGAAAGGAAGAGGAAGTGAAGAAAATCGACGATGAAGAAAGGAGAGCTTTCAAGCAGTCGAGACATGTTGACGTTTACCTAAAATAAAGTTTGGTTTTCGGAGTTTTCGAAAACGAGAGAAAGACGGAGCAAGTGGAATTGATACAAAAGAGTTTCCTCGTTGCTCGGGCCGACCCCCAGCAGCGAATCGAGAAAAGATACAGTTTAAAGACGGCAGGTGGTCCCCTCCTCCGTCATTTCTTTCTCCGCTATCCGTATACCTAGCTTTTCCAGCGTGTGTCTCCCGCAGGATGGATAGCGCGGTAGCGGGAGAGAGGGAGGGAGAGAAATGGAAAGAGGAACGCCTCGAAAAGGAGGATCTCGCCAAATATTTGGTTAACTCGACTGGATGGGCTCGAATCCTTGCGGGAGACGGGCGGACTAAGGAAAAGTCTCTCGGAGAGAGAAAGGAACGCGCAAGAGGGAATAAGAAACGAGAGCGAGAGTCGAGAGATGAAAGACGACGGGTATACGCGGACGAGGAGAGGGAGAGAAAAGCAGCGCGTGCTCTTCGAAGACAGCGAAGCGACGGACAGAAACGGTCAAACGAATGAGCCGTTAGATAAGGAGAATGTCGGGCATTTTTATTGGTTCCGGGCGATCGTCCCCCGCAGGACGGGAGACTGTACTAGCTACCAAAAGATTGGGAGAGAAAGAGAGAGAGAGGCGAAGTATTTGAGACGTGTATACGTATATATAGTACGTGAAAGGAGGAAACCTTCGGGGACGGATCTTTTCGCGTGTAACCTGTACTACAGGAGGATGAGAGGACGTTTTGCAGGAGCGAAACAACTTTCGAGCCGGTACTCCTTAAAGACACCTTCTTCTTTTCTTTCTTTTTCTTTTTTTTTTTTTTTTTTTTTTTTATCCGTACCTAGAATAGAAAAATTTCATTCGGTGATACATACCAGGCCGAGACTTTCGATCTTTAATCGCATTTCAGAATTTGTAAAAATTTAATTTTACAGGACGCTTGCAACTCTTACAGTGCCGTAAATTTGTCGAGACTCGCGTAAACTATTGAAAATTTTAAATCATTTAAAGAGATTTTGAAAGATTTCGTTTTTTAAGCATAAACTGTAAATAATATACAACGAAGCTAAATGCTGTAATAAATAATCATTTTATTTGGCTATAAAAGTTACAACATTTCATATATTCATAGTCAAGAAAGTATATATATATGTATAAGTATTCAACGGATTATGTTTCAAAAATACGAGCTTTAAAAACTTACAAATTTTTAAATTTACATCGCTTATAATAAAAATCTTTATTATCCATTTTCCAAGAATTATAATTTAACGGCGCGCGCGTAATTAAAAATAAGAGAAAAAAAGACAAGTTACATAAAGAGTCTGCTCGGGTTTACTTTTCGTCGTTTTCGAATCCTATACCTCGATGCGCGCATGCTTTAATTAATTTCTCGAAGGTGGAGGCACCGAGATAACAAAGGCAACGGCAACGACGATAACTATGTTGAGAAAGGACAAAAGCCCGCGCTAGTTTTCATGAAATTCGAACGGTCTATCTCTCCCGACGCTCCTGACGTAATTGTTGCGCTGTGTGAGAAAAAGAAATAAAGAGACGGTGAGCGCGTCGTCGTCGGCGTACCGTCTCTTTTTACCGGAAAGAGTATCCTCATTATCTCTCGGACGCCGGCCGAGCTTTTCTGAAATCGAGGATTCCGGAGTCAAATTACCGTAGTAGTGACTATGCGTCGATCACGTTCTCTCTCTTTCTCTCTCCCTCTCCCTCTCTTTCGCGATATTGGATTCCTAAATGTTGATGCTCGGGGAGAGAAAAGGAGAACGGCGCGGGCGCCCTGCTACCGCTTTTACGCCAACTCTCGACGTTCCTCTCTGTCAAATTAGCCGGATTATTGCACTTCGCCGGTATTTATGCCTCCTCCTTTTCCTTCTTCTTCAAACTCCGTAGTAGCTGTCCTTGAGATATCTCTCGATTTGCCCTTGGCGCGAATTTCTTTCGCAGCCTAGGATTGATATTTCCATTTTATTTATAATTTTAATCATCATTATATCAGTATTTTGAATAACAAATCATAAATTGACTTTTTCTTTCTTTGTAATAATACGTTTAAAGTTTATAGTTTGAGGAAAGTATTCATAACCAAAGAAAGTGGACGTTGAAAATATATGTGATTTGTAAGAATAAAGGTAATTAATAAGAAACAGAAATTCTTTAGCATTCAACTATGCAAAGTATATTATTGAAATATTGACTCATGCTAGAAATGCAAAGCAAATAAATCGATTAAGTTTTTGTAAAATGGACCAACAATCGTTAAAAAATTCTTTCACTTCTTATTCTTATTCTCGCCATCTCGGTGAAAGCAACGCACATATATATATATATATATATATATATATATACAGACACACACACACACACACTCATATAATAAGATCAGGAGCCCAAGCAAAAATACATGGAATTTACCTTAAGTGTATATATAGGAAAAGAGTGGTGCGCTCCAGGAGCGCTAGGTAGTGATCCCCCGTACAATAACATTTCTCTCCTTCCGCTTTTGTATTTTGTGAGTCAATTCGAAACATGAATCGTATAATAATTCAGCGGAGGCCAAAGGAAAAATACGCGCGAGAGACCGCCTCGCGCCGATATTATTCCCTCGCAGCCTCTGAATCTTGGAAAAAGAGTAAGCGAGACCGAACGAAAGATAAAGAAAGAGAGCTATATAGCTCCATATGTATGCTTGGATAGAGGGTGCAATGCGTTTTTCGAATTTCCACCGCGCCTGCACATGTGCACGCGAGCATCTATGCGTATTCGTGGATGTATGTGTGTACACGGACGATCTTTTTTCCCTTTCGTGTACGCTAACGCCCGATTTCTCGAAATTTTTCCTCGAGAATAAGAAAAACGTGATACTGGTCGAGAAGGAAGTGTGTTATTTTAAATAATGGTCTTGTTTTTTGATGTTGTGCTTTACATTATTTCAAGCTGTTGATTTCTTTTTATAAACAAGTAGACTGAACTTATTAACAAATAAATATAATAAAAATTGTTCGATGATCAAAGTTGTAATTTGATCAGAAATTTATTATTAAATTACAAAGTTTTTGTATCTACGGTTAAATTTAGATTTAAAAATAAAATGACAAAAAAAAAAGTAACTTGAAATACGTTTTTTTTACGTAGGCAGCCATTGTAAAAAAAGGTAAATAAATCGAGTTTTATTTCAAAAGAAAACGTTGATAAAAAGCAACTTAAATTTATTTTAATTTTTACTTTTCAACAGCACGATGATCATCCATTAACAGTTTGATATGAGATTCTTTTTTTTTTTTTTTTTCTTAAAAATTAATTTTTACAATTGATGGTATTTTGAAATAAACTCTATTTCATAAGGAACTTGTATCCACATATTTATATCCCCCACTCATTAATATTTATACAATCAATATATTGTCATTAAATACAGCAATTACAATCCTTCGATATTTTTCCACGCTCTTCATTCATCCGTAGAATATTAATAAATCATTAAAGCAATTGTAATTCATAAAACACACATATGCTCGTGCACACGTATGTATACACAGTTATCGTTATACACAATTTTATAACTTTTTCTCGATCATCGTTCAATGTAACTATACATAAACACACGCGCACATGCGCACGCATATTGCTCTCGAGCTCATAAAGAGCTCGCGTATACACATACGCGTCCAGTGGCGTCTGCGCCGTCGCGGCAAGATATGCCCCGATCGAAAAAATGTAATTACGCGGGTTTTTTGCCTAATGAATTATGCCCGCGCTTCTTAGAAAAATGTACATAAACTTCGAAGCATCTCGAGAAACCGGATCGTTGCAATTCCGATAAGAAAACTGCCCTTCTCTCTTTCTCTTTCTCCCTCTCTCTCTCTCTCTCTCTCTCTATCTCTTTCTCTTTCTCTTTCTCTTTCTCTTCCTTCTTCTCTCGTTTACTCTTCGCGGGCGCGGTTTGCACTTCTCCTCTTCCTTCGCCTCGTCTTATATACGCTCACCGGCACCTCTCCCGCACTTGTAATCCCGCGAGTCCGGCTCATACATATTATGATTACTTTCGCGTGAAATCGAGACATTCGTCGTATGAGCTAGAGACAGAGAGGGAGGGTTTATAATTTACAGCAGAAAACGTCGCGCGTATGCATGAGACAGCAGGGAAAGGAGGAAAATTTAAAAAGCGCGTCAAAGAAAAAAAAAGAAGAATAAAGTAACAGCTCTATCTTTTAATTTTATATCCAAATATATATATATATATATATATATATATATATATATATATGTATTATCTAAAACCATTGACGCGAGTTTCTCTCCTTCCGATTCAACATGGTAAATGTACATACGTAGTCTGTCGGATGCTAAACAGACTTAGTTCAGCGTCGGCGAATCGGTTTATGGGCCGGAATAATGGGCCGAGCACTCCGCGCGTCTCTTTGTTATGGCGCACTTTTTGAAAAAGCAAGTCCATATAATCTATATGGATACACACGTGTCTCCCTCCTCCCTCCACTCGTCCCCTTTCCTCTCGCAAAGCTATCACGAGTCACCGACGACTGCAAAATGTATAAGTGCGATAGCACGTAAAGTAACATGGCTAATTTATCGCTCCTTTGAATTGCGTTTGACGCGTCCTGTTTTTTTTTTTTTTTTTTTTTTTTTTTGTATATGTAGATGAAAATCTAATGCAAAGTGGCATTAAATATATGAACGGAAGATTTTCACTTTCGTGTTATTTGCGTATCTCGATTTATTTTTACAGGATATTAGACTCTCTATTCATACTATCATTCTTCTTAATCAATTAAAGATGGAAGAATATTATTAAATTTTACTTTGTTTATTGTTCCAAACAATATTTTTTACGCGATAACGTCTAATTTTTCAAAAATTACAAGAGAAAAAAGTATCTCATCTTGAAAAATTCCAAGATCATAAATTCTATCCGTAAAAAGGAGAATCCATATATAGAGTGTTTCCTAGTAAGAAAAAAAAAAAAAAAAAAAAAGCCTGCGTGTGCAACAATGGCTCGTACAAGGACAAACGGATTCTCGCGAGCGCTCTTGATTCGTCTTCCTCGTGCCTTAGACCTGAAACATCCGCGTGAGCACTCAACGTTACCACGCGCCGGCGACGTTTTATTTTTATTTTCCTTGATGTATATTTTGAAAGGATCTCTCGGCTGCTCCGAAAGTGCTCCGGAATCGAGCGAGCGCAAACATCGCGCGAATCGTACGCGTTGGAAAATAAAAAATTATGAAAAAATACCACCTTGAATGAGAGCACGGTAGCGTATAATATCGGTATTGTGTGTGATGCATGCGTCGTGGAACAAACGTACATTAGATAAAAAGAAAAAAAAAAAAACCGGATAAATGATCGCGTAGATAAGTTTTATATGGATCCGTTCCACTAAATGTAACTAAATTATTTGTTTCACTTATTACATTTATTAGTTCGTATTTATATAAAAAGTATAAAATTAAAAAAATTTAGAATAAAATTAATCGTCGACGAAATAATTAATTGTACTTATATATTAACATTAAATAGTTCATAATAGATGTCTAAACTTTAAATTATGACTAAAAGTAACGCAATATTTTATTACATCGATTACACTAATTTTACAAACGTTTCACGTTTTTATTTTTAAACGCTGTAGCGGTGCATCAAACCCACAACCGTGCGAATTAATGCAAAAGGCGCGTTCGTCGGCGCCCGCGCTGAACAATTAAACATGTCGCCAGAAAGAAGTGGGTATTCCACGTCAAAGAGGAAAAAGAAAAGTATAGACCCAACGGGACGTATACTCGTTGGCGCTTATATACGCGCTTAAAAGCGAAGAAAGAGAGAGAGAGAGAGAGAGAGAGAGAGAGAAAGAGAGAGAGAGAAGAAAAAAAATTCCTCATTCCTCACGCAGAAAGAGAGAGAGAGAGAGATGTAAAGACGGAGAAAAAGAGATAGAGAGAGGGAGAGAGAGAGGTAGAGAGAGAGAGAGAGAGAGAGAGAGAAATAGCGGCTCAGATAAAGGAGGGGAACGAACTTCTCCTCCCGACTCCCCGAAGAAAACAATTACTCCCATCGTCGTCGCCGTCGTCTTCTTCGTCGTTGTAGTCGGCGGCGAGTGCATAAATAAAGAGCGCCACAATGCCAGAAGCTGCCGTGCCGACGCCACCGCCGACGCCCCGCGGATATTTGCATTTTCGAGAAGTGCGCGCGCGCGAAGAATGCGAGGGAGAAAATAAGAGAAGAGTAAAACCAAGGCACTACTTTATATATACGTATATAATTCTGAGGCGCTACCCACTGAGATTCGAGTTCTCTTTCTCTCTCTCTTTCTCTCTCTCTCTCTCTCTCTCTCTCTCTCTCTCTCTCTCTCTCTGTCTATCTATCTATCTCGGATTATAAGTAAGACTTCCGGGAAAAATGCACGAGAATGATTAAAAGGAAGTAAAACCTTTGATGAGTTTGTTATTATTCCTAATTATCGCTATTAGTTCGGCCGACTGTTGGATTTAAATAAGCTTTAAATTAAAATTGTACATTCTGATAATTACAAGTTACAATTTGTCTTACTTAGTATACAAGTGATTTATGCAATGTAATTTTAATAAACGAATAATTAATCTTTGAATTTCAGAATAGATTATCGTTAAATGGCTATTGAAAATCAAATTAGTACATTAATACAAGTTATGTATATAATTAATATATGTAATAATATTAAGTATATACGTAAGTTAGAAATGTTAATTACGAGATAGTCATATATATATATACATATATTTTCGATCGCTATTTTATATAAATATAAACAAAATATCCAATTATGTTAATAGAATTTTAAAATATGCACGAGCCATATGCCGCGTGGACAATTTCATCGGAATAGCTTCTTTTTACAAACGTATCAGACGGGCGCGCTCTCGAAAGAACGAGTCGTCGACGCGAGTCCGTTGCGCACGCGTATACGAGCGCGCGAGAGAAAGAAAAGCGCGGACTTTTTGTTCCCGTGCGATAAGGATTCGTTCTCGATGCGCTCATCTGCTTGTGTATACGAGAAGTGGACGTTGTTGTCGTACGAAGTCTTTTATTAGTAAGATAGAAATAACCTCGCTGGACTTTTGTTCGAGTAGCGAGCGAAATTAGAAAAAAAAAAAAAAAGTAAAGGCGAAAAAAAAAGAGGAAAGGCGAACTTGAAATGTTTCAAAGCTATATTTAAAAAAAAATATAATGAATAAAGCTACGTTTTATTCATTAATTTGTGTTTTAGACAAAAATATTCTTCGCTAAAGATTTGAGTTAAACCGTTTCAGCAAATTTAATGTTTGAATTTAAAGTAGGCAAAATATAAAAAAATCGAAAAAAAAAAAGTAAACGACTATATTTTTGTAAAAGTTAGTAAGGTAACATCGGTAAAAATAATACTCGAGATATAGATACAAGATAAAGTCTGTTAAAAAAAGAGAGAAAGAGATGAAAGACGAACGAAAGAAAGATAAGCGAAAGTAAAAGTTTACATAAAGAGAAAAAAATGTAGGTTGCAGAAGTATTATAATAGAGGATCAGGAAAAGCGCGAGTCCCGCGAGGGTCGATATTGGCAAGTACCAAGGACGCATTCAGATCGCGAACGGACGAGTCGAGGAAAGGAGAACGGGGAAGAAGGGGGGGGGAATCGTTCCTGGCACGTTAACACGAGACATCAAAGAACGCAAAGTCGAGGAGTCGTCGTTCGGCTTGGAATACAAACAGGAATTTCAAAGCCGTTTAGTCGTTTGCGAGTTGGATCGGCGACACGAGGCGAAAGAAAGGAAGAAGTTTTAGATATAGAAAAGCCCATCATCCGATTGCCAAAACTCTCTATTCGATCTCGAATGGGGATGCGTATACATTTGAAAATCAAACTCATCGCCTTCGTGTTTTTTTCTTCAATTTTCTTTTTTTTATATCGTTGATAAGAAGAAAAAAAAAATAATCGACGACTAACAATATTATGAAACACAATCGCATGTGTAAAAATTATTTTTTATATGCCTTTAATTGCATTTATTCTAAATTTAGTACACGATAATTTTATTCAAGCATCCAAATCGGGAGATATATACAAATACGACACAATAATTTTATTTCGATAAGAGTGTCGCATACATTTTTAGATCGTATTTTTTCATTTATAAATCTTCATTTATTAAAATTGACAACAGCACAAAAGGTTTTCAAAATATTTACCCATCGCTTAATTTAAAAACATTTTCATTGTCCCACTCGAGTTAAAAGTATTCTCTTTGAAAAAAAATAAATAAATAAATAAATAAATAAATAAATAAATAGAATCAAAATCATTTTCCTTGCAAAGTTACACTTGCAAAATCGAAGTAAATTGCTGGCGCATATTCGAGCACAAACTCATCGAGAGCTCGGCAACTTGCGTATATGTATTTATATATCCACACGGCAAAGTAGAAAGCAGCGGCAGTATCGTTGAGTAGCTTCGGCAAGCGCCCAAGGGACTCGAACGGCTCTCGAGGGGGAAAGGAGGGCGAAGAAGTTGGTCGAGGATTTGCTTTGCGAACGAGGGAAAAGCGATCTCGCCGACGTCGCTTCGTCTCAGGATCTACGGACGAATGCATATGCGCGCGGCGCGGGAAGAATCGAGGCTGCTTTCGTTGAGATCGTAACTTGCCGCGCGTGACTCTTCTCTCTCCCCCTCCCTCCTCCTCCCCTCTTACCCCTCATACCCCCATCCCCACTATTTCTTCCACTCTTCTTTTGACGAGTACTCGATAGCTTTTAGGAAAATTCTTGCAACATGCGGGCTCTCTGTACTCGTATGCTGCTTTTGTCTCGATGGACCGTTTTATGTACATTTGAGTATATAAATTTAACAAAGTTTTGCTTTTAAATGGTGAAAAATTTTCAAGAAATTTACTTATCAAAATTACCAATAAAATTTTATAATAATGAAAATTTAAAATATTTACATAATTATTAAAATTTAAGGAGTATACAATGTTTATTGAAAATATATTATTATATAAAACTTTTTAAGGGGAAAAAAAAAATAATAATAAATAAACGAAATGCAAATTGAATTCCGTCGATTTACGAATTATCTAACGACAAAAACAATATCATTTCGTCTCGCTGAATTCGTCCTCGCTCTACTAGTACTTGCTAACGCTGCCGTTTCACACATAAGCAGTTGGCGTTGGAAAACGCGTAAAATTGATTAAAAATGGAGCTTTTTTCCCATTGAAAAATAGCTTGTCGAGAATTCTCAGGATGAAGGGATGATGGAAGAAAGAGAGATAAAATTCGAGAGAGAGAGAGAGAGAGGGGGTGCGGGCAAGTCGCGGCATGCGATTGAAGGCCGGAGGGGTTACTCGAGCTCCGTTTATCTCTACCCCTCGCTCGGATCAATAATACCACCCCGTCGGTCTTGCGCACGCGCAATTCGTCAGCAATTCTCCTCCGTTTATACGTCCCACCATAGCCACCACCACCGTCTCTTTCCTTTCTCCCACCATCTTTTTACACATGTACGCGTAAGTATAGAAACACGCAGACACGCGGCGCATTCATAGCGTCATCAATATTATACTGGCGCGAAATAATAACCAGCGCACTTATTGTGAAAACGCGAGTGTAAGAGAGAGAGAGGGAGAGAGAGAGAGAGAGAGAAAGGGGCTGGCGTTAAAAAAAGAGGGAGATACGCAATGGGAAGAGGCGTTTTAGGTTTATTCGCGCGCTGATAAATTATGCGTGTAAACTGTTGTATGTAAATCCGTCATGGCGACATGACGAATGAAGCCGCTGTATGGAAAGCGGGGAGAACATTAAAGAGATGGACGAGCGCTCTCGTGCGATTGTAGCGTCTCGGCGTTATTTTTTATGAAACGGAAACGCGTGGTTATTTTGAACGCTTTATGCGAGCGTTGATTGATTCATTTCGAGAACGATTAGAATGTGTTTTGTTTCGATACTTTTGTAAGCAATGGAAATAAAAATATCGCGATCCGATAAATTATAATTATTTATTGAAGAAATTAAAATACGAGTAGTATATATATATATATATATTTATTTATTATCCAACTATTTCTTTTTATATCCTGAAAAATTTATATAATTAGTTTTTATGTATCAAAATTCTAAATAATATTACAGAATATAAAGTGATGTAGTGAAATATTTCTGCATAATATTTAACTTCATTCACAAATGGTAAACTTGATATGGTAAATATAATATATAATTTAAATAATAATTCTAAAACAATATTACATAATATTGAATTATTAAGAAATCAGTTAGTAAAAGACTCATAACAATCGTATCAAGCTTATTACTTAGTTTATAACAATCGTATATAGCTCCAATGAATTTTTAAAAGAATTTAAACAATCGATTAAAAAAAAATTTGATTGTGTTTTTGTTTTTGTATAACCTATAACTTGTTTATCAACTTTAATAGAATACATAAATAATTATAAATTTATAACGACCTGACGGCTATATTTACGCAATGCAGATTATGCAAATCGAAGAATGTGGAAATCGACTCGCTGGATCGAACGATACGGCCTTAAAATTGCCGGCGACCGATGCCAGCGTTGAAATATTTCCTTGAATTCACATGTGATCAAAACTCGTTTGCTTCTTTAATCAGTTCTCGGCCGAGGCTCGTGAAGTGTTGACCGCGATTAAGTCTGCATCTGACCATGCTAATAATTTTACTATTTTATTGTTGATATTTGTTACTAAGTTTCTATAAAATTAGTGATAGGCGATAGATAAAAGTAAGTTTAATCGTTATGTGATAATCATCGTACGATATTTCACACGAACGAGTGATTTTCAATAAGTGATTTTAAATAAGAAATGTTTTAATGTCAATTTTATCACAGACAATATTTTAACCTTGAAATAATTTTACTACTTAAAAGATAATGCTTTATCTTACGAGTATAGAATCACGTGTGATATCTATGCGGAGATCTACTATTGCTTCATTCACGCGTGCGATCGATTTTGCAATAATATTACACCAATGCTAAAAGATATAATTCCACGGATAATGTGATATTTCAACGACATGAAGTATTAAAATTAAACCGTATATAATTTAATTGCTATTGTAAATGTTTGATTAATGTTTTTAATTTGCTTCGTAAGGTATCGATAGCTATAAATCTTAAATATTGTGTTTTTTTCAGGTATTTAACCAATTTGTCCTGTATAATATTTATAAAATGGCGTCTAAACTGAAACAATTTTTTACGAAAAAAGAAACTAGAGATTATTTTATGAGGTTTGTAATACAAAAATATATTTCGTAACTTGAAAAATAATTATAGACATAAAAACTATAAACGAATATTTAAGAAATTATAGAGTATTTACGGAATAAATATCTTTAACAATAATATAAATCTGCTAAACAAATTTGTAATTTACTAAAATTTTTAATATAATAATTAAATATTTAACAATTATAATAATAAAAATTTTTTATAATGAATAATAGCTCGTTAATAAGTTGACCACATAAATATACATAATTATTATTATTATTATTATTATTATTATTTTTTTTTTTTTTTTTTTTTTTTTTTTTTATAAATATTCATATTAAATACTAAAAAAATTAATATATTAATATATTACTGATAATTGATATAATTAGCACGCATTTTTGGGGACCGTTATGCAATTGGATGATTCCCATTGCAGCAATATCCGATACACAAAAAAGTCCTGAAATTATCAGTGGGAAAATGACTTTAGGTAAAAATATAAATTCGAATCGTATACGTACAATAAAATTGTAATTTTGAATCTCAAAATAATATTTTTTGTTGTATACTTTTAGCTCTTACGTGCTACTCTATGGTTTTCTTGAGATTTTCGTGGAAAGTAGTTCCTAGAAACATGTTATTGTTCGCTTGTCATACGGTCAACTTGAGCGCACAGCTCGTACAAGGTTACAGATTTCTCAAATACCGAAGATCGTTAAAAAAATTAAAAGCAGCATAGTTGAACGTTTTTTAGTTATCTTATGTTTTAGTAACGTTTACAACAATAAGACTACAGTTGTTATAATAAAATTTTTTAAAGACAATCCGTCTTTAAAGATTATAAATTATTTATATTTACAGTATAGATTTTGTATTAATGGAAAGTATATGTTAATATGTATAAAATAATTATCAGATGTAAAAATTTACCGATTTCGTTAATATTTTCGCTTTAAAATTTAATTCATAGCTATATTCAATAAAGTCATTTGAAACAATTTCACATTAAGAATCGTTAAATTGATTCATTGTATAAATAACATTGTGATTAAATAATTTATACCAGAATCGTATAGAGCTTTTGTCGAAAAATGTCTCTTTTAAAAAATTAAAAGATGATCGTTATACAAGTTTATTTTTAATCATGTCATATTCATCATAAAATTAAACGGGAAAATTTCACGTATATTAGTAACGATACAATCTACTTATTTCAAATTATTTGATAAAGTTATCCTTAACCCATTGGATGTATCGTCATCAATATAATAATATACAGAAAAGTAATTGTACCAAAACAATTTCGATGATTATTTAATTTTAAAAAATTATCTATCCGTAAGTAATCCAATCGACGAATTTTCATTTAAAAATATGACACTTGATGAATAACGCCACATTTTCCTCTATATACAACCCAATGGAAAAACATAAAAACGGACAGAATAGAGAATTAAATTCGGAATGGAAAAAACGTGCGGGGATTTTACGTATGCGTGCGATCGCAAAAACGCGAATTTTATCATCTCCTTCGCCTAGGATCGTTCCGCCTCGTTGGCGACTTCTCGCTCTGGCTTTGCGAAAGGAGCCCGATGCGTGGCACCCTGTCGCTTTTCTTTCTCTCGCATAGCTCCTCTTTCTTCTTTCTTTCTCCCTCTCTTTTACTCTCTCACTTTTTCATCCTTTATCACTAGTTTATTTCTCACTGTATACGACATTAGCCCGACTCGTACGTGGAAATATTTGTTATTGCAAAACAACGTTCGGAATATTTTTTAAACGATTACGATTCAACTGTATTTTCGTAAACTATATAGTTGTTATAATAAAAATGAAAAAAAAAAAAAAAAAAAACAATGAGAATATAATAATTATTGTCAACTTTATTCTCAAAGTTAAATTTTAAAAAATATTTATTTTATTTTTTTCATTGATTAAGTCTTTTGCAAATAACGATTAAACTTTATCTACTTTATTTGATTATACTTTAAATGAACCAATTGTTATTAGGAACACATATCTTATGGTATAAGATAAATATTATTATTTTTTATTTTTTACATTATCATATCATAGATTATTGCAAGTAAGATATGAATAAATATTTAATTAATATCGATATTGAATTATTATTTTTATCAAAATATATATTATTGATATTTGTGCATATGAATTTGTTAAAATAATGTCATAAATGTTTTTGGATTAAATATTTAATGTGACAGATAATATGAATATTTGAAAAATTATTTGTTTACATTTTTAAAAATAAACCGCGTTTAAAATAGAATAATCCAATTTATTCGTAAGAAAAAGTTTTCGCAAAATGATAAAGCCACTTTTCCATGCGTACTATTCAACCGTCTCTTTTCTTCCTATAAGTCACATCATCCGTCCCTTTTTCCCTCGCTCAGCTTTCCGCTTGTATCCTTGTTACAAGCTCGCGCGTCGCCTTCGATTTCGCCCGAATTCGCCAGGATCGAATTATTCGTCGTGCCCCCGATCGGATTCGACGAATGTATAAGAAGAGCAATAATTTTCTCCGTCTATTTGACTTTTCTCTTTCTTTCTCTACTTTCGTCTCTGCCGCTCTTCTTGCAACGGCGTCCTTCCTTTTCTCAAAGGGGGAAAAGCGAATTCGGCTTCGGGGATGCTAAATCGCCGGCAGCGGCTCCAGCCGCGTTGGGGTCACTTTATGGCCTCTATCCCTCTCTCTCTCTCTCTCTCTCTCTCTCTCTCTCTCTCTTTCTCTCACAACCGTACATATATAAATCGCGAACACATGCGCATTCATGCGCGCGCGAGAAATTTCAGACAGGAATTCGATGCTCGCCCCCGCATTACTAAATGCGAAAGAGAGAGAGAAAGGCGACTCTTGATATGCCGTGAATTTTGAAGAGGAATGAATTTTCAATTTATTTATCGCTGGGAGAAATTGTTGGCGAAAACGAATTTCTTCAGCGATTAAATGCGTCGGGAATGTGATAACAAATGACTTCTAACATTTTTAAACATTTAAAAACTTTATTAACGGATTATCCGAATTTTTTTTAACCGTTTAAAATATAATTACTATAAGTTATATGGCTAATATATTTAGATGTAAATTCAAAGGAACGCTTATTTATATATTTACATTTTATTTAATACAAAACATTATACTGATAAATATAGCCATTTCGGAAGATTCACAAGATTTTTTAAATCGCCCAAATACCGATTTTTTTTTTTTTTTTTTTTTTTTTTTTATATTCCAAGCATTCTATTTTTACAACGCATACTTTATTATTTATTAATTGAATCGCTTTGATTTTTCATTGCTTTTCGTAGAAAAAAAGGTAAAAATATCTTACGGGTATTAAACGTGAATAAATAAAGCAAATAAATAATTTATTGGAAAAAAAGAACACATTTTTTCACTTCGGAACTCGAACACTCGCCGTTACTTTTAGACGTCATAGAAACCCGTCATTTTTCATTTTCCCCTAAATTTTATATAATACTATAAAAATGAGATACAAGTCACTTTTATCACTCGAATGTTCTGTGCATCCAAAACAAAATTTAACGACACTTTGCATCGTTAAAGTATAAAATTAAACAAAATAAAAGATTAACGAAACGAAAATAAGTTCAGACAACATACATTAGGCGTTAGAGGGAACGAAATGTAGATAAGAAAAGAAGCTTGGAAAACCTGATCCACATATCCCGTGAACGGCGGTTCACTTTGCTTTGCAAAAGAAAGCGAGAGGGAAAAATAAAGTGGAATAGGTCCACCCACGGATGCTCGCTATAAAAGCCTCCCCGACGCTGAATATAAATATAAACGACCTTATTAGGAGCTAACATTATACGGGACGGAGAAAGCCGGGTCGAGGCGTCGTTTTGCATTCGTTGAGTCTAGGGATTTTGCGCATCGAATGACGTCATGAGAATCGATCGGTCCCCCTTTGTTTGCCGTGAATTTAAACGACGATGGCTTTAGGATTTCAACAAGAATAATTTACCGCGTTTTATTTTGTACTGGATAAAAAAATGTTTACTCAAAATCCGTAACAATCTTCGTTTCATAGTTCGAAAAACTCAATTAAAAAAAAATAAATAAATAAATAAAAAAAATTTTCAAGATAACGTCACTTTTCACGATCAAGACAGTTAATATCTTAAATATCATAATTTTTCAAAACGTGTGCATACCTCTTTATCGAATAAAGTATAAAATGAACATTTTAATTATACGCACCAATAAAATTGGCATTAATTTCTGCGCGATTAGCAAATTGACTGGGGCGCGTGAGAATGCATAATTGAACGGTGCGCCGAAAGTCGGGCGGCCGGCTTGATAAGCCGAAGGGCGCGCAGTGGAGCGCAAAGAAAGGGAAACAAAAACAAAAATAAGAGAACGAGAGTCGCGAGTTCTGCGAGACTGATTTCACAAACAAATGCCGACGATTGAATCCTGGCAACTCGCAAGATGGATCGCTCTCTTTGAATCGCAGATTGTCCACTCCCTCTCTTCCTCTCTGTCCTCTCGATTCCGTATAGAAAACGCTCTGAGCAGGGAGTAAGGGAGAGTAAGAGAGAGAGAGAGAGAGAGAGAGAGAGAGAGAGAAAGAAAGAAGGTCTCGATCGAATCCGTTGTCGCACAGCGACGAGAGAGGCCTTGCACGGAGATCGACAATTTGCCACATGCCTTTCGTGTCGTCGTCGCGCGAGACGCGACGAGATTGCCGCCGATTTCGAGGCTCGGGTAAGGACGCCTGGATGCCGGCGTACCTAACGTTTTACCTTTGTCTCGGAAGTTTTTTGTCGCTCGGACGCTTATACGCGTTACGATCGTTGCCGCGATTACCGATTGCCAGCGTTGAAAACAAACGATCGACGATATATGCCCCGGACTTATTATTTATTCGACGTTGATTTGTATCGATTGCTGGCGTCACCGGTGATTAGAGCCGATCGCGTTTGAAGCGAAATCGATGATAAAAATATATTTCTTTAGATTATCGCTTGTTGCAACAATGTTTCTTTTATACCACCTATAATACGTTTTAAACTAAACTTTTATTATTTATCGCTATTAAATATTTTTATAACTGTTCAGTTTGAATAGTATAGTATTTTATTTTATATAATATAACCAAAGTGAAATTGATCGCAATGTTTTTACAAGGTGCACGTATACAAAAATTACTTATTTCGATAAACTTTCGTGCGGAATGAAAAGAAAAATTGTGAATAAACCACGCGAAAACCTCAAGGCAAATGAACTATAAAGCGGAATAGTTGGATTGTAAAAAAAAGATAAAAAAAAGGCTCGTCCATCGAGGGTCGACGATCGTTTCTTTACCGCGACCCTCGATGAAAAATTTCTCTCCTCGCACCGCCGCCACGATCTTTAAATTAAGTGAACTGGCTTATGACGCCCGTGTAAACGTCTCAGGCCGAATTTCTTTTACATGGCAATTTCCAGTAAAAAAAGGAAGAGAAAGAGAGAGAGAGAGAGAGAGAGAGAGAGAGAGAGAGAGAGAGAGATAGCGCACGCGTGTGGGGAGAGCTCGTGAAACGCGTGACGAATTCGACGTGCGGAGAAAATATATGTCTGCGCGTGCGTACGTATACGAGCAAAGTCTTTGGCGAGGGTGAGAGACGAAACGAAAACGAAGAAAAATGAAAAAAAATTGAGTTCGCCCTACACTTGGCACGATTTAGATATGAATTAAAATTTATTGCCTGTACGAATAAAGACATAAAAAGTCACTTTTTATTTTTATACGAATTTTTCGTTCTGATATACATAAACTATTCATAAATTTATTACGGTTCGATGAACATTAAATTGTGCTCACGCGCGACTTGTTTTCGAAAATTTTAAATAATGTTATTCATTGGATATGTAATATTAATTGTTATTGGCGAATAATGTCAATATTTAACAATGACACGAAAAGTGAATATTTAATATTGAGGCTAAAGATTAATTCAGATATTACAAACGCAGAAAAAATAATAAATATGGAATAAAAACAAAAGAACTCTGGAGTCCGCAACGTTAGGGCAAAGAAGAAATTTTCTTTTAAAAATTGCATCGCACGAACGCTTCTTCTCAAACCATTACAATAGATCGCACCATCGGTACGATGCTCCAACGTTCGTAAAAAAGGTCCTCGAGTCGCCCCTCAAAAAATAACACGGCACCAGTAACAGCTCGCAGAACAGCCACCGACCGGCGCCATAAGGTTCGTGAAAGTGCCTATGGAGCACTAAAAAATCATGAGGGTATACTATTTTGCGAGCGCATGAATCGTCGTCCGTTAAAACGATTCGTTCGCATTTTTTTTTTTTTTTTTTTATTTCTTTCTCTTTCTGCTCTACACTCGTGTGTATTTCCGATGAGATGTCAAAAGTGCCTCGGCCTCTAAATGTTTACACTCGTAGTTTATTATTTTATTTATTTGATGTAGGTCGCTATTTTTTTTTTCTTTTTTTTTTTTTGAGGTTTACAATTTCTTAATAAAATCATAGTTCTGTTATAGAATAGTATAAAAATATAAAATTTTTAAAATTATATAAAATTATATCGAAAATACACCACATCGGCACGTTTCGAAATAAATTTTTATGTTCAACACTGAAACTGCAATCAAATGTGTAATATTAGTAACCAATTCAAAATGTTGATTTTTAATATATTCAAATGATAAAAAAAAAAAAAATCATAAATAAACATCATCATTTGCACAATAATAAGGGAAAACAGCGAGAAAGCGCGGCATCTGCGCGAGTAAACGAGGAGTATCGAGCGCGTGTCCGTGTGTGCGCGCGCATAAATTACCATCACCGTACAATCGCGCAACACAACTGTGAAAGTCTTGATCAAAGCCGAGGCTGAGGCGCTTTGACAGGTATATCGCGGGCGTGCTGCATATTTTATACACGAGAGAGAGAGAGAGAGAGAGAGAGAGAGAGGAAAAAAGAGTCGCTCGGGGCGTTATATATACGCGGAGCATAATCCAAAAGCCGATGTGCGCGTTTCTGCGTAAGTGCGTTTTCGGCCTACATGGCAACGTAATCCTCGATCGGGGGTTACTTCTGCACGTGTGTGCTTACGAGTGAGAGAGAGAGAGAGAGAGAGAGAGAGAGAGAGAGAGAGAAAGAGAGGAGAGACGCAGGGGACATCTTATCTTCGTACTACACGCGCGCCCAACGATAAACAACCCAAGTTTGGATTCGTGAACCGATCGATTTCGAGAAGAAAGTTTCCGACCAACGAAATGACAAAATAACGTCTGCAAACGACGAATTCATTTGTTTTATATTAAAATTATGTGATTTTTAATATTTATTAACCAGTTACGTTAATTTGTATTTTCATATAATCAAATGTTTGATGAAAAACAAATATTTCGTTGAAACATCTTAAAGCGAATGAAAACTTTACGCGACGATAAAACATAATTCAATAATAATCGCCCTTTCCAGTTAAAAAAACATTCTCCCTTACGCAGTTACTCGAACGCACCGGTTTCCGTAAAAAAGCCGGCACGACGAGCGCACGACGGAAGCCAAAGAGAGACCTCGAGAGATTCTATTACGTTAAAAGTGTCCACGCGCGCGTTGCTTCTTCGCGCAATAAACAATCCCCCGCTCGCAGGACTATATGTATATACGTATATGTATACGATATACCCAGAGAGAGAGAGAGAGAGAGAGAGAGTGAGAGAGAGTCGCGCGTGTGCGAGAGAAGCTGCACGCGCAATCAAACGAGTAGAAAAGGAAAATAGAAAGAAGACGAAGATGAAGAGAAAAATGCTTTATGACCCGTAACGTTGCAACCCTCGGTTCACGGCAGTATACGTACACTTACCGGCCACCCCCGCCGCTCTACGTGTTTACGCCTGCGTTTTCGTCTCCCGGCGAAAATTTTTCTCCCTCCACCCCTTCTGCCTTCCCCTCACCCTTCCTCCATCGTCCGTATGAATAGACGACATCGACGCGTCGCTCAATATATTAGGGTTAGAAACTCTGGAAAATGTATATGTATGCGCGCGCTTATGTACGTACGTGTGAGCCGACTCGTATTCGGGGCTGGGAGTGAGGAACTCGAGACGAATGATGCATAAATCATCGACGTGATCGAAGAGAACATTATATTTATGGCTGAATTTTCATATTGAAAAATGTTGACTTTTTGTCGCTTTCTTATATGCTTCGCGTACTTTTCAATGCTGTTTTATTTTGTCTTGATTCGAATATATATTTTCTCGATCTTCATTGTCTTTTTATATCTTAACAAATATTTTTGTGTTTTAAATATTTTATTAATTTATTTCATGTATTAATTTATTAATTTATTTAATGTGTTAAGCATTTACCTTAACTTTATTACGATGCCTAAAACTTAAATTACTGATATGTAGATGATGTAAATTTAATATAACTTTTTTTGTTTGACTACACGATTTTATTTTGTATTTATTTTTTTTAAATTTATCAAAATCAATTTTGGGATAGTTTCAACCTCGATAGATTATTTTTGTTATCTTAAGTTGATATGAATTGTTCTGATGAAATTCATTTATTGATAGCCTTATAAATCTATATATTGAAGTGAATATGCCGATTGTTATTTTAAGATTTTGAATTTCAGTTTTACAACTTTTACTAAAAATACTTATCTTTTTTTAAAACCTTACAATATGTGTAAAAAGTAAAATTCACCTCGATGAAAAAACTATGTACTATATGCATTAAACGTATAAATTTATAAGAGTAATCCTAAATCGCTTTTTCAAAATAACATTCAAGATGACAGAGGCGGCACAGGTCGCTCGAATTTATTTACAGTCTTAATCTTATCTCAGTCGGACGTCAGGGAAATAAATACATCAGCTTTCCCTCTCTGTCTCTCTTTCTCTCTTACTCTTTCACATATCAGCTTTACGATTTTCTATAAAAAGTCCAGGGGATTCAAACATACGATTATTGAAGATCGCTTGCGCGCGGGTAATATCTCTCTCAAGAGGGAAATTCTCTCTCGCGGGTGTATAGGTGGATGTGTACACGTATAGATACATCGAAACCGAACGGGCAAAGACTCAAAGTCGACGGGGCCGAGTCACTCTTCTCCCGATGGGCTGAATAATGAAAGAAGGCTCTTTGGATATTCCAGCGCGGTGTCAATCCTCCTAGTCCATCGTCCGAGGCTCTTCACCGCCGAAGCTTTTCCACTCGCTCTGTTATGCAGGAACGATTCGAACTCTCTCTCTCTCTCTCTCTCTCTCTCTCTCTCTTCCACTCTCCCACTCTATATAAAACGGAGGAGTTAGAGGAATATTCCGAAACGTGAAAGACGAAATGGTATACCGCGCACAATCGCCACTGCGAAGGGGAGAAAGCCGATAGGAAGGAAAAGCGCGGAAGAGACGCGGGATCGCTGGACTTGGAGTATCGGCCGGAGTTTGAAGGATATTTTTTATTCATGTGACGTGTTCGAGGGCGCGGAAAAAACACATTCTGCCAATCTAACCTCTCTCTCTCTCTCTCTCCTCTCTCTCTCTTTCTCTCTCTCACCCTCTATTTTTTACTTACGAGGTATGCACGAGAGATAAGCTTATACGTGCACGCGATCGTGCGCGTGGACCTCGCGAAGGAGAGAAATATTACAAAAAAGCGTTGCTTTCTCGATGTCCGGAGAGATCTTGATATTAAAAAAAAAAAAAAAAATTCAAAAAAAAAAAAATTAATTTGTGCTTTATTTTAGTTTTTTTTTTGGGGGGGGTAATAATTCACCTAGATTTTTTAAAATAATCTACGATTCGGTGAAAAAAATTATTAAATGCATAAGAGTGTGACGTATAAAACTTATAAAGCCGTTTTTAGCACCAAATAAAACGAGTATGTAAAAAGGGAAATCATGTTGAGTGACCAGAAGAAAGTAAATGATGAAAGGAGAAGGAAAATTAAGGGACAGTCTCGAGAGACTGGAGGACCACTCGGCAATCGTTTCTCTCAAATATTTAATCACAGTTTCCAATTTTGTCTCGTTTCCAATTTGACGGAATCTTTGCACTACTTCGCTTATAAAACTTTTCTTGCGAAATATATTAACATTTATCAATTTTTTTTTTTTACATTTTCTGTAAAATAATCAAGTTATTCGTTATTCTAACAATATTTCATTATTAACGTGGTGGGAAAAATATTTACAAAACAAAATGATGTCTTTTAAAAACGTAGAATAAACATATCGTAAAATCCTTAAAAACAGGAAGAACGAACGGGTAAAAGTCACGACTTGTAAATTTTTCCAATTTTGCACAATTAATCGCAGTCGGGAGAAGCATGCGAGAATAACAAATGCTAAATCAACTTCTCGGACGAAAATTACTATTTAGATACAAACAAGAAAATAAAGAGCGTGCAGGGAGTCGAAAGAGCGAGAGCAATCGGACGCTTTCATTAATCAAAGAATTACTGACAGGCAAAAGGTAGTTTTTCCAGCGACGCGGATAATAAATAACCGGAGAAAACTTTCTTCATCGCGAAGCGAGCGTGCGAGCGCTTGGGACGCGTGTACACATACGCACACGTACACGCTTGGATTTCCGCAGACTTGGAAGTACTCCCTCTCTCGGTCTCTTTCTCGCACACCCTCTCGCACTCCTACACATGTATGAATAACGCAGTTCGGAGCTTAAAGGAAGCTACGACGACGACGACGACGACGATGACTACAATGGCGTCGAATAGAGTAAATGCGGTATAATTAATGTAAGGAATTGCCATCGTCTTTTACGCTGCGTGTATGTAAGTATACGAGCAAAAGAGAAGAGTAAAGGACAGCGCTACACATGTGTACACCCATACGTGGAAGTTTGCTCGAGAAGCGAGAGAGAGAGAGAGAGAGAGAGCGAGTGAATCGTTGTAAGGATCGATATCATCGTGCATCCGTATATGTATAAGTATATTCGTGGACAGTTGATATACGAGCGATGCTGAATGTGGAAAAGCGTTCGGCCGGCGTATATAAATGCAGGAGGTACCATAAAGGTTATCGATAACGATGCGCCTCGTATATATTGCGCGTCGAAACGAGCGGAAAAGGGTTCGGGAAAATTTGAGAAATGCCCGATGAAATTATTTATGTTTATTAATGTTTAATGCTTACCCATCTGTTGGCTTTATGTCACAGCCGAGCTCGGTTAGATATAGACATTAATTATTTTTCTGCGCTCGATCAATTTTTTGAATAATAAGAAATTTTTCCAATCGATAGATTTTAATAAGAAATACCTAATAATGTTGATTATTGAAAATTATTAAAAATGTAAAGTAATGAAAAATTCTTTTATTATATTTACACTTAATAACATCAATGTAGGTGAAATTATGAAGACTAAATCTACTCGAATAGTAAATCATTTATTACGAAAAATACTCTATCGTAAAAAATATATTTACTACAGTTGTGTGCTATATTTGAAGAATATGTTATTAGTAATTATCTTGATAATTTTTGAAACTAAAAGTTTAAAGGAACGCAATTTAAATGCAAATGCGAAATCTATCCAAGCATTTCGACTGTAATTTCGATACTCAATAAGTAATCCAAAATAAAAACGTGACATGAGATCGCGACAATGCACGATAAAATAAAACTCGTCGAAGCTTTTACTCGCAAAGCGCACGGCGATACGATCTTGCTCTCATTTTCCTCCTCGTTCTCTCTCTCTCTCTCTCTCTCTTTCTTTCTCTCTTTCTCTCCGTCTGTCTTACTATCCCTGATAGACTCACGCGGAACAAGAAAATGCAACCAAGTTTCGTTAATAGAGCAACGGCGTCGGTATCGAGAAAGCCACTTCGGGTTTCCACTGCAATCGAGGGGCTATACTACTACTTCTCCTGCAACCCCTTTTCCTTTCTTCCTCTCTCTCTCTTACTCTCTCTCTCTCTCTCTCTCTCTCTCGCCGAGAGTGAGCAAACCAAAGATAGATAGATAGTCGTTGGTACGCCGAAGCTGTGTATAGGATATCAATGACGACGCGTATATAACTCGTCAACGTTGGAAATGACAGGCCGCCGGCGAGGGCCAAATGGAACTTCTAATGGATATATAAGATATAAAAGTTAACGCTAGCCGCGGCCGCTTCGAGCTCGAAAGTAGCGCGTGTGTGCTTCTGATGTATGAGACATCGCGCGTCCTCCTCTCGTCCGCTTTGTTGTTGTCCTTGCTGCTGTTCTTACTTTTTTTTTTTTTTACTTATGTCGGCATATCGTGTACATGTATAGTTTCGTAAATTTATCGGACTTCTTGGAAATAAAATTTGAGAGTTATTGGAAGATATGCATGCAAAATGATTGTTATTATTTTTGATAAAAATGAGGACAAAACAAAATTTTTTTTAAAACTTTTCATCGAGCTATCAAAATTAAAGTTGGTCAAATTCTTTATTATAACAATTTCGCATTACGCGAAGCATTTTACCGTTTACTTCTCAAAGTAAACAACAGCTGTATAATGCTATCGTTCACAAAATTTGAATGTATATTCTTGGTCGTCATTGTTGTAAGAAACAAAGAAACAAAGACACATCGGCGATCATTTTTTACCGGAACTATTCGAAAATGGGTAATCGAACAAAATAGCAAAAGCGGGAACAATCACCAAAAACGACGAGTGATGCATGTGCACAGTCGAACCCTTACCCCGTTCATTTCCCGCGTGACCGATCCGCGAAAATACGAAAGGGTTTCTCTCTCTCTCTCTCTCTCTCTTTTCCCTACACTTTTATACACATACAGCGTCATCGCTTTTGTATAAAACGAACGCGAAAGGGGAGCAAAAGCTTCGTCGCAGCTCTCAATGCGTCGCGACGAGAGTCGGACGATCAATCACCCGATCCGATGGCGCGCTCGATGGACCACCTTAGATTATCGCCGACGCTACGTACATAGATACACAACACATGTGTGTGTATGTGTGTGTGAAAGGGTTTGCACAGGCGGGAATATCGCGTCGAACGAATCATGAGAGCGAAAAAGAGAGGCAGAGAGTGGGAAAGTAAATGTACCCCCTGATTGCGTTAAGCCAACGACCTCTATTCGTTTCTTCCATCTCTCTTTTTTGATCTTTCGTCCACTAGCTCGAAGCTGTTCATGCGTGTCTATAATAGTTTTTGCTTTTTCAACAAAAGATGAATGTATTTCGTTGCATTCGGAAACGTAACGTACATTGGTATAAATAGTTTACGCGCTTGGACGAAGAACGTACGCTGTCGATGTTAAAATCAAGACAGAGTAATGTTTTGAAACAATGATTATTCGAATAACGTTTAAATACAATAGATCAAATCTATGCATTCGTGAATATTGAAAATTTGAAAGCTTTTCTACGCAAAATTTAATATTTTTAATTTACAAACGAATTTTTATACCGTTGAGCCGTTGAATGTTTGAATAATTAAACTAAAAAATACAGAGAAACGTAGCTATTTTATTAAAGGCACTTTTTACATTAACTAAATATAGTGCTTGTAAAGTGGATCACTCTGCCCTTAAACAAAGTAAGGGCGACTTCTTTGCTCTCTCTCTCTCTCCGCTTTCTTTCTTTCTTTCTTTCTTTCTCTTTCTCTCTTTTGCTTTTTACGACGTTTCTCGCTATTCCCGAGAGTAAAAGAATACGCGCACGTCTGTGTGCACACGCTCTTGTACGTGTACACGCCAAGACGCGAAGCTAGATCGTAAAATTGGAAGCGATGAAAAACTCGGTCCGACGAATATAAAGACATAAAAGTTGGATAGTTTATCGTTCGAGGAGCGGGCAATTTTGAATACGATTAGCTCGATAAAGTCGAGTAACTCGAGAATGGGATCGATTCGCCGACTTAATTTCCAATGGCCAGGACGCGGACCTCGGTCGTTAAAAGAGAGACAATGCGCATCATCGCCCGTAGAATATGAGAATTTTAGTGCTCGATCGGTTGTATATATCAGTGTATATATACCGAAGGTGAATTTCTCGTCGATTTCATTTTTACATACATACCCATACAACGCGACTTTCCTTCATCTCTGTCCGCTCGACTCTTTACTTTCTCATAAAGTTTTTCACTTATTGCTGTTTTACGAGCGCATAATTTATTTTTCCTTATATTCGTTACACACTCGTTATCTTTTAAGTATGTCGTATGAATTTAAATAAAGAACCTTACGAGATTTTTATTCGAAAAATAATGCTTATGTTTTATAAAACTCTATCTGTGTCGTTTATATTATTTGCGTTATATCACAATTGATTTTTACGTATACGTGTAAATTCCACAAAAAATTTGTATGTATTGCTTTATAAATGAAATTATCTTGACAGATAATGAATCGGTAAGTTTTTATACAAATTTAAACTACTTTACAAACATTAAAAAAACCATAGTGTTATTGTTTTTTTGTTCAATAATTTAAAAAAATAAATAATTTAAAAGTTTTCAAATTAAAGTAATTGTAAAAAAAGAAGATCGTGTAACATATATATTATTTGTTTCAATAACACAAAACATTTACAATTTGTACGTTCCACAATGCCATCGACAGGGACGACAACGTAATGTCCAAAAAATTACGAAAAATCTCACCGCGCGAGCAAAGAAAAAGCGCGCCTTTGGTGTTTGGTGTGTGTGCGCGCGCGCGCGCGCAAAGTATAAGAGAGAACGAACGAACAAGCGAATCACGTATTCTCTTTCCGCGTTATGCATGGAGGGATGTTCTCATGTACACTCGGAGGGTGAAAGCATTGCGACGGCGGAATACCAATGCGCCCTGGCTAAGAGAACGAAAGAGAGAGAGAGAGGGAGAGAGAGCAAGAAAGATTCGAAACCTGACGAACAAAGGTCGAGCTCTTCGTTCGCGTAGGTTTAGAAGCGAGGGAAAGCCTACTAGGAGAGAAAAAGAGAAGAGGAATACTCGAAGCGAGTATAAAAATGTGTTCGTGCGATGTCAACAAGAGAAGAAGCTCGTGAGATCCGGAGAAATGGAGAAACATCGTCTCGCGCATACTCGCACCTCGTCGACGCGTGTACGCTTCGCACGAAACGTAAGCGGCGACGTGCTGTATACGGAAGACGACCATAGAGGAAGGATATGCGTGAAAGTAAAAAAAAATCACCAGGATGTACTATGACTGACGATGTTTAATGCATCATTTCTTACATCGTTTGAATGATGAATTAACTAAAACATTGATTAGATTTTGAATTTCGTTTGGTTTCACTTTTTTTTATTGAAATTTAAAAATAAAAATTATTTTTAAAAGTTCGAACGAAGCTCTAGAAATTTAAGAATAAACATTGAAAAAACAAAAAGAGTCAATAGTACTAAAATTTTATCGAATAAAAAATACTAAAATGCGTTTAAAACGATTATATTGAAATCATTTAAAAAAAAAAAAAATATATAAACAATCACATAAAAGATTAAAAATATTTACAACATCTCAATTAACCAGCGGAATCTTCTAAATTAAAGAACGGAAATATTAAACTTTTGTGTACAATTTCGTTTTTTCTCCGCCAATTTCCACCTTCTTAACGATAGATGATTATTTGGAAAAAGCTCGCGTGCGCAGCTGCAAAATGGAGGATAAAAAATGTAAAAGAAAAAAAAAAAATACTTTAGAAATACAAGTGGAAGGAGTCCGTGGTACTGACGTCACGAATCCGAGCTTCGTTTCCGACTTCCGGCCTTCATGATTTTCGCCCCGTCAAGTCCATTCTTCCCGAGCCTTTTCCCCTCGAACCTTTCATTTTTCTGCTCTCTCTTGCGCGAAAAGGTCGCGAAAGCTTCTTTTGTTGACGGTCTCGACCAGAAGAAATAGTCTTTCTTCGCACCCTATTATTTGAATAATGCAAGCTCCCTCTAAGAACTTGTTAACATTTTCTTCTCCCGAAAATTGTTCTCTTTTTTCTTTTCGAAATCAAAGTAAAAGTAAATATTTATTATGAATTATCTAAACTAAAAATTGCTTCCATTTTTTCTATAATTTTAATCTTAATCGCATAGTTAACCAAAATTGTCATAATGTAATAATATGATTTATAATTGTCAGTCATTATCAATCGTTGTCAATGAATAATTGATTTTTAAAATAACAATCAAATCATCTTTAAATGGTCTTAAATTACCTTTTTACCGATAAAGAAAATTATAATCAAAAATAGATAAATGTCAACCATAGAAAAATATTAGTATTTACATTTTTGAAAAATAAACATTGGCTTTACGTAAAGAAAATCCAAAATCCGATCCTACACGCTGATTATAATATCGCGATAGATATAAAAAAAATTCGTTATCCCGTCCCCAAGTGACCTATAACATACCGCAGTACACGCATCTCTTTTTCGGTTCGACAAGCAAAAAAGAAAAAAAAAAAAAAACACACTTGAGATTCTTCGACGACGGCCGAAAGGAAAGTGGAATTGAAATCGGCTTTTCGAAATTACACGAGGTCTCGACTGCCTGATAACATTCGTCTAGTCTTTATATATGTATGTGTGTGTGTGTGTAGCTCTTTCCCTCGGGAGATGGAAATGCAAACACGTAGCGCGAAAAGGAAAAAAAAACCGAAAGAACGTAAGAGGGAAAGCGCGGCCCTTCCTCCACAACTCGAATATATCGTTCCTTTGAGGATTTTGGCTCTCGACACTGCCGACTCCTAAACGCAAAGCAAACGTAAAGCCCGCAATTTCGCGAAGCTTTGAAGCCGAAGCGCGCGAGCGTACACACACGTATGTACACGTGCGCGCGTATTTTCATACACATCATGTACATACGCGTGTAGCACACGTTTTCCCGCGCATCCCATGAAAACTGGAAAATCTCACGTGCTTTTTTCATACGATATACGTTTTCTAATGAAGAATACAAATTATCAAAGGTGCGTTTTTCAATTTCTTTTTTAATAAATGAATTCCTCTACTTTTTTATTCGTATCGCAAGCATGTAAATAATGCAATACGCTAAAAATTTTAAATTTTGAAACTACATCGAGTATATTGAGCTTAAAGAATTTTTGTAAATTATGATATTCACTGTAAAAATTAAGTATAAAAATTATTTTTAATTAAACATCAGGAAATCAATTGGGCTTATGAAATGTTGCAGGTGGCGACACCAAGTGGATAATAATAAAACCTTTTCAAATAAACTGTTCTCTGGGTAAGTACGTCACAAATAATACATTAAAAAATATTATGACAAAAACATACGTATTTCAATATTAATTCATTGGATTTATATGCAAAATAAATAAAATATATTATAATATTTATTAATAAATTAATGAAAAACTAAAACAATAAAAATTAATTTTATCATTAAAATTATTTATTGCTATGAATTAAAATAATAACACAGTTATCAGTTGGTAGTAATTTGACACCAATCCAGTTAGTAAAAAATTTATACCAATCCGCAAGTGCACATGCAAGCGTACAAGCAAGTTGGTTGCAAAAGTCGGAGCGCAAAGTTTGCCGTCGACTTATAGTTGTTTTGATTGACATCTTATAGCAGTGGAATTTTATTTTACCAATATATACATACTGTACGATAATTTTTTAAAAATACTTATCAACATTGTAGTATATGTTTGAAAGTCATTACTATTAAATTTTAAGACGTTTATAAACTTAAAATTTTTAAATATTAAGACTTTCTCTTTTGAGAAATTATAAACAAAATTTACAAAATGATTGAAACAAAATGATGCAAACGGTATAGTTATTTTTTGTAATTTCACAATGGTAATATAATTGGTGATTTATTTTTTCATTCGTTTAAAAATAAAATGTTTTTTTTTTTTCTTTTTTATTTTAAATATACTTTAACTGAACGCAGTAGCGTAAGAATTAAGCAGAAGCATAACATTTAAATAAATATTGAAAATAATTTACTTTTTAGGTAATTCTATTTTATATAAATTTTATACTAAAAATAATGTTAAAAACTTACATAAAAAATTATTAAATGTTATTTATAGCAGAAAAAAAATGAATTTCGAAAAGTCGCCAAAAATAGATGTCAGTCTGTTTATAAATTAACTGCAAAATTTGCTTTCCATCTAATGCTGTTGTTTATAATTGTTATATACGCGCATTAACAGGTTGACTACAAACAGCCTCGCAAATTGACACCAACTTTAAAAATCAAACGCTTGCAGTAAACTTGAAGTCAGATAAAGAATATTTCTTAACACATTCCCTGCCGCGCGGGGCGTATGCACCCCACGCTGAACTTTCCATTCAAGCCATTTGGTATTATCATTGTAAAATGACGAATTTTTTAAAAATTAATTATAGTATTAAGATGCCCGTAATTGACTGCATAATGAATTTTTAAAAAATTCTTCATTTTACAATGATAACACCAAAGAGATTGAACGGAAAGTTCAGCGTGGGGCGCATACGCCCCGCGCGGCACGGAACGTGTTAAATGTCAACTTTTGCAATCCTGATTTTAGAAAATACTTTCTTCTTGTAAAATATCATATAGCTTTTAAAAACATTATCGTACTTACAAAAAATTCATTAGAACGAAAATAAGAATAATTGTAACTTATTTTTCAGTTAAATACAGCTATTCAACTATAAAAATTAATTTGAAGTGCTATATACAATTAAAATAAAAAAAAAAAAAAAAAAAATGTATGCACAATTTATCTTTGCAATATTGTCAATTTTATTCAATATTTTAATATTATAATACAATTGCTAATACAGTTACTAAATACAATTATTAAATACAAAATATAAAATTAGTATTTAGTAATCGATAAAATTTATATTACTTGAATTCTTTCAAATAAAGTTTAAAGAAATTAAGAAAGATTTTTACAAAATTAAAGTACTGACAAAAATAAAATAGAAAATAAATTATCATGTGAAATATTAATTTTATTTTCTTTAATTATAAATAATTAGATATTAAATACAATTAGTAATATATTAAATGATATTAAATTTTTTAATACAAAGAAACATTAATTTTCACTAAAGATGACTTATTTCATAAAAATAAATTTTTTAAACATAAAAAATATAATTATATTATCAGTTTTGTATTTTTAAATAATTATCAGAATATAAAATTATTGAATATAAATTTGTATTTTATAATAATAATGTTAAATAACTTAATTTTTCAATTTATTTTTTTAAAAATATTTATTTATACATTAATGCTTAAAAATTAATTGACTCAAAAATTAAAAATAATTAAGTGAAAGTGTAAAAATTTATTTTAAAGTTTTTCATTTTTTTTTTTTTCAAAGCTTAAAATAAAATATTTTAATTGAATAAAATTGAAACGTCTTATAAAAATTATATAATACATTAATAGCTTACCAAATTTTAGAATAAATTTCATATAGTATTTGTCTATTATTTGTTTATTACTAAAACACTTTTATGTATCACAATAATTTTTTATTTAATTTTTTATTCAAAAACTATAAGCAATTAGCAACTTTTAAATTAAAAAATACTCAAGAAGTTAAACACTGAAAAGCTGTGAAAAGACTGATGAAAGTATTGCTTGACACTCCTGAGATGCAAAATGGGAGGGAAAAAGAAACTCCACCCATTGGTCTTTTTTAGCTTCGAGCATACGAAAGGGGAATGTAAAGCCTATAACAGTCTACCCTTTTTTATTTTTACCCCACCCTTTCTTTCAAAAGCATATGTATTGTCCATGAATTTAAATCTAAATCTGATATTGGTATTTTTATTCTTTTTTGTTTTAATATCATATGAAAAAAATTAAAAATATTTAAATTAATATTCATGAGTTTATAGTACAGTTAAAAATTTTAATTTTTAATTATAAAATTTTTTACGCTCTAAAAATACCAAATAATTTATTCTAAACTATTGAAAACATTAATAATAATCTTTTGTTATCGTATTAAAATAAATAAAAAAATATTTTAAAAAATGAACTTATTAAAAACATAAATCAACATTCTAGTCTAAAAAATTATTATTAATTTAAAAAAAAAATCCATAAATTTTTAAATAAAAATTACATATTAGAAAAATATTTAAAAAACGTTTCATTTTATGCTAAATTTAATAAATATTGCAAGCTAAAAAAAAAAATTATTTTATTAAAACTCTGAGAATTGATTATTTATTATAAAGAAATACAAACAAAGGAATATTTATAAAATTTTTAACACATACTATACGATAAAATAGAAATATTTATAACTGATATAATTTATAAAATGTTTATTATTATTAGTATTACTTTATTCTTATCAATAATTCATCACTTAGTGACTATTAATCTAAAATAATTATCTGATAATACATCACTAACACTGCACTGAAACAGAGACGATGGAGGTCACTGCTTGACTGAACTACCCTCCTGACGTAGACCTACCGTCAGGCTCTAGCTACTGTTGTGTGCTATACCAGCAGAGACTGCTATTGGCTGATCCCTTTCGGAGGAGCAGCTATCAGGGTGGTTAAAGAGAGACGTAGGTCTACAGACTCTATCTTCGTTGGTCCTTTACGTTCCGTTCCCTTGCATCACATCTTAAATCCCTTGACTAAAGCGTGTACCCTTTACATTATACCTACATGACAGGAAAAGAATTGTCAACTGTTTTTTTATGATTCTAAAAATATTTATTGAAATCAATTCAATTGCTCAAATATATTTAAATTTTTATAAACAATATATTAAATATTTACACAAACCATCTTGTAGTATCCATAGTAAAAATATATTTGTTTTTATTAAAAAATATATATATAAATTGCATAGCTAAAAAAAAAGTCAAAACTTATACTACCTAAGAACCCTTTTTATTAGCTACCCTTTTTTATTATAAAAGGGGTGACACTACCCCTTTTTTAAAAGGGGAGACTCCCCTACTGAAAACAAATACAATCTGTTCTTTTTACCCATGCATTTTTTTCTACTCTTAGTATCATAATACTTTACACATTATTTTTTTCTCAATATGCAGTAGAAACATTTATAAATCAATGATAACAATAAATTAAATATTAAAAACAAAACAAATCAATAAACATAACCCTAAATAATTATCAAAGTTAGTATTTTATCACTAAATAAATACAAAAATTTGAAAATATTTGTAAATTAATTATTTTAGATAAGCAAAATTAATTGCTATTTTTTAATAATTTTAAATTAATTTTTATTTTAATAATAGTGTTTGTCCCTATCACCAAATAGCTAAATCAGCTGATAGCTTTCAAAAAAAGAAAACACAGAATGGTGGCGCTGAGAGTTCTGCGCTCTAAGGCGAACCATTTATTGGCTAATTTAAACGCGACAAATTTAAAGCTTAGAAAAAGATTTATAAATATTGATAGCCTAAGGTAACAGCCAGAAGTCCAAAAAGTATTAAAAAAAAAAAATGTATGCATTCTTTGAATAATGAATAAAATAATTGCAATTATTATGAATGAACTGTACAAGTGCATGCAACACTTTTGATTATGGTTTTATAAAGTTTAAAAATTTCATGCGAAATAAGAATCGAGTATTGATGAATTCGTACGCATCTATTTTTGCAGATAGAAATAAGTAAAAAAAAGTTGTTAAAATAAATCATATTCTGAATTTGTACAAAAAAATGAAAATGGAGGATTTATTTAAATTTTTAATGTTTTTTAATAAAATATAACAATTAATCACGCTTAAAATTTTTTTTTATTAAGTATAGTAAATAGCAAAATGGCTGCTGTGCAGCAATTCGATTTCTATAACTTGTTGATTTACAATGGTAGAGTATTGAATTAAAAAAAAATTTATTGGTTTAATTAAATTGAATCTTTATAGTGATATATGAAATAAAATATAATAAATTAAATAAAAAATTAAATAATGTTAAAACATAAATTTGAAGACGTTAAAAAAGTAGTCCACAGCTGGCTATACAGCTATATTTTGTAAATTATTTTTAACCAAAATCGGTGTATATTAAATTATTTTTAACAAAGGCTAAACGAACGATATGTTAAAAAATATAAATCATAGTGTATTGAATGATTATCAATGACGTGGAATGTTACATAATATTGCCACGACAAAATGCGTTATCTGCTTTTTTATAGAGAGCTAAGGTCAGTATGCCTGCTGATTTTGTCGAATAAGGTTAGTTTATTTCAACTTCTCAAAATATAATTAATTCTTCAACATTTACTTCCAATATGCTTACTAATACTAGCTTTAAAATATATTCTGTATTATTTATAACTCTGTAAGTACTTTCCACAAAATGATTATGAAGTTTCATGTAAATCATGCTAACATCTTTTCTGAGTTTTTTTCACTGGGTATTTATAACTAACACTGTAAATATATTCTAACTAATATTTTGTAGATTTTTATACTAAATTTCACATAGAAAACAGTTGCTCAAACTTTGAGATAATGGCAGATGAAACACGAAATATTTTGGTTACGGGAGGTGCTGGTTATATTGGTTCACATACGGTTTTGGAACTTCTTAATGCTGATTTTCAGGTGGTGGTTATTGACAACTTTAGTAATGCTTATAAAGGTGAGATTGTTTATAATTGTAATTTCTCTTATGTATCATAATAATATCGTTTAGAAAATTAAAAATAATTTTTGTAATAATTAAATTGTTTAATAATTTAATATTATTTAAATACTTTCAGGAAAAACAAGCGAAAAGCCAGAATGTATTTCTAGAGTTGAAAAATTAACAAATAAAAAAGTAACATTTATTGAGTGTGATATAACTGATAAAAAATCTTTAGCAAATATTTTTCAAAACGTAAATAATTATATAGAACTAATTTTTAACTTATGAATTTTTCAAATTTACTCATTGTGCATAATATTTTATAAAGCATAAATTCTTCTGTGTTATTCATTTTGCTGCCTTGAAAGCTGTTGGTGAATCATGCACAATTCCCTTAGAGTATTACAAAGTAAATGTTGGCGGAACAATAAGTCTACTAGAAGTCATGAGAGAAAACAATGTCAAACGATTTATTTATTCAAGCAGCGCTACTGTATATGGAGTACCTGAGAAATTACCTTTAACTGAAGATATGCAAACCGGAAATTGTACAAATCCTTATGGAAAAACTAAGTATATGGTGGAAGAAATTTTAAAAGATCTTTGTAATTCTGATAAGGTATATATTTTTCATTTTATAAAAAATATAAGAAACTCTTACTAAATGTATAAAATATTTTAAATAAATTGTAAAATAGAAATTGATTTGGAAAGTATATTGAAAATTATCTGAAAAAATTACAAAGATATTATTTTAATATTTTAATTTTTCATTTATTTTTAATATTTTAAATATTAAATTAAAAAATAAAATAAATAGAATCTTCATATATTAAACAATAATTTTTATAAATAAAATATTTTTAAATAATTAAAAGCATTTATAATTTATTTTTAGATATTTATTTAATAATTAAATTTGTTTTACAGACTTGGTCTGTTGTATCGTTGAGATACTTTAATCCAGTTGGTGCTCATCCATCTGGAGAAATTGGAGAAGATCCGAATGGTATTCCTAATAATTTAATGCCTTTTATAGCCCAAATTTCTGTAGGGAAAAGAGAATTTCTTTCTATTTATGGCAATGATTATGATACTTCAGATGGAACTGGTAAATAAAACTAAAATTGATATTTTATTTCAACAAGAAGCATGATTATATATTTCAACTTATTATTATATTCAACTTTACAATTGTGTTATTTTTGTTTTGTAATGAAGGAGTACGAGACTACATTCATATTATGGACTTAGCATCGGGTCATGTGAAAGCATTAATTTATCAAAAAACAAAAAATCCTCTCGGTTTTCAAGCAATAAATCTTGGCAGTGGCAAAGGTTATTCCGTTTTAGAAGTTATAAATGCTTTTGAAAAAGCTTCAGGAAAAAAAATTTCATACAAAATAGTAGGACGAAGAGCAGGTGACATTGCAATAAGTTTTGCTGATGCTTCTTTAGCAAAAAAATTATTAGAATGGGTTGCAGTAAAAAATATTGATAATATGTGTAGGTTTATTTTTATTTTATAAGATAAATTAAATTTTATCGTCAAAATAAAATTTTAGTTAAAAATTAAATTTACGAATAAAGAACATAAAATTTATTAAAATTAAATATACAAAATTAAAATTATCAAGAAGTTTTAATAATTCAAATATATTTGTTATATTCTTTAAATTTTTATATGAGTGAATTATAAATTCAAAATGTTTCTAAGATAATTGTGATGATTGCAATGATAATTTAAAATATTAAAAATTTAATAATTTATTTTTAATTTATTAGTAAAAGTAAAAATATTAAAAATGAAATAAATAATAAGGGTTTTTAAGATAAATAACTAAATAGATATAGTATTTAATTTCCTATGATGAATTCTATTATTCTATAATAAAGTCATAAGCAGATGTTATAAAATGAATAATTTTTTCAGGTACAGATACATGGAATTGGCAACAAAAAAATCCAAATGGTTACAGTAATTGACAACAGTCAAATAATGGAAAAAATTTCTGAGATCATTAAATTCATTTAATAATTATTATTGATAAATATTATTTTAATAATTGTTAAATAGTTTTAAAAAATGATAGACGTTAATACCATTGGTGGTTTAAAGTTACCAAAGTTAAATTAAAGTAAAAATAATTTTCTTAGAATTATGTGGAATCTCTTGTAATATATTTTATAAATGTTAATTACGTTGATAAGAAAACATTTTATTTTGAAACTTTATGTTTAACATATATGTATTTATTTATATGTGTTAAGAAATTCTAGTGTGCAGTGATTATTGGCTATATACAATTTTTATATTTATACTTTAATAAGACAATAAATATTTCTTAATAAATAAAGATTATTTTATATATACTTATAATACCTTATTATATAACATATTATAAAATTAAAAAAGTTTATATATATATATATATATATAGTTATTCTTTATCTTATGTAGATACTTAAGTAGAGTCATATTAGTAAGAAGCTTCTATTTATTTTTCAAAGATGGCAGTGAAAATCAATTTCATACTTGACATACAAGCTTCGTATTTGTCAACGACCTTATTCAAACTCATGTGGTATAATAAAAAGCGGAAAATGTCAGAATTTAGTCAATTATTTTGACATAAATGTGTAAAATTAAAATTTTAAAAGAAAATATTATTATAATGGTAGTTTTAAATATTCATCATCGTCGAAGGTAGCATAGCAAACATGACTCCAAAACGAAAAGTATGTATATACAAAAATTTTTCAGGTTAACTGCTTAAAAACTTATGTTACATTTCAATGAAATATCCAATGTTTACAAAATATATGATAAAAAATGACCTCCTTAACAGACTACAAGTTCAGAGTCAACATCTTCTACTAGCTCAGGCTCTTCATCTAGCAGTTCTTCAAGCTCTGGAAGTGAATCTAGTTCTTCTGATTCTGAAAATTCTAGTAGTTCAGCAGTTAGTCAAAAAGTTTCAGATTCAGATAAAGTTAAAAAGAAAGTACCTCTATCTACAGCTCGTCATGTTAAATCTAAAACTGAAACAAATTCACAACCTGTGGAGCCTAAAGGAAAAGAAAAAGCTATTTCAAAAGCCAGACCTGTTGTTTATTCCTCTGAATCTGAAGAGTCACCAGGAAAAGGAAAACAACAACCAGCTAAACGAAAACTACCGGCAAAGCCAAAAGCAACAGCAACAGTTGCTCCTGTAGTAAAGCAACAAAGGCCTGTCAGTAAACCAAATCCTACTCCAGTACAAAACAAAAATGTTTCGCCCATAAAGCCAGTTAACAAAATAAATAAATTTCCTAATGGTTAGTTATAAAATATAACGAATCAACTTTTTAGTTTTTAAATCAAATTTATTTATAAATTAGAATAATTTATTTTTATTATATCTTTGAAAATAAATTAGTATTCATTAAAACATTTAAATAATATAAAAACTCTAATTTAGTATTTAATTTATAATTATATTTATGAAACATTATTCTGATTAAAATAATGTTTTGAAATTTGAATTCTAGTAGCCATACCAGCAGTTAAATCAATAGATAAAAGTACTAAATCTGCTTCAGAACCAGCTCAAAAAAAACTAAAAAAGAAAAGTATTTTTAGTCCTGAAAATAGTAGCGAGAGCGATAGTGGTATTCCAACTAAATCATCAAATGTGAAACCTAATAATAATACTGTTAATGTTCAGAAACCTCAACCTCAGCAAGCAAAAGTTAAACCTACCGAACAAAAATCTCGACTTCCAGTTAATAATAGACCAAGTAAATTAATTATTATTTCAAGTACTTAATTTTTTATTTGAATTTTATAATAAAAGTTACTTTATCGCAGGTTTAGTTACAAAACAAATAGCTAAATCTGACAGTTCAGCAAGTTCTAAAAGTTCCGGTGGTTCTGGTGGATCTGGATCTTCTGCTTCAACAGACAGTAGTTCTGACTCGGAATCTTCAGAAAGTGTAGCTAGTCCTCAGCCACAACCAAAAAAAAAGGAACCTCAACCTATTTCTAGACCTATGCCAGTATCAAATACTACTACAAAACGAGCGGCAGCTTCTGTTGCTACAGTTAAACCACAAAAAAGTATTAAAAGACAAAGTAAATAAGTTTTTGATTACTATAAATTTTATTCATTTAGTTAGTGATTTTTTTAATTTTAATGAATAAATGAGTATATATATATATATATATATATATATATATATATATATATATATATTATATTGCATTATTTTTTAATTTTATTTTGATATATCATTTTTATTAGAAAAGAAAGTATAAAAATTTCTTCTTTGATATTTAATTTTGTTTAATAAGTGTATCAAAAACTTTTATTATTTTGGTTTTGTTAAATAATACAAATTAATAATTTGTTGCGAATTAAATTATAATTATTATATGAATTATATATAACTAGATACCATAAAAAGTGAAGATGAAAGTGAAAATGCTGATACTGATAAAGAAATGGAAGAAAATATTTCTGAGGAACAAAATAAGCCTTCAGCAAAAGGAAAAAGAAAACTTCAAACTAGAAAAGGAAGTAAAACACAACCCCAAATGAAAACTATTGCTAGCGATTCTGAATCTGATGCAGGTAATAATAATTAATAATAAAATTATATAAATTTTATGCGTATATAAGATTCATTGAATGTTTTTCTCAGCTGACAGCAAAAGAAGTAGTACAAAGTCACCTAGTAAGCGGCCTGCACAAAGTTTGACATCTCGACAATTAGGATTGGGTTTAAATCGAAGTATTCCCACCAAAGGTCAAAGTTTTAGCAGTAGAATGCGTGTAACAAAAGAAAGAGAATGTCCACTAGCACCTGCTTGTGATTCTCGAGGTCATCTATCTGGAAAATTCGATATTCATTTTACATTAGAAGCATGTCCTATGTACCATAATACTACACCACAAGGGTGCATGTAAGAAAATGATTTTTATTCAATAATTTTAAATAAATATTTGATTTTCTTTTTTTTTTTTCTTTACAAAATTAACTCATAATGTAGTTTCTATTTACTTCTATTAAAAGTTTTAATAATTTATTAAATTATATTTGTAAATTTTATAGAGAATTTTATAAAGAAAGAAAAAAGCGGGATGATGAACGAAAAAGAATGATAATAAGTATGGGAAAAAAATCACCTAAAGGTGGTTATCAAACCAATGAGCAACGTAACTACCAATTAAAAATCAAAGAAATGCGAAGTAAATATAAAGGGCCACTCACAGATGGTAATGAATCTGATAGTAAAGGAGAAACTCAAGGAATTGACAAAACTCGACAACCTTCACTTATTGGCTTAACATCTGAATATGACTTGAAATTATTTTTAGAGGCTCAAGCTGCAGCTAGTGAAAAAATTGTAAAATTTCATTAAATTTTTTTTTAATTTATCTAATTATTTAAAAAACAATGCATAATTATAAAGTTTAATTTTATTTATAGGAAAAAGACTTGAAAGAATTAGAATTTGAGGGTGAAGGAAGGAATGGTGGTATAGGTACGCGTTGTGTAGAAATGGGTAAATGGGAGATGGAAGTTTGGTACCAAAGTCCCTATCCTGAAGAGTATAGTCGTGCTCCAAAACTTTACTTATGTGAATATTGCTTGAGGTATGCGAAAAGTAGACAAGTTTTAAGGAGACATAGGGAAAAGTGTGTGTGGAGGCATCCTCCTGGCCATGAAGTTTATAGGTTTGTTACATGTTTTCATTAAATGCAGCATATTTAATATCATATTTATGCTTAATACTCAACTATTTTGCCAATTTTTTAAAATAACATTTTTATTTTCAATTCATATTTATTATAATTGCAATTAATTGCAATAAATGAAAGCTGAATGAATTGAATAAATACTTTTATTTATTTTATAGAAAGGAGAAAATAGGAGTATGGGAAGTTGATGGAAGAAGATATAAACAGTACTGTCAAAATCTTTGCCTTTTAGCTAAATTTTTCTTAGATCATAAGACACTGTATTATGACGTAGAGCCATTTCTGTTTTACATTATGACAATCAATGATTCAGAAGGCTGCCATACGGTTGGTTATTTTAGTAAGGTATGTGGCACATTTATAAATTGTTTTTGAGAAATTTTATAAATTTATTAAAATTTACTCTTGCATTATTTTGGTGAACAAGACCAATATTTTTAAATTTCATATGTTCATGCAATAATCAATTTGTTCCTATTTACATTTTTTTCTTATAAATAGGAATTTATAAAAATCAGATGTCTAATTTATGGGAAAAATTTTATTATTAAAATTAAACATATAAATATCCCAAAAAATAAATCAAGTTTAATTAAAATTAATAATAATTTGCATTGGTTAAGTAAATGTATTTATCCATCGAGTTAAAAACCGTTTATAAATATCTCTTCCGTCTTGAAGAATCATCGGTCACTCGAAAAAAATTCTCAACACACCTCTTTATCGACCGAAGCTCGAATTAAAACTTTCATCCCCCTTTGGATCGGGTGCAATTATTCTCAATTTCATTTACGCCTCTCATTTTCTCCCCGAGCATATCCGCCTCAAGAAGACGATAGAGGCACACGATAAGCCCGTTTCATTCATGCTCGACTCCTTGGGGGCACTTCTTTCTCGCGTTGAGAGAGACTCGGTTGTGCGCGCGATACGAGGTCAAAAGGCTCGTGCCGGCGCTGCGATTTTAATCTCGCGGGCGCGAGTAGTAGAGAGAAGGAAAAAGGGAGAAAGATAGAGGGAGAAAAACGAACGCGAAATTTTACGCTGCGCGCAGTGCATTTGCGTGCATACACGCAAACGAATTTATGCACGCTCGATAAAAATTGTGCGTCGGTAAGAATTCGAGCGCGACGAGATTGGCATCGGGACGAAAATACTTCTGAGAAATCAGTTCAATTTTATGAGCCTATGACTTACGAATTAATTATTATTATTATGTTTTTAAGTTGCGATATTATCGGACTTCGATGCTAGAAAATTGTTACATTTAATTTACCTTTTATTTAGTATTATCATTTTATATTTTTGTACACTAGATCATTTATCATTGATTTCGAAAAATTTTTTTTAAATACTCCTTGACCTTTTGGCTAATGCCTTAGGCCATCACCAAGTATGCGTTTAAAAAATTTATTGCTGATTTGATTATGCGTATTCAAAGAATTATAACTTGTGGATTATTTTGAAACGCTATATGAAAAGATACTTTTCTTTAAACTTAAAACGTTTACTATAAAAAACAAATTTTTTAAGTTTTAAAATGTTAATGACAATAAAACTTATTAGAATAAATTAAATATAAAACGGCATATATCTTACATATATTAAAATAACATTTTAAAGCCAATAAAATATTTATATAATAAGATTTAAAAGAAATTATATACAACTGTATTTTATAATCCACTACACGTGTAGATAATTTTTTATTATAAAATTTCTCGTAAAATCAATTATTATATAAAAAATTTAAAAACTGATTCGAATAAATTAACGGATAGCGTACATTTAGATTGTTTATGATATCTGAATGAATTTTCCATTTAAAAAATTTATGAAAAAAAAAGTTATAAAATTTTTGACACAACTATAAATAATTATTTAAAAAAAAAAAAAAAAAAAAAAAAAAAAAAAAAAGTCGTTTTTAACAAAATAATGTTAATTTTTTTGAAGAAAAAACAAAAACTCAGTCGAATAATCTAATACACGATATGGCTAAACGAAAAGTTTCAAGCGCTGGCGTACAACAAGCTCAAGCTACAAACAGCTCGTGAGTAAATCGTTCGGAAGCCTTTTCTCAAATGTAATTACGCCAATACAATCACACAAGCGGTTGTTCAAGTCGGACCAAGTCTCTCTTTCTTTCTCTCTCTCTCTCTCTCTCTCTCTCTCTCTCTCTCTCTCTCTCATTCTTTTTCTTTCTTCTTGGTGTACCCATATACGCATATGTACATTTACAAGCGTACGATAAGTCGGTAACGCGACGACGTCGAGGGCAACCCCTCGTGAATGGCATTAATGCCGTCGTTTAGTCCATTAGGAGACGTGGCAAGCCGCTGCCGTCGCCGCCGCCGCTGCCGCCGTTGCTGCTTATATATTGTACGTCTCCTTTTTGCCGCGAGCGACGTGCCGGCGATTTGCCGAGCTGCCGGACGCGCGGTGTACACGACACGCGCGCGCGCACACACACACATACACACACAGACGTAAGTGTACATCGTGACGTTGGACGCAATAAAGATGCGGGTAAAAAAAAAGAGAGAAGTTGCCGCTCGAAGAAGAAACGATTAACGTCGGATCGCAACGCGATTGCGATTCGCGAATTTTTATGTACATAATGTAAGAAACGCGCGTACGCACGCGCCTGCGTACGGTTTATTAACATTCCGGACTTTTCGAGGCCCTACCGAGCGAAACGCCATAGCGCAGATGTGTGCGACTGTTTACGAGTCGAGCCGGGATACGATGCTTGAAAGATTTTGCACGCCGCGACGCTCCCGGCGTGTAATTTATTCTTCTCTTTCGGCTGTTTCGATGATAGATTGGCACGTAAAGATGCGTACTAAATTAGGTCGTCAGTTGTCGCAGTCGGACTCGACACACGCGCTCGTTTTAATGCGTCTCTATAGAATAATAAAAATTTTGGATTATGAAAAAAATCTTATAATTTTAATGATTAACGCATTGCATGAATATACATATAAAATGTTACTAAAATGTCGAATAACGGACATTTTTACTGTTTTTATTTATTATTAAAATAGGCCATTCTTTCATATTTTTGATTTTTCAGATTAATCGAAAAATAAATTACGAATGTTGATGAAATATTATAAATGATGATTTACTAACACGTTAATAAAATGTTTTTCATAAAAAAATCGCGTAAAATATCAAAATGGACTTTAAATACGTTTGGAACAATTTACAATTAAATAATTTCCGCAGCGCGAGTTGTAACATTAATTTAACGTATTTAAAAGTGTTTGACTTTCGGTAGGTAGCATCGATTTTCAAACATAAAAGTAACAACGGAACAAATATTTTAATTTATTAATTCGTAAAGGTTCGTTTGAATTTAAATATTTACATCGAGTATATAATATACATTAATTAAGCAATATTAAATATTTATTAATAAACGTCAATTGTTGCATGGGATTAATTTTAATGTCGATGAGTAGAATCAACTCACGCGTTAAAATCAAATTGCGTCATGTGAACGAGCGTGTCGGTGTGGTATGTTTGAAATTCCTTTTAAAATTTTTCAAATTTGCTAATATTTATTTTTAGAAATATTCAAGATTAAAATCTGTAACGTTTCATATATAGTGTAAGCAATTTTTTCACAAAGTATTCGATGCATAACGAAATATTTGACTTTATTACGTAAAAATAAATAATGCAAGGAATTTAGGAATTGAATTAATTGAATAGAATTATTAATTGAATCGCATATATAATTAAATATTTGTTGCGTCAAATAATATAAAATTCGAGACTCTAAATAATTAACACATACTATATTTTTACCGATTGATATTTAATAAATTGTAAGAATGTTTAATTAAAACTTAATTGAAAAATTTTATTTATTACAAAAAGTTATTTAAGCAAAATAATTTTAAACACATTTTTAGTAAATTTATGGTTAAAAACATTTACAAAATCGAATATCAACTGATTTTTGCGAAATAAGGATAAAAATATTTTTTACGCAATCGTTTCAACTCAAACTATTCGTCGAAGCAAAGAAAATTTGAAAAGCACAATGAAATCAAACTATCATAGAAATAGCCATCGCAACTGTAGCGTAGCTTCTCATTCATCCTCTGAATCTCTCAATCTATAGCTTAAGAAAAATTTTTCCTTTTTCACGACAGATTTCATCGCGCACCGACCGATAAAAATCAAAGTCAGAATCTCTCCCTCTCTCTCTCTCTCTCTCTCTCCCTCTCTCTATCTATTTTCCTTTTCACGCATTGGAATCAAAAAGTCAACGAGGAAAATCCATTTATCGTGACAATATAGCCCCGAGAAGACAAACGCGCGTATAGACGCAGAGAAGAAGAGAAAGAGATAGAGGAGAAGAAAAAGAAAAAAAAATTTATAAAAAAAGAGCCGGGAAAAAAAGATAAAGTCAAAAAAATAGAAGTATCAGAAGCGGAAATAGGAGTGAGCTAAAAGCGAGAGAGCGGGAAACGGAGAGAAAGAGAGAGAAAATGAAACGCGGAAAATCCGTCCATATACAGAGTTGGCTCGCGAGTCTTGCGCTCTCGCGAGCGAGGCGCTGCAGCCTAGCCTGCGCTTCCTGCGGTATTGTCGAGTCAAAATCTTTATCGACGTTCAACGACCCCGACCCTGGCTAGACGCTGCCGCTCGGGGATGTCGGCAGCGGTGGCGGCGGCAGGATACGCATACTCTCTCTCTCTCTCTCTCTCTCTCTCTCTTTCTCTCTCTATCTCTCTACGTTTGCTCGTACTCACGGTACTGTCGTTACTCGTGCTGCCACCGATGCTGGTGGTGGTAACGGTAGCGTACTTAAGCGTACGTATAGTACGTACGCTGCGCCAGTAGCGAGCGAGAGACGATTGGCTTCCCCCGAAAGAAGAGAGAGAGAGAGAGACAGAGAGAGACAGAGAGACAGAGAGAGACAGAGAGAGATAGAGAGAGGGAGAGAGGGAGAGAGAGGAAACGCGAGGGTACGTTCGAACAGCCCGGGGTCGCCGACTGAGGGAGGTGTGTATATGGCGCAGCAGCAGCAGCAGCAGAAGCAGCAGCAGTAACGGTAGCGAGGAGGAGCGAGGGCGTCGGCGACTCTCTCGCTCGGCGAGGCTCGAGGTCGACGAACTTTTCGCGGAGAGCGGCGCAGTGCGACGGTGCCGTAGTCGACGCCGGCGGTCGCAGCGCTGCCGGTGGTGGTGGTGGTGGTGTGGCGGGGTCGTTATTATTTCCCACACCCTTCGTGCGCACCGAGAGTTGCGCCGCCGCTGCCGCTGCTGCTGCGCTGCTCCCGGCCGACGACGGCGGCTACGGCGGCATCGCCGGCTTATACGGGGAATGGTTGTCGTGAAAAATGAGGTTTACCTTGCACACCGAGAGAGAGCTGGTGTGCGAAATTTTCGTCGTATGTTTTCACAGAGTTTTGGCGTCTTTCGCCGCTATAAATTTAAAGGGTCGATGAACCTCTGTGCTTTCTAAGCTTACAGGATCGTCCCAAAAATTTTCAGTTTTTTTCTTTCAATTCACCTGCATAATTTTGAAGTTTTTACACAAAGCTTTGATTATTTATAAAATTCAGGCTCCAACGTAAAAATATTTTATTACCCAAGTGTAATAGAAATTAGTATTTTAGTAAAAAGGTTTTTACATTTCAATTATTAAACTATATTTTTATGAAAATAATGGTTGACAACTTATATTGAATTTTTTTAGTACAATCGATGCAGAATAATAAACATTTTTTTTTATATTTTATTACCCAATTTTTTTGCCATTAAGTAAATAAAGCGATTTCGCAACGTACAGTAAATGTTAAATAGCAAATCGTGTTATATCTCGTAATCGATTTGTAGAAAAATTCGCTTTCGAAGTAGATTTTGTGAGGGCAACCACCTTAAATCTCGGTAACACACCTCCAAACCCCTCGTCAGTCTATCCCTTTCTCTACGATTGAGAGCTTGTGTAATTTTTTATATTTTTTATCTTTGTTTTTTTTTTTTTCTCTTTTTTTTTTCTGTACATAACTATCATACTGTAGCGCTTGTTTTTCCCCCTTTCCCTCTCTCTTTTTTATTCCGTGTCGTTTTTTCTCGCTAACGTCGTTTTTTCTCGTTCTGACTCTCACGTTCACACACACACACGCGCGCGCGCGTGTGCCGAAGCGAGAGAGTCGCGCGATGCACCCTCTCTCTTTTTCCCATCCTCTCCGCTTTCGTCTAGCTCTCTTCGCGGCCGCTGCGTAAAGAGGAACGGAGAGACGGTTATATAGTCGCGAGCTACTCTACGGCACGAGCGTGCGTCCCTGAAAACTTGAGGTCGGGAGGACTTCTTCGGTGGAGGGATCCCAGGGGATGACGGCGCCGCCTCTCCTATCCCTCCTACTTTTCCTCCTCTTTCTCCTCCTACTCTTCCCATTTTCTTCCCCTCGTCTCCTTTTCCTGCCGCTGCAGCCATCGCAGCCGCCGTCGCCGCCGTCGCTACGTTTCGGATGCCTTCCAACTTCCCGGTGAAAGCTGAACCTGTCGCGTCGCGGATGCTACGGGAGGAACAGGGTAAGAGAAAGGGAAGAGAAATGAGAGAACGAAGAAGGGAAAAAGGAGTGACGTAGATTTTCTTCTTCCGGAATTTGAAATGACTCTTTTACTTTGAAGACACGAACGAACCTTGGCTCTTCTTCCCTCTTTCTCTTCTCTTCCAGAAGAGTTGATAATTTCTTGCGTTAAGAGAAACTGCGAATGTCGCCCTGCTGGCGAGCTAATATTCCTGCTCTTATAGAACTAACGGATAATTTGTTTTTCCTTCCTCTCCTTTCTCTCTTATCCGTCCTTTTCGCGCTGTCGCGTCTCTTTGCGTAACTTTCCTTCTTTTTTTTACTTGTTTTTATTCTCACACTCTGTCTGTCTGTCTGTCTGTCTCTCTCTCTCTCTCTCTCTCTCGTCTTTCTCTTTCATGTGCAGCCGGGCGTTCGAATTTCGGCGGAGCTACATCCGCGCCCAAAAATTATAGTCGCTGCTCTTATGAGCATGCAAAATTTTATAACGTTCGTGAATGCGATTGGTTAAATTAATTTTGCGAGTTTATCGTTTCATTGCCGCTTTTTCTTGTTTGAGAGTGAGAGCAGGCGAGAAAGAGATGAAGGAAGAGAGAGAGAGAGAGAAAGCTGTAAACATAAATCTAATTTTAAACAAAAACACTAAAAAAGCTTTAGAGATATTATTTTATTTCAAATATTTAATTGACACTGTAAATGGTAATTTTTAACCGAAAGTAAATTTATAACCTTGACCTTTTAAATGACGATCTCGTATAATTGCTTTGCCGAGTGTATTTTAATCTTTTTTAATACACTGTTTAAAAGGTTAAATTAAAAAGTGAAATTAATTCAATCGCACAAAGTGTATTATAACTGAAATATACGGTAACGTGCTTCCGTAATAAATTGCTATCGAATACTCGTAATTTGTACGATAATTATTAATTCTTATTACCAATGGAAATTTAAATTTAAATTTTAATCGGTGTACCATTATATTAAAAATCGAATTAATTTAAAAATGATACCTTTCCATCAAAAAAACCATCGATGATAAATCATATCTAGATAAAAAATGTCTTAGTACACATTTGGTACACTTCAAACACTTTATAAATCATAATTGCATTTCAAATCTTAAGAAATATAAATTTAAATTTAGCATGAATCATTTTATTAAAAAAAAAAAATAAAAAATCGCGGCATTATCTCCCAGAAAGAGATAACAACGATGACAGTTTCGCTGTATCGCTTATTGTGAAGGAGGGAAAGTCAAAAAGTTGCGCAAAGAAAGTTGGAAAAAGATTTCGTTTCGTCGATACATACAAAAGTTCGCTCACGACAAAGAGAAAGAAAAAAAGGCGATCAAAAGAGAAAGAGAGAGAGAGAGGCAGACATACAAGCACAGTCAGAGAAAGAGAGAGACAGAGTGAGACAGACTACAAGAATAACGTCGCAAGCTTTAACCGAGCCTGGCAAAATGAAATCGAAAGATCGTCGATGAAACGCGACGTATCGGTAAATGGAAGCTCTCTCTCTCTCTCCTCTCTCTCTCTCTCTCTCTCTCTCTCTCTCTCTCTCTCTCTCTCGTCGTCACTTACGGGAGATATACGAGTGTCGGACAAGCATCGGATAATTCTAGTCGCGATGTGAGTGCACAGAAGCTTAGGAAACGTACGCGTTTGGAATGCGCTCGTGTGCATTGACGTATAGTGAGTTACTTACGCACATCCACATTTATACCTGCTCGTATACCTATACTCTCTTCTTTCTTTGTACATGTATATATCTGCTTCACGCTCGCAGTACTCTTTACCCATCTCTCTTGGGAAAGGGAGTGTATAGAGAGAGAGAGAGAGAGAGAGAGAGAGAGGGTGTCGGAGCCTACCCGACGCGAGGGCGTATTCTCTTACCAGGTTTCTCTCATGTGTATATATATGTGCGTGCGTCGTTTCTGCATCGCGCGCTGCTGTTGCTGCTGCTGCTATTACTTCCTTACATAATGCTTTACAACGCTTTATAATTTGTCGATGGAAATCGAGCCGATGTTCGTGCTTCGTTCTTTTTTGTAATTTTTTTTTTTGTTTTTTCGTTTCATATGTATACCTCCTTATAAGCCTTAACCTAACCTTTTTCTCGCGATAGAACAGTTGTTCTTCTTTGTTGTAAGTGTGACACATGACTCGTCTCTTTATTTTCTCGCGCATATTAATTTCTCTTATTAAAAAATTCTTAGAAAGTTAAGCAAGTATAAGATATTAGATGGTTAAAAAATAATAACATTTTGAATTTTAAAAATTTATGAAATTTTAACATTTGTAGAAGAAAATCGCATATACTTACTTTTAACCTAATTATTTTTGTAATATTGACATGTATAATCCTCTCACATTTCTAAGTGAGAAATATATATATTTTCCCGTTGAAAAGATTGTTCAGTTATACTTACTTATTTAATTTAATTTTGTATAAAAACAATTCTTACTTATTTTCACAATTTTTTCTCATTTTTAAAAGTGAATTTGAGAATCAAAAGTATTTGAAATAAAATAAATAAGTGATAAAATTTCATTTTCCGTCGAACCAAATTTATTCCTTTTCCATTACCATAAAAGAAAAAACTAAAGAGCCGAAGAAAAACGATTTCGAAGAGCAAATCGCGAACGTGCAAACATCTTTTCAGATTCAAAGTTCGATAAACGTTTCTTCCGATTTTTCCATTACCTCACACCCTTTTACCTTCTCGACAATTCGCGTCGTTTCTTCATCTCCTTTTTCTCGTCCTTGCCAAGCAGAAGAGAAAGAGAGAGTACCGAGCTTTTATCAAATTAATCAAAGGCTCGCGCATCGTGTCCCGCTCTCTTTCTCTCTCTCTCTCTCTCTCTCTCTCTCTCTCTCTCTCTCTCTCTCTTTCCCTCTTATCCGACACTCCATTTACGCAGCGTAAAAATACCATTGTTTCACCGGCTTCGTATTGCTGGCTGGACTCCTGTGTTCCGTCGTCGCCACTGTCCACGGTCCTCCTACATACGTACGTATATTTCCCTCGCAGTCGAGCACAAAGAAAAGCGCTCGGAAAAAGGAGGAAAAATCGCGAACGACGACAACGACGACGACGACGGCACCCTCAACAGGCGTGCACCTAGACAGAGAAAGAAGAAGCAAAAGCTATGGGGTAACGGAGGAAGAGAGTCAGGGGCCGGACAGCGGCGGTTACCATGGGAAAATTCAAACTCCTACGTGGACCCCGGCAAATGCTGCCGGCAAAGTATACGCGCACTCTCGCGCGCGCACATACGTTCGTTAGGAAAAAGCACGAGAGAGAAAGAGAATCGACTTCCTCGTCGTCGTGGTGATAGTCGGTTCGTTTCACGAGGACCCGGCACAGAGAGAGAGAGAGAGAGAGAGAGAGAGAGAGAGAGAGAGAGAAAGATCGATCGACGGTCTTTGATCCATATATATATATATATATATACATATACACACACACAGATGGCTGTGCCCACAGTGTTGCGTGCGCGCGTCAGCGACTCGTCGAACCGCTCCTCTCCCTCTCTCTCGCTCTGGTCGGCGCTGGCGGTGTTCCTGTCCGCTTTCACCGCCTTTGGGGGGATGTCGTTGCACCTCGCGCGTATATATCCTACCTATATAACGCGAGCGTGATCCCGAGCTCGAACTCGAGCCGAGGGGTCGAAGACCGTGAAAATCGCCGAAGGACTCCTCTCCTCCCTCCTTCCTCCCTCGCTTTGCAACCTCCTCACCCTCTCCTCATTCTCGCGACCTTGCTTTTCGGTATAGATGCGTATGTATTTATAGATTTACATGTATGTATTTATGTATATATATATATACATACACATAACCACACGATGGCATTTGTCTCTCGTTTCTTTTTCGAGCTCTCATCCTCCTTTCGTCTCTTTCTCTCCCTCTCTTTGCGGCACTTGCGCGATGCGGTCCGCTCATTTGCCTAACATCCCCTATTAACGCGTCGAATCCATCTACATATAGGTATGCGTGTAAGTGTGCGGCACGCGTTCGCGCGTCGAGGGTGAATAATGCATGACGGCTAGGACACAATACGGCAAAAGATTGCCGATGAGAGACAGAAACGGGGAGAGAGAGAGAGAGAGAGAGAGAGAAATTGGATGGATATGTAGGATAGCTGGTCTGAGAGGAATCGCTCGAAATGTCATCGCCCGCGTATTGTGGGATTATGTGTATTATGCGCGGAGGTAGACGTGTAAGAGGATATTAAAAAGTACTGCGATCAATTGTGTATTTTTACGAATTATTACAGTTGTTCAATTGATATGGTTTTTAATCCGGTTACTTGCTCGCGTTGCGAAATTATTTTTATTTGTTAAACTAAATAATTATAATGTTTATCAAACTTTATTAATTATACCATTTAATTGAATGCTATAAACTAACAAAATAAAAGTTCGTATGAGTTTTTGAATATATATATAAAGGTTACCATATTTATTATTTTTACTGCTATTTCGAAATCGTAGAATTATTATTAATTAATAATTATAAAAAAAAAATTGTTTCATTGTTATTTTTATAATTGTTAGCTATGACATCTTTAAAAATATATTTTTTTACATTTATTTAATTTTGATTTAATATTCTTATTGTTGAAATTTTTAGTAAAAATTAATTATTTTTAAAAGTAATCATCATCGTAGATGTTTTGTTAAAAAAATGTTCTGCTTTTTTTTCTTTGCTTCCTTTATTCGGCGTTTTTATATCATAAATATATTTACAAGTTTATTGCATTGTCATCAGATAACAATAAATCTGGATATCGCAATTAAAATGCTCTTCAAAACTAAAATTGATAGCTTCTCCTTTAAAGTGCTGTAAACACATATTTAAAATATGAAACCCATTATTTAAGAAAGCCGAGTAATTACTTAAAATTTTACAGCCCTACATTTCAGTATCGTAAAGCGGAGCTTGAGAATAAAAAATTTGTAATTTTTCATGTGTAATCATATTCAGTCGATCGAAATTGACTTTCATATTTTTTCTTTCTCTCTCTTTCTCTCTCTCTCTCTCTCTCTCTCTCTCTCTCTTTGTAGAGAGAGGGGATGAAGTACTGTTTTTTTAAGTGGTTGAAGCATAAGTTACGAGTAATCTTGCGATCTCCGCGTGATAATCTCTTCTCGAGTTGAAAACCTGTAATTATGCAAAAATTAAATTAACAAAAGATAACTACAATAAGTAAAATTGCTCTAAAAAATTATTGTGATAAATTAAAAAATTAATAGTTTTGTATTATCAAGAAATGCGAATACTTTCTGTCTAGACTTTGATTTACAATTAAAGCTGTTGTATTTTTAATAAAAATATAATCTTTTAGTGAATATGATTTTTTTTAATTATCGTAGACTGTTCAATAATATTGTATTATTCTAAATGTGTAAAATTTTAAAATTTTGCGTAAAATTGCGAGAAAAAATGGAATTTTTTCGAAATTTTTATATTGTTAGGCTTAAATAACATAATTAGCCACAATAACGTTGTAACTGTTCCAAAAAAAAGGAGCAAACCCAACAACTAAAGAATACCGTACAAACATTTCCATCGTCCGCAAAACATTTTACTACCCTCTTGTCGTCCGCTACAAGAGTAGCTCGAAGGAGGTAGGGGGAGGGAGAGAGAAGGACGGGAAGATTGGAGAAACTTGCCCCTACCCTTGACCTCGACGTCTCGTATTAAATCAAGCACGACTTCATCTCTTCTCGTTTATGTCTCGCGCCCTCCTTTCCCCCGTACTTCTTCCCCTCTATCTCTTTCTCGGAGAAAAAAAGGAAAGCCCGACGGCGACGAAGGTTTATACGTTTTGCGCGAATATAACAACGGCCGGTTGAATTTCGCAGCCCGAGCGAGGTAAATTAGAGAAGGACAGAAGCGTATCCACAAGCGCGTATGGAAACGTGTAACAACGTGAATAAAGAATGAGGAAAAGGGAACAAGAAAGAGTGTGAGAGAGAGAGAGAGAGAAAGGTAGAAAAGGAAAAAGAGAAAAGGTTAGAGCCAGGATAAGAAGGCGGCGAAAAAATAAGTTAGCCGCGGTAGGTAGAGAAAGGAACGAGGCGCGGCGCACCCACAAAGGAGAAACGAAAAATATAAGGGAGGTAAAAGGGAAGCTGAGGGAAAGGAGAAAGAGACAGAGAGACAGAGAGAGAGAGAGAGAGAGAGTGAGTGAGAGAGAGAATGAGAGCGAGAGACAGAGGGGAGGGAGGGAGGATAGGTTGCAGAGCCGCGACGGCTGAGAGAAGGGCGAGCAGCCCAGAGAGAGGTCTGAAGACGAGGAGGAGTAAAGGGCGGCAGAGACGGGTAAGCGCGAGGGTTGCCGAGACTACGCCAACTACGACGACGACGACGAAGCGATTTTCCTTAAAAATGCCCCCGCAGACGGCGAGCCGACGAGGAGAGGAAGTTTGCGGAGAGTCGAGAAGAGAGGGAAGAAAAGGGACGAGTGGAAAAGCGAGCGAGGAAAAGAGCGAAAGACAGAAAGAGAGAGAGTGGCAGAGAGAAAGGTAGAGAGCAAAAGGACGACGACGCTCGCAACGCGACGTATTGTGCAAAATTGTACGAAATAGAATGGCCCCGGGTAAATAAGCGATGTATTCGTACGTAGACGTATGTATATATACGTACACGCGTAGAGAATCTGTTATGAATAGCTAGGTCACGTGCATTCGGTTATTTCATCGCGATGCATTATGAGCAAAGCGAGAGATGAGAATTGCATTAATTATCCCGGCTGATATGAGCTTATTTTCGCGAATAAAAGAGTAACGAGAGTTAACGAGGAGGGGATTGGGGTGGGGACTCAACGAAGGAGAGAGAGAGAGAGAAAAAGAGAGAGAGAGCCAAAGACAAATTGGTGGGTGAAGGAGAGAAAGGTGAAAAGAAAGCGGGAGAAAGGGCAAACAGCGAGTCGACGAAAAAAAGACGCCGCGGTGGAATATAAAAGCACTTGTGCGCTAGAAATATATGTGTATGCACATACGTATATATAACTCCAGTTCAAGTTTCTCTCTCTCTCTCTCTCTCTCTTTCTCTCTCTCTTTCGACCATAGTAAATGTATTATTAAGTAAATTTACTGTGCCTAAGAGAGGGTATGGGGTACCGAAAGAATAAAAATAAAAAGAATTTAATTGGTTCAGTATATTTCATGGTCAACGACCTAATTTTTTCGCTCTACATTTAAAGTTTTCTCGATGCGGTTAAAGGTAAAAAAAAAAGAAAAAAGAAAATACGTTTACATGCCGTATGCTTTTTGATATGACTTTAAGTCAATATTTTAACCGGTGTTTAATTATTACTTGCATACCGGTCGCTTTAAAAATGTAATTTTAGAATAAAATTAATTATAAACATTTGTATTATTAGATTATTCGATTGTTTAAAAAGTGAAATCGCTTATTTAAAGCTAATTGCCGATCGCATAAATCATCTTAAAATTGTCAACGTAAATAATTTAATAGTGTATCCATACATCAATAAATAAAAAATAAACGCATATTAATATTTTACCCTAGTTACCGCCTTAATGTCAAACGTATCCGGTGAATAATTTAACGAACGAGCCATCGCAACAAACAATTTAAACAACTTTCACCATCAAAATTAAATATTAAACAATAAAGCGTGTAATCAGGTTCCATAAAGGAGAAAGTAAAAGCCCAGTGAGAGAGAGAGAGAGAGAGAAGAGCGCGCGCGAAATCAGAACGATATGCGAGCCGAGAGATACACAGCGATAAAAAGAGACAGAGGGAAAAGAGAGAAAGACGGATGGGAAGGTAAAAAGGGGTGAGATAAAGAGAGAAATAGCGAACGAACGAGACGGGGCTGAATGGAACGAGAGGAGGAGTGGAGAGAAAGAGCGAAAATCCCGTGCGCACAGAGGGATGACGTATAGAGTTAGCGAGAAAGAGAGGGAGAAGGCATCGCGCGGAGGTCGTCGATACTATACGCCGACGAGGAAGAAGAGGTTGGGGTAGTCTCCACATCCATCTCTCTCTCTCTCTCTCTCTCTCTCTCTCTCTCTCTCTCTCTCTCGTAGGTTCGCAACCCCCCGACGCGATACGCACACTGCGCGAAATCTCCCGTCTCTCTTTCTCTCTAGCCGGCTGCCGCGGTGGCTCGAGGTCTTTTGCCTCGGCGGCGCGCCACCGCCGCCACCGCCGCCGCCGCCGCCGCCGTCGCTACACAGACTACCGATCGATGCCAGACAGTCCTGTTCACACGACCAAATCCCACCGAATGCGCACCCTTTCGCCTACATACGTATGCCGTAAGCGCGCATACAGGGATTTCTCTCTCTCTCTCTCTCTCTCTCTCTCTCTCTTTTTTCATCGCGCCGCAGCCCTTCTTTGCCTCGCCCCGTCTCTTTTTGTTCGAGGCGGTCTTCGGTATACCGTGATACGTGAACGCGCACACTTTTTTCGCACCCCGAAAACTAAAGGGCCGAGGGCCTCAATTATGTACTCGTATTGCTTCGTATACACGTACGTGTATGCGTTTTATAAATATTCATTAAACGACGGGCACACGGCTATATACGATATGCCGCTCTCGTCTTGTACAGCATCGTCGAGTATATCGGAATCCTCGTGCTTTTGATGCTTTTATATATTTTGCGCTTATCTCAAGATCAATATTATTGCGATCGTGCTCTCTCTCTCTCTTCTTACCTTCTTCCTTGTTTTTGCTTTTTATGCTCTCTCGTGGTTGAATAAATATGAGAAATCGTAATTATAATAGTTTGTACAGTTTGCGCGATTCTAGAAAAGAAACATTTTACGGTTATTGAATTTCATTTGTTTCAATAGCTTTCACGTTTATACCTTAGGCATCTTATTACTCCGATTTGTAAAATTTTTATTATAGAGATGAATTTACGTTTAGATTTACTCTAATACTTAATAAACTACAGACACAGTGCGTAAATAAATACAAGTATTTTTACAAGAAATGCAATATTTATTTTAAATAGAAATATTTAACGATCTTAATCACTGTACTTAATACTTTAATTAACGACATAATGTTATATAGTTAAATGCATAATAAAATTTATAAAAAAAATATATAAATATATAAATTTGAAAATTTATATATTTTCGGATTCTGCTGAAGTTATTAATTTCGTTTAATTTGAATTTTTATAAATTCATTATACTTACTTTTTCGATTTTTTTTTTTTTTTTAATTTTAAAAATACTCAGTTCTATTAAATATTTATAGGTGACGTCAGAGAGTAATTTTCGAATTAAATCAATGTGTGTGTATATATATATCAGCATCGATCCGAAATTTATTTTTAAAGATCTGCTTAAGATCATCGTATACCGTCAGTAGTTGAAATGAAAGCTAAATAGAAAGCTGAAGTCGAAATAGTATTTTATTATATATTAATCGATAATAATGATATTAATATTTTAATAAATTAACCGCATTTTTAAAAAAAGACGGTTAAAAATTTCGTTCACAAAACTCATTTCGCATGCCAATTAATATATAAATAACCGATTCACCAAGCAGTTATTATTAATTTCTCTTTGCGGAGTAATTTTATATTTATATCAAAGTGTGCGAAAGTTAACTCACGAGGGTGAAAATATCGCTTTTTCACAGAAAAAACGAATTCAACGTTTTTTCGACGTTTATCTTTAAACAAATAACGCGATCTTAAATAAAATTCAAAATATCAAGAAAGATTGGGCCGTTGGATTAACATTTACGAGCAGTTCAAAAGATGGTTAGAATTAGCGCAACGATTGCACCACGTGAGCTATCGATTTGCAATTCCTGCTAACGTTGCACAGTTATTTTTACAGAAGAGAGAGAGAGAGAGAGAGAGAGAGAGAGAGAGAGAGAGAAAGAAAGAGAAAGAGAGAGAGTATACTCGTATTCCCGGAAGTTGGCGTTTCGACTACGTAAAGTACACGCATGCTTACGTTCTCGGTTCACCCTTCGATAACAACAATGCCGGTAATAACTCGCGTTGCTTGCTCAATTACGGCAACGATTGTTCGAGAAAGATGTACTTTAACCGTTACGCACGGATTTATTTATTTACTTATTTATTTATATTTTTTTTTTTTTTTTTTTTTTTATGTCACGAGTGCGAGGCAAGTTGTAAGTAGGAAAAAGAGTGAGTAATTTGTATAGATTTAAAAAAAAAAAAAAAAAAAAGGCTGTAAACGCGTCGCAGGTGTGCGGCTGAAAAAAATCATTTGGAAAATGCTTGGATTTTGAAAAAAAATATCATTTCGCTTTTTACATAACAAAGAGAACGAGTAAAATGAAAAAATTTCAAACATACGTAACGTCGTTGTTGAATTATTTAAATGTATTTTAATTGTTTATTGATTATTTAAATAAAATATGATAATAATTATACATTTATAATTTACAAATCACTTTAAAATTTCGGCTGTAAAATAAACAATTGAATGTAAATATAGGGTGATTCATTATGAGGTTTGGTTTTTAATCTCAAATAAAAGGCATAAAGTTGAATTCTATAGTAAAAATTTAATTGTGAGTCGAAAGAACAATCTATGACATTTACTTTTTAAAGATTATCTCATTTAAATGTTGACCGCGACTACGCCGTAAATGGTCCATCCTGAGGGTCCAATTTTAGACGACGCGTTCCAGCATAGCGACCGGTATCTCGCGAATGACACGAGTAATGTTGGCTTGCAAAGCGTCGATTGAAGCTGGCTTATCCCTGAAGACCAGAGACTTCGTGTAACTCCAAAGAAAATAATCTAAAGGTGTGATATCACACGATCTAGGCGGCCAATTTACTGGTCCAAAACGTGAAATCAGGTTCTCACCAAAATGATTTCTCAATAAGTCCATTGTTTCTCTCGCTGTATGCGAAGTAGCGCTGTCTTGTTGAAACCAAAGTTTACCGATTCACCACGGGCTTTAATTTCAGGTAGCAAAAAAATCCGTTATCATGGTGCGATAGCGCTCGCCATTGACGGTTACGTTCTGACCGGACTCATTTTGAAAGAAATATGGACCGATGATTCCACCGTCCCATAAACCACACCAAACTGTGCATTTCTGTGGCTTTATTGGTAGCTGGTGAAGCTCTTCAGGTTGTTCATCGGCCCAAATACGGCAATTCTGCTTATTGTCGTATCCATTGAGCCAAAAATGCGCCTCATCCCTAAACAAAATTTCACGATAAAACAGCAGATTTTCATTGAGCTGATTCAGAGCCCATTCAACAAAAACACGACGCAAGCCTAAGTCGCCCGGCTTCAATTCTTGCACGAGTTGAAGTTTGTATGCCTTAAAACCAAGATCTTTACGTAAAATACGCCAAGTTATTGCGTACGACAAACCAAGCTGTTGAGAACGACGCCGAATCGATTCGTCACGGTCTTCAGCCACACTCTCAGCTACAGCCGCTAAATTCTCTTCACTACGTGCTGGATGTGGTCTAATCGGTCGAGTATCATCCAATAATGTATGCTGAGTTTCAAATTTGCGGATGGTATTGACTATAGTGGTTTCGGTAGGTCGACGATGCACACCATAAGTTGCTCTAAGAGCACGAAAAACATTTCTCACAGAACGCTGATTTTCGTAATACAGCTGAACAATTTGGATACGTTGTTGCGGTGTAAGTCTTTCCATGATGATTTGTCAAACAATAGTGAATAAAAATTACATTACAGTTTGACAGGAGTCACGCGTGATCTGTACAAAAAAGCCTATTGAAAATCAAATCTCATAATAATTCACCCTTTACAATACAAACAAAGCTTTATTTTTTAACAAATAAAAAAGCTGGTACAAAGCTTTATAAATAAAGAAATTAAATCATATTTAATATTAAATAATAAATTACTTAAAATAAATTTAATATGAGAATATTTGTATTTTATTAACAATAACAAACTTAAAACGCTATGAAATAAATTATACGATCGCAAATAGTAAATATCGCAGTTACTAAAATGATGATTTGCAGTTTTATCTTACAAATTAGTATTTCTTCGGCAACTACTTTCATTTTCCTCTTTAATAATACTTTATTTCTCTTACTCGCAAAGGTAAACAAAAGTCCTTCGCTAATTCTCGCTAAGTTCCGACAAATGTTTACTTTCAAAGATTAGTAATGATAGTTACACATAGATGTAAGATAAATTATGATGATTAGTAGAAAACTAATCATGCGTAAATAAAACCGAACTTTCATATTATTGCTCGATGTGAATTCGCGAAAGCTGCTATTAGGTAACTTTCAGTTTTGACTTGTTAAATTTAAACGTAAAATCTAACGGCAATAATTATAAAAATAATTGCGATAGTTCAAATCAGTTTCACACGATTTCTTATTAATCTAAAAGAAATTGGAAATTCCTTCAATCTTACTTGATTAAAAAAAAAAAAAACAATACTAAATTATAAATTATTTTTTTATGAGAAAATTTTCTTTTCTTGAAATTAACATTTAAATAAAAATAATTTATTTTTACAAAAAAAAATTTTATAATAAATACGCTATAAATGCAAGCATATCAAAATTAAATAAAGAATTTATATAATATATCTTATTCGAAATCTTTGTTTTAAAAAACAAACTTTATTAAAATTTGAAAAATAAATCAAATTTAAAAACCTAAAAAATTTTTTTTATAGACGTAATTTTTTATGACGAACAATAAAGTTAAAAAGTGTGCCAAAAATAAATGGCGGCCTTGATACGCAATTAATAGTATCTATCGCGAATAAATTCAAAAACTTATAAACATCGTTGCGGTGTATTATTAAAAAATATTTAAAGTTGAAACTTCGAATCACATAAATAACGATGTAATTAAGTATTTCAACAAATTTCAATGAAAACATAAATTTTCAAATAATTAAAATTGAACGTGTACGTAACAAAAACGTTAAACGAATACAACTGTGAAAGTTTTAGAAAAATCCAAGGTTGACCTTGGAACTGCTGGCATATTATTGTTAAATAGTCAGAGTTAACCGTCTTATCGATGCATATATATATATATATATATATATATATATATATATATATATATATATATATGCTCGTACTTTTAAAATAAAAATTTATCGACGGTTTTGTAAAAGTACTCATAGATGCATATAATGAACGTAGCAATAAATCTAGAGCACCGACAATCAGTGCTTTCGAAATTTTATATGAACTTGGCAGCCGTTCAAAGATTAAAATTGTCTCCAAAGATTTAATATAACTGATTGTTATATTATTTAGGGTGTAAAATAATTTCGTAAAATTAAGAAAGTTAACAAAGATTTTATTACTTTTTTTCTTTTATTCGTTTCGTTAAACGATACGATTCACAATATGTCACAAAATCCGTTGAAAGTAAATTGCTTGTCCACTTAAACCAAATATATGTTTGGCAATTAAAAATATTATCGATTTATTAACGTATAAAGTAATAAAGTATCAATCAAAAATGTCCGTCGTAAAATTGATTTTGTCGCTCTCGCGAATAGAAATTAATCCTCGTTAATAGCACCGTGAAAGCAAAAGTCACGCGTACTCGCTTGTTATAAAAAAAAAATAAAAAAATAAAAAAAAGAAAGAAAAAAACCTCGATACGAAAAATTCGTTGGTTAAAATGAAAGAAAGATCCCAAAAGAGAGAGAAATAGAGAGAGAGAGTGAGTGAGAGAGAGAGAGAGAGAGAGATGGTTGTAGGCGTCACCCGGCGCTATATAGAGTCATCGGGGAACGCGGGCTTATCTTATTCCTCGTTGCCGCGCGCACATACCATCGGAATCCGGCAGGGAAGACGGACTCGCTCGCTCTCTCGCACACAGAGACATAGGCGCATCGTTCGCGAACTTTCCGCACACCTTGTACTCGGCTCTCGGGAGGAACGCTTTGTTCAGCATAAAGAAAGTGGCAAAAGAGGAGAAGGAGGAAACTCGGTGCATCTAAATATAGAAGTGACCGTCGCCGTTGCTTACTCGCGAGGAGAGCTGCAGCCGGCCTTTAAGCTTTCTGCACAACCGTTCTCTCGTTGCTGTTGCTGCTCCCACCAACGTATAGACTCTCGCACCGATTTCTCGCGTATACACACGCCGTTCCCCTCTCTTTCTCTCTCTCTCTCTCTCTCTCTCTCTCTCTCTCTCTCTCTCTCTCTCTTTCTCTATCTTGCGAGAGAATGCGCGCTGGCGTGTTCGCCGGCCGGCGACCAGCAGCTATGCTAGCGCGAGGTCAACGATAAAAGAGCCTTAATCGCCGACGTAGAGCACACCGACACGTGCGCCAACGGACCTTCTCTCCTGATTCGCTACTCCGACCCCTTCGAGGCTTAATTCTTCCTCTCGCGCTTATTTTTTTTTCCTTCTTTCTTTTATTTATTATTTCTTTTTTCACTTTTTTTTTAACTTTTTTTAACTTTTTTTTTCAAATTTACGCGTCTATCCATTTCTTTATCTTGCGTTTTAGCTTAAGAAAATTCGTTCTTTTTTCACTTTTATTTTTGAATAATTTCAGCTCTTTCTCACTTTTGAACGATCTTCAAATCTTGTGCGTTCTACTTTTTTCTTTTTATATTTTATTAAAAAAAATTATTGGAAAAATTTCTTTCTTGAAAGAGCTCAAAGAGATTTCTTCTCAAACTGTTAAAATATAAAAAGTTTAAAAAAATTAGAGAGAAAGGCGATAAATAGATCCATAATAAATTTATCTCTGTATGTTTTATGTAAAATTGTGATTATAATCAAAATAGGAAATTCTTTTATTTATTTATCCTCTTTATTTAAAAATATTAATTTTATATTTTCTCTATGAATAATGCACATTTTAAAAATAATTTTACTTAATAAAACTCTTTAATATATTAAATACAAAATAACGATTATCATACAAATGGCACTAAAAATAAAATATTTTCCCCTCTCTCTCTCTCTCTCTCTCTCTGTCTCTTACACTCATTTCATTGGTTATCTTTGACCAACGTTACATACTAACATCGACAAAACTATTGTTTTAGCTTGTGATACATAATGCGAGTATTCAACTTCGTCTAAACTTACAAGTAACCCTACCCAACTGCCACTCACCAAATCAAATGAAAAATATGAGACACTTTTTTTTTATAGCGGCCCAATTTCATTGTTTGGCGTATCAATCACCCCTGAAAGGTGTAAAATAGTGAACGTTTATAATAAAATAACGAAAACTTAATGTTTTTATTTCCACGACACGAATGGATGGTCTTATAGAAAAGACTATCATTTTAACACATTTTTAGGGTAGCTAAATCCGAATCTGATGTCCGTTTGACTAACAATTCAAAAGAAAAACTTTTTGAAACATTTTTCCGATTATTTAACATAATTTTGACATTAATTTACATTTAAGAAACAACATCCTGAAAACTCAATCTCTAATCCAGAAGCAATTTTCATTATCACGATTTGTAAATATGTTTAAATATGCATGGTGGAAATGTGGTTATATAATGGAAAAACCTGATAAAATCAAAACACCCGTTGATTTTTGTTACAAAAATGTTAACACTCACTGTAAAACATGCGACACGATGGAAGTAATAAGGTGCGCCTGATATACCATTCCTCTATGTATGCAATACTTTTCTAACACTGGCGAAAATTCTCCACACTATTGTAAAAAGTACAAAGGAAACGAAATTTGCTACGTCCTCACCGTCGTTCCTGGATAACGCTAAAAGTAAATACACTATTAAATGGTATATAATATCACATATGTACAGAAATTTAAAATCTATAAATAAATCCAAAATCTAACAACTACCAAAATACAAATGCTAAACTTACAAGTTAGGTACCAAATCTTACAAGTTAGTTACCACACCCACCAAATCCAAGCCCTCAAGGTTTGTGGGCTTGGGATGTGTAAATTTGAGATTGTAGGCTTGAAATTTATAGATTTAAAATTGTGGACATAAGGTTGGTAGTCTTGAGGTGTGTGGGCTTAGGGTTTATAGGCATAACATTTTTGGCTTGTAGTGTGTAGATTTAAACTTTATGAGCTGGAGATATGTAAATTTGGACTTGAAGTTTATAGATTTAAAATTGTGGACATGAGGTTTGTGGGCTTGAGTTGTGAGCTTGAGTTGTAGGCTTGGGGTTTGTGAGCTTGGGATTGTGAACTTGAGGGTTTTTAAGTTTAGAATTCTAGATTCTAGGTTAATTAGGTTCAGCATCTCAAGCTTAAGATTATGTAGAGTTTATTGATCATAGCATGACTTTCAAATGACCTTAAATTTGATTGTTAGAGTTAGGCGGACGCAAGATTCGATTTTAGCGATCTAAGAAACCTGTTAATTAGTACGACTACTCGTTTTACTTGTTTTAAAGCTAATTCTCAAGATTTGACTTTCATTTGACCTTGGCCCTGACCTGTTTAGGTCAAACGAACACCAAAATCGGTTTTAGCTACCCTAAAAATGTGTTAAAATGATAGTCTTTTCTATAAGACTATCCATTTGTGTCGTGGAAATAAAAACATTTAGTTTTCGTTATTTTATTATAAACGTTCACTATTTTACACTTTTCAGGGATGATTGATACGCCAAACAATGAAATTGGGCCGCTATAAAAAAAAAATACGTGTCTCATATTTTTCCATTTTCTACCAGCGTGCAAAGTTTCATTTGATTTATTGAGTGGCAGTTGGGTACGGTTACTTGTTAGTAAATACTTATAGAACTAAAATAACTTAATACGTCGGATAAAAAAAGCTTCGATTGATTTTCGCGTAATTATTTTGATACCTTTTCTCTGTTCTATATACTACCGTTTTAACTTTACTACCACGAGATCTAAATTCAAAATGGTAATGAAGTCAACGACGATATATTTAAACGGTTATTCGATTGTTGTAGGTATACTTAAACGTTCTTACGAACGGTGATTTAGTTTTTCTGAATTATAAAGATTAGTGTCCGTTTATCTATTCCGTTAATTCATCGTCCAATGTATAAAAGTTATTTCTTTTTTCGGATTAATTCTTACGCTTTCGACGCTCTCATGTGCTTATTATTTAAGTCAGTAAACAAAATCCATACAAAATAAAATAGCACAGCGTTGACTTTGACGATCTAACGAGTTTACCTAAAATTTCTGTTGATTTTTTCTTTATTAATATTCGAGACAAAAATTTTGTTTCGCGTATGATTTTCGAGAACTTGTCCTTAAGCAAGGAAAAGTAGGAAGATTTAAGATCTTTGATAACATTTCGGAGGTCTTCTGCGAATATGTCTTCTTCGCTCCCTTTTTTTTCTCTCTTTTTTTGGTTAATTGTAATTCGCGTGACTTTGTAATTATTCAATTGCCTTAATTGACACCAAGATGAAATCGTTGGCTTAAATTATCCTGTTTTATACGTATGCTTCGTTGAGCAAAAAATTCTCTTTTTTAATACGGTGACTTTCATTAGAGTAATTTTTTTTCATTAAAGAAATATTTAAGAAGATTGAAGAGTCGATAATTCATTTACACATTTTTTTATGTAGTAATTTTTTTGACTGTACATATATTTTTTATTCAAGTTTATTACTTGCTGTAATTCATATTTTTATAAAGTAAAATGTAAGAATTGTATGTGTATTTATATATTCTATTTAGATTTATTTGCGTGTATTTTATTTCATGATAATTTTACGTAATCATGACTGAAAATAAAAAAAGTATTATAGTAGTATACAGTCACATTGAATTGTGATAATTGCTGAATTTTAAATACTTTATTTTATAATTCAATAAATAAAACAACAATTTTTTTTATAAAAATAATCTACAAAATTTTTTAATAAAGATCGTAATATATTCATTAGAAAAATTAATCAATTAAAATGCTAAATTAAAAAAAAAAAAAAAAAATCGTTAATATCGCGAGTTCATAAGTAGACAAACAAAAAATTCCTCGCGAATTAAAGTACGATTAAAAAAATTTGAACGTTATGTTTTCGCGACTCATCCATTCCTTTTTTATCAACGTTAAACGCACGTACGCTATTTATTTTCGCGCTGGAAAGTTATAACGGATAGGCGCTCGAAAAAGCCGGCACGTGTCAAAAGTGTATTAAAGCGCGATTAACTCGCAGCGTCCTCGCGCCCCTGCTCTCGATTGTATCTGCTGCCGGAACTTTACTTTTCCTAAGCCCGACATCGAATCCTAAAAACTCGTAAAAATTAATCCCAACCTCGATTGGAAAATACAATAATAGACTTGGTAATTTTAGGTCGTTTCTCTCTCTCTCTTTCTCTCTCTCTCTCTCTCTCTCTATCTTTTTAGCTTTCTATCTCATTTGAACTTTCGAATGGCTTTGTAACAAAAAAACAAAGTAAGAAAATTGAACTTCTTTTTTTCGCGCTACTGCAGCTGTCTTTAAAGCGCACGCGACGCGATGGCACGTCATCTGTACGTGCGCCGTGACGTCGACGAATATTGGACGCCCAGGACGTAAGATTTTTTAATTGGACGTCGGCCCACTCTAGGCGTTTGCCACGTGCGCCCGTTTTGCCGGTGTTCCACTTTACGGCGGGTTATTTATCGAAAGAGAACGAGCCGTTAAACTTATTTTACAATAAGGCGCTGCGTCGACTACGGTGTAATAATAATCGGTGTATTTTCGACGTTAAATTTCTCCGATTCTTTAGATAGATATATCATTGGATATACACACAGCTGAGTGAAAATGACGACAACCGCTTTTGGATATATCGAATTTCAATATGTCTCTGTTGAGTTAATTGTTTCATTCAGCAAATATTTCAAACTCGTTCTAATTTTCTATCAATTATTATTATTATTATTATTATTATTATTATTATTATTATTATTATTATTATTATTATTATTATTATTATTATTTATTTGCCATTCCTTAGTTATACATAAATATTAATCTAAAACAGTACATTTCATTTCTTTGTTGCATAATTTTTGGTTCTACATTAAATATTAGTACATTTTATTATTATCTTTAACTCAATGTTATATAAATTTTCTTCAACATTGATACGTATGAAACTATTACATGTTATTTATAATAAATGACAATAAAATTTTAAATACTTCATTATATAAATTACTGATATAATTTGATAATCGTAAAAACAATAATTGTTAACAATCGTGTATTAAATTTTCATAATGATACTTTTGCTGACCTTAAATTTATATTACATGTCTGTTAATTTTTAAACATTTATTATATGAAAGTAATTTTTAAAAGCGTCAATAATTACGCAAGATATCTTCGGATAACATTTGACAAAATATTTAAATGCACGTACTTGTTTAAAAATAAAAGCATTTTGATAAGATATCAAAAATGTATAATTAGGTTTTTTGAATAATATACACGAAATTTTGAAATCAAATACATTCACTTTTTTTTTTTTTTTTACCAAATTGGGTAGATTAAAAAATTAAATTAATTGTATGATTTTTTGTAAAAAAAAAAATATTAAAACTTAAATAACGAATTAAACGATGCTTACCAACTTGTACAAATTATCTATTGATAAATTTATACAAGTTTCAACGATAAATTAGTATTAACTTGAAAGCTTGGAAACAAAGTATACCTTTAGAATTGTAGTAGAAAACGACCAAGCATAGTTAGACAGCAATCGAATCGTTTATAAAAATGCAGATTTTATATAAAATCGATATCTTTAATCACAATTTTCTTATTTCATCCGCTATGCAATAGAAATGCAATTTTTTCGAGGTTAAATTCTAAATAATTTAATTAAAAAATAAATTAAAATTACAAAGACTTCATTTTTTAATTTTACTCGAGCTCTCATTCAGCAGCATAATCATAATTATTTCAAAGCATCGGTTCCATTCATACAATTTAAAAATACAAATCGATCAAAAAGTTAGCCTCAATTCACTATTACAATCTCAATTCCGAACGATGCGCCAAATTCGCAGAAAATGCAAAAATAACAGAGCGCCAATTGACACCCCGTCTAAATTACATTCCAAACAAGGCAAGAAAGATACCGGGGTTAAAAAAACTTATCTCGGGAAGGGATAAAACGAATTTCGGGTCAGGCGATAAACGCATCGCGAGCCCGAGGTATTTAAAGACAAAGGCCGACACCGAGCGCGAGGAGAAAAAAAAGACGCAAAGAGAGAAAGAGAGAAAGAGATGCACCACGTGCAATTGCGCTTTTCGAGGAGCCGTCGACGTGGGAGGTATCGGCTCTGACGTAAGTTCCACCTGATTCGTTCTCGCTCGTTTACTTACGTACTTACGTACACGCGCGCGCGAATACACCAATACTCGAACGTAGACGTTAGATTGGATTTTTCTTTACCTCGCTGCTTCTATCGCGACAGAGTCGAGTCATCTCGACTGCTTTATCGTTAAAAAAAAAAGGAGAAAAAAAAAATGAGAATTAATACAAACTCGTGCAAAGAGAAGAGACAAAAATTTACCCAAAGACCGCAGGATTCCTACGAAGTCAAAGGCGTGGATAAAATAAAAAAAATTAAAAAAAAAAAAAAAAAATTAAACAAAAAAAAAATAAAACACGACGAAACACGCAAACACTTCTTGGGTAGTCCTCGACTCGTCGCGGATAGAAATTTGAATTTTAACCCGCGTGCGCGCGCAAGTGCGTGTGTGTGTGTGTGTGTGTGTGTGTGTGTGTGTGTGTGCGCGTATTGGAAAAAACGTCCCGTCATTCTTATTATATTGTGATTTATTTTTATGTAGGTATATGGTTTTATTCGATTGCACTCTTCTTAATCGATCAATCCTTTATAATAAAATTTTGGTTTTTATACGTCTCGAGGTTGCGACAGGATTTATAATAATAATCGTAAATACAAAATAATAAATCGTAAATAATATAAAAAAGGTAATAAAATAGTTCGAATGTTTTACCTTTACCAGCTTTGCCAATATTATTGTAAATTATATTAGCTTCCTTTGGGTTTATTGCCGCCGCGTGCGATGGATTAGCTTCGAAGGCTATTTAAACCTTATTATTTTATTTGCTTATAATTGAAGCATTGTAACTTTAAAATTATATTATCTCAAACAAATTCTTGCATAAGCATGGATTTCAACGCTAAAAAAAAAAAAAAAAGTGATCGTAAAATTTTATTTTTCAGCATTTTTTCATATTCTTTTAAAATGAATTTATTGCAAAATTTAAAGCCTACGTTTGTCATTTAAGCTTTAGATAAACATCGTTTAAAGCGGTATAATTTTTTAAGAGCTTGACCACGATTACATATAAATAACTAATTTCGTTTCAATAATGAAAAATAAACAAAGTATATATAGTTTTAAAAATTTCCAACAATAAAACGATGAAAATTAAAAGTTCGCATTAAATTAACATAATTTTTCGATTTATCGCTTCGAAGACTTTTTATCCAATAATACAAGGAATAAAGACAAGAAACAATAATTATTTTTGAAAATTAAAACTAAAATGAAACTTTGAAGAGAAAAGCGATAACGACATGCAAATCGATAACGATATCAATTTTCCGATAAAACAAATAGAAAGACATACACGCTTTCGAGCTTGTACAAAGTTACGGTCGAATTTCGCAGACACAAAAAGACACAAAACGAAAGAATCTTGCGCGCGAGCGCGAGTTGTCGTGTGTATCTTGTTATTGGGCGTGAATCGCTCATCGCTTTCTCTCTCTCTCTCTATCTTTATCTTACCCCGTCTTTTTGCGAAAGGTGCATCATTGCTTTGTACATATGCGTACCGAAGATGAGGCAAAAATGGAAAAAAAAAAAAAAAAAAAATAAGGGTGGGAGAAAAAAATTTTAACTCAACCATAATCGCCATGCGGCGTGCAAAAGAATTTCGATTGATTGTTGCGTATACGTATATTCGCATACACGAAGAGCAAGTCAAATTGTATTATTGCACGTGCGCGCGCGCGCGCATACACGCATAAGCGAAAACGGACCTCTCTCTTTTCGCCTTTACCGAGCGATAACTGACGCGCGCGTGAGCACAGCCAGACGAAAATATTATCGTTTTTTTTTTTTTTTTTTCGTTTTTTATCGTTTGCCGTTGCTGCGTCGAGCGCGACAGATCTTTGTACAAGTGCTCGTGCACGGTTTGCTTTGAACTTGGACGTATAGATTTTTTTTTTTTTTTTACGTCAACTATCCGATCGATCGAACGGATCTGTCGGTTTAGAAAAAACCGTAGCTCGTGTATAAAAGTGCATCGTACATACAAAGTATGACGTTTTCTTTATAATGTTTTAAGCTACTTGTATTGTTGCCTTATTAAATGTTAATGTTCTATTATTTTCTCTATGCAATAACAAAATTATTTAGCAGAATTTAATGATTTTTATAAAAAATAATTATGCATAGTAGAAAATGTATTCAATTTAATATTAAAATTTTTTCTTCATATTAATTAGATTAATCGAGCAATGAGAAGATTGTTTATTTGATTATTAATCAAATTGTTAACCTTGGTTAGTGGTTAGCTTTATTCAATGTCACAAATAAGCACAATTTTATAGAAGCTCATTATTTAATTAGAAGATTAGTTCACGTGGAAATCATAAATGTGAAATAAATTAATTTGTGAGTGGGTAACTAATTAATTGCTTTCAGTTTTGGCAAATATTTGTACAATAAATATATATGTGCATTTAGTTTATTTTATTATTTTCATACAATTTAATTTTCGAGAGTTACATTTTCGAATGTTCCATTAGAATTATTTAAAACGTTCCCTTAATGGTAATTAACTATTCATATTATTATTATTATTATTATTATTTTTTTCGATATAAAAAAAAAGAAATAAAAAATAAAATAAAAAAAAAAATATACATGTGGATATGCGTGTGTGCGCGTGTGCGCGTGTGCAATAACTCATACGCGAAAGAGGTTCGGCCAAAAAGATAATCAATCGATTAAAATGCATGCAATTTTCGAATTTGCACACCGACGAAACTAGTCGCCGGGTATTCGCGCGGGCGCGCTATAACGCAGCTAATCAGGGAAAATAAATGTCCCCAGCGGGTGCCGCGCGCGCTGCAAACGCGAGAAACTGGACGAAGAAATGGGAATTCTTGGCCCGCGAAGGACGAAGAAACCGCAACGAAGGCTTCTTCTTCGCTCTTCTACCCCCGTCTCGCCTATCTCCAGCCGCCTACTCTTGTATAATTTTCAAAGGCCCATAATAACAATAATCAAAGGAATGCCAGTCATCCGGCCACGGTCGAGAATCTTTCGCTCTCTCTCTCTCTCTCTCTTTCGCGCATGTTTCGCTCTTTACCTCCATCGTCCTGTCTGTCTCTGCTTGTGTATACATATATATATATAAGCGTGTCCTCGGACAGACCGACTACGGACTCGAGCCAAAAGTAACGAGGTCTTCTCCCCCCCCCCCCCTGATGCCACATTAAGTTTTTGCTCTGGAAGGACTCAATTTTACATTCGCTCGGTGCTTCATATCTGTGTGTGCGCGCGCGCGCTCGAGTGTCTACTTATATATACATACAGGATTTTTTTTTGTCGAGGTACGCGAGCATTATATACAATATACCGGGACTGCTTCGAATATTGACGCTTCCGGTGGTGCTGTGTCTGCGCAACGTCTTCGTCGATTCCGGTATCTCCGTCGAGCCTCTTTCTTTATCGTAGCGCGAGTTGGCGTTTGGATAAGCATAAAAGTCGGTTCAAACTTATGTGTAATGCAGAATTTTTAGAGTTTTTATTTAAAAAAAGGATTTGCTTTTTTTTCTTTTTCTTTTTTAATCAAAATATCTTTAAAAAATGTTAAAGCTACAGGTTATTTTTATTGCTATTTTTAAAACTAAATGTCACATACGTGTTATTTTTCAATGACAATGAAAAATTATTCATTTGCTTTTTTCTTAAACAATAGAATTAAAATTTTTATAAACAGTGCATCATGGATTTTTTAATTACATATATTTAATTAATGCTCCTGTACAAAATAAAGTTTATAAATAATTGTTTAAATGAATTTTAGAATAATTAATTTTCATCTATTAATAAGCTAAAAAATTTTTTAAAATCAAAATGATTGAAATGATAATCTGTCCAAGAACAAAAAGTAACTGCTTGTTTATTAAGAATCAAAAATATACAAACGTATTCTTAATATTGTTATTCTTATAATTATACAATATTTAAGAAGATTCTGTATTGTAAATTTAAAAAATGTTTGTTATCTTATAGTGCGTAATTAATTTAACGAAATTAATTTTTTTATTCATTTTAATTCATTAAAAAAAGTTTTAAAATATTTATCAGACAAATAAAAAATATAATATTGCAAAAAATATTGCGTATGCTTTTCAAAAGCACATTAGAAGAAATCTAAAAGCAAAATCTGTATCATTCACAAAGAGCATCGGAAAAAATAAATCTTCGACACGACAAGAGTTCTCTCCTTTTTTTTTTTCCCTTTACTCTATTTTTTTCTCTTTTTCGAATCCTTCACTTTCGAGAAAAGAAAAGAATCGGCAATTCCTAGGTGGAGGCGCGATCGCAGGATACGAGAATTCAAGCGCGCGCTCAGCCAGGAGAAAGAAGAAAGAGAAGGGAGTGCACGAGCGTGAGGTAGCTCGAATCGAAAAGAAGAAACGAGCGAGAGAAGAAGAGAGAGAGAGAGAGAGAGAGAGAGAGAGAAAGAGATAAAGTATGGAGAAGGAAGAATCGCAAGGAAGAGGGGTATTTCCCGGTGTATGCGAGCGCGGGAGCCGCGACGGCGACGACGCCGGCACCGGCACCGGCTCGACAAGGGGCTCCGCTACGGACCCAAGGACGACGGGCGCACGTCGGGATCCCAGAATCGTACCGAAACGAGTCAGGCCATGGTCACGAGCGCGCGTTAACTTTGCAATTTCGCGCTGCTCCCACTTTACCGGCTGTCTCTCTCTCTCTCTCTTTTTTTTTTTTTTTATTTTTTTTTTTTTTTTTTTTTTTTTTTTTTTTTTTTTTTTTTCAACGAAAGAGAGAGAAAAAAAACGTCGAAGAGGAAGTCATACGCAAAACTAAAAAAAAAAAAAATAAGGCAGATGCAGTACACGTAATTTACGTACGAGCACTCGTAAGCATCTATTCGCGCTCAAGGTATTACGGCCGCCGCCGCCCGGACAAGTACTCATAGGTATAACTTTTCTTTTTTCTCTCTCTCTCTCTCTCTCTCTCTTCTTATTCGAGTATTTACGCAATAAAAGGAGAAAAGGCGTGTTTGTTCGATGTAATTGGGCTTCGCTTTTGTGGCGACGTTTTATTTATTAGGTTGGCGTGACTGTTAGTCGAGAATTTGTGCAGCTCGTTCGCGCTCTCTCGCCTTATTACAGAAATAACTAACTTACTTAACTTTGTGCCCCGGCACCAATGTACAGGTGCAGGATGCCCTCTATCTTATTTATTCCCCTGGGATTTGATTTACGTACTTTTATTCCTTCTCTCCTTAAATTTGTCTCGTATTCTGTATTATTCTGTTTTTTTCTTTTTTTTTTTTTTTTTTTTTTCAAGACTTGACATTCTGAGCCTGTGAGTTTCTAGAGGTAATGAAAAAGAAAAATGTCGAAAAGTTCTTTGAATCGAGTTCTTTTGAAAATTATTTTTTTGAATTTAAAAGTATTTTAACAATTAAAAAAAAAATTATTTATAATTTATGCATTATACGTTTGATTCGAAAAAATATTTTAACGATCATTTATAATATGAAGGAAAACGTTTCACAAAGTTTATTAAATCAATAAAATTAAATGAAATTTTTATAAAATTTAAAAAAAGGAAATAAAATTAAAACAAAGTTTTGAAAATTGAAAAATTTTCTTCTTTAACTGCAATTTAATTTATACTAAATGTAATAATTTCTTCAAGAGAGGAAATAATTATCTTCTTAGTAAGGTTATTACGTTAACACGACTTACTACACTGGAATACAAGAGAAAAGAAGAAGGGTACGAAGAAATTTAGTACTTTATAGATTCCGTATATTGAAAGTTCTAATTAGAAATTTACATAACAAGTTTTACAACGTGTGCAAATTTTTCATTGTTAATCAAATTAAATCAAAATATCTTGATATTTTCGCGTTGACGAGTTATCAATGTAATTAGCGAGATAAAACGAAGGACGAATATATAAATTTATTTAAAAGGCCCGAGCGCAATATTTAAACAATGCTTGACATATCGCGTCGTTAACATCGCACTCGATTTCGCATTAATTGGTCACATTATCAAAAGTCTGTTCAGCGCGAGCGCGTGTAAGTGAGTGAGGGAGGGAGGAAGCGAGAAAGAGAGAACGAGGCGAAAGAAAAAGAATGGAAAGAATCGGCCGAAACTTCGACGCGGTTTGTCCTTCAGGCATTGCCCTACTCGAGCAGTTAGCAACAGCTCTTTCTCTTTATATCTATCTCGTTCTCTCTGTATTTGCGAAACTCTCGCATCCTTCTCTCTCTCTCTCTCTCTCTCTCTCACTCTCTCTCACACTCTCTCTCGCTCGTTCTTTTTTTCTGTCGATGCCCCGCCGGAAATACCGGGTGTGCCGCGAATAGCAACCTTTTATTAAAAGAGTAAAAGGAGAATGTGTGCGCGCGCGCGCGTGTGTAAGTACGTATACGCTTTGTAAGCGAGCGAGAGTCAGACGAGACGCAAGAGAGAGAGAGAGAGAGAGAGATAGAAGGAAGGAGCTTACAGTCGTCTTGTGCTGTATAGAGGGGAATCCGAAAATTGTTACCTTGCTGATAAAGATCGAGACAGATGAGTCATACGATTCTGTTTCCTTTTTTTTTTTTCAATTTTTTTCAATTTTTGATTCATTTTTTTTTTTTTTTGCAAGAGTTACGCGATGTAATTAAAGAGCAATTATTATGTATTTCTCCTAGCACATACACATTACACTCATTGTTTCGAAGCCGAATGCGAATTTTAATTTTAAATTACGTAATTATAGAAAGTTATTCACATAAGGCCTATGGAAGTTCCCTCATAATTTTCATGTAATATCGAATATTTTATTAGCAATCGGCCATTTTTACTTTAAATTGAATATCGATTAGAATATGTTGCGATAAATTTTATAAACAAGTATTTATTCTAAAACAAATTTTATTACTTTATGGCACCTTGAATATTCGTTGACATTACGTAACTGACTGAAAAATTTTAAAACATTACATACGATTCATCACTTTCACATTTACAGTTACATATTTAGAAAAATGTCGCGTTGAACTAAAAATGTTCTATTAAAAAAAAAAAAAAAAAAAAAAAAAACAAATTATAAATATTATTAAATTTATAACATTATTTTATGGGCTTTATATTTTTCCAATAAGTGTTTTAAATATCCATTACATCGATGTTAACGAGTAATAAAATATAATGCTGGAAAAAGTATAATATCGTAGTAAAAAAAATGCATCTTTATCGAGCAATAAATAAAAAGGCCTCGATAAAGCGATAGTCAAGAAGCAATGCTTATGTAAATTGATAAAAAGTTCATCTCGCTCATAAAGCAAAGTAAAACCTTTACCTATTCTTAAAATAACCTCGTCTTCATTTTAATTTGTTCCAGGAAAAAAGTTCCAACAACAACTACAACGTCTCGTGTATACTGACTTTGCCGCCGTATCAGCGTCAAGGTTACGGTCGGCTGCTCATTGACTTTAGTAAGTGTTCTCTTCGTCTTTCTCTTTAATCATTAATTCTTAACTAGCCTCTATAAAGTACACGATGATGATGCACATGCAAGGTTGAAAAATATCCAACGCGCCGCGCGCGATCGTTCAATGCATCAATTCAATCGGTGTATACGTATATGTATATGTGCGAGGTGAAAATTAAAAAAAAACGTCGCCGCGAGCCGATTGTTAAGCGCGCAAAAAAGAAGTAAAGAAAGAGAATTAAAGCGAGAATTCCTGAAACTCGTGATGTCAGTCGAGTGTCTGCGGTTCTCGACCGTTGATGCGGTTTTGCGCTTTCGCGCTTCTAATGCGACAATTAATGTTGGAAATTGCGCGACTGCAAATAATCAATTTCAATCGTTTTTCACGCTGAGAATTTAGATTTTCCTAATTTCATCGATAAATGTATATATACATATATATATATATATATATATATATATAGTTTTTTTTTTTTTTTTTTAATCGTCATAGCGCTGCAGCACTTTCTAATAATTTTTAACTCAAAACTTGATTGAAAATTATTATGTATTTTATTACATTGATAACTTTCACATCAACATAGATACTGATGTGTCGTTAATTTTTATTGATTTGACTACTTCAAGTTTACATATAATTTTTTTATTTTTATTCTGGATTATGTATTTTATGGTAAAAAATTAAATATCCATAAAAGTACAATTTTATGCAGCTATAAAGACAAAGATTTCTTACATGACATTTCGTTATTTCCTGTATATAAAACTTTAATACGACGTACTAAAATTTTAAATAATAATTTTGATTCTTTTTAATACTTTTCTGTTCACAGTTTCATTTTATACTTAGCTTCATATATACTTCACTGAGGTTTATTTTTAGTTTCGAATTTTCTTACTTCTTAATAATCTCAAATATTAAAGTTATTTTAATTTATTTTAATTGCTGTTGTCACAAAGCATTGTGTAAAATGGCAACGTTTATTTATTTAAAAGTTGACAACAGAACATTTGATAACAGAATTTTTTTTAAGAAACTAAAAAAATATGCATATAAACTTCAAATAAAAAAATTTATAATCGTGAAAATTGTTTTATAAAAACTAGTAAATTTTATGTAAATATACGTATAAATACTTAAGTATCCATGCAACGAAATAATAAAATTTCGAATTTATATAACTTTTGTAACAATATGTAAGAAAAAGTGTATTCAGGATACCGTGCCGACGTACTCTCATAATGAGATCAGCCAAGTATAAAAAGCTACCTATTTATTGGGGCTTATCAAGGTTATTTAAGATAACTATCATTTATTAAATCAATTATCTACGTGAAATGTTTTAAAATAATTTTCAATTATACGTTGAAAAAATATATAAATATATTTTATTATAGGACAACATCATTAAACAAATTTATTTGTAAATGTTTATATAACGGCTTGAACTAAATTAACTCGTTAACTATAAACAATTTATAATTACGTAAACGAAACTATTCTTAAACGAAAAATTTGAATCGCTACTTTTATCCGCACATCGCATCGAGAAGAAAAGCTTGCAATTCTTTGAGCGGAAATTGATAAACAACGCAAACTCGAAATAAGATCACTTAGTGGAGAATAAAGAAAAAAAAGGACGAAAAGAAAGAAAAAAAAAAGACGGTCTCAGAATCGCGCGACTATACGTCATTGAAAGACATAAGTGGGTTAAGGAGGTGACGCGTCGTCAAATCCCGCCGGCACAAAAGTAAATTGCCACCGCTCTTCAAACGCCGCCACTATTTACACGTCTCGCTAATACTAGGCTCCTCTTCCGGCTGCAGTTCGGGCTTCTTCGCGCGTTTACTCTCTCCACCCCTGTGCGCTTGCACGCGCCACCTCCGTGAAGATTCTTTCATCGTCGGGGGCTTCATTATCGCCCAAAGAATGCTAAAGAAAAAGAAAGAAAAAAAAAAAAAAAAGCAGCCGTTTGTTTATTCAACATAACGCGCGAGTCGCGCTCTAGGCGCGAGTTATCGAGGATACCGCTGTTTACGGGTCTCACAAAGATTGAAAACAGAAAAGCGAACAAAGAATAAGAGAGTGCAAGAGAAAGAGAAAGAGAGAGAGAAAGAGAGAGAGAGAAGTCGGATACTCCGTCAGGGAAAAAAAAGTACAGCATCCCGGGGTTACCATCTAGCGCTGCATCCAGGGAAAGAAGGAAGGGGTAGAAAGGGTTATGTACCGCAACCGGTTGCCAGCGCGCTTCACACGTACGCGCGCTCACGCACACGCGCTTAAAAAAGCCGAGAGCCATAAAATAGGCCGTCGCGTTCAACCCCCTTCCACCAGCGCCCGAATGTAAGAGTAGAGCGCATAGGCTCTCTTTTTCTCGCTGCCGCGATAATTAAAATGTGCGCGGTTTTTGCCTTGCCCCCCCCCCCCTTCACCTCTCCCCCCCTACTGTCTCTCTCTCTTTCTCTCTCTTACTCTCGAAAGCGGTGCCGCCTCCCGTGACGTCATTTTCATTGATGCCCGAGAGGGCGCGCGTACGCCGCACCGGCAATCCTGTACCATCCCTTTACCTCTCTCTTTTTCTCTTTCTCTTTCTCTTTCTCTTTTCACGGTATAGTAACGAGTCGAGACTACTCGTACTACTAATAGTGGCTGTAGTAGTAGCGATAGTAGCGTGATATCGTAACCGACTGCAGTCTTACTTATTTCAATCCAACCCATCTACCGTAGCCTAGCCGTCGACGTCGTATTTTTTCTACTTTTTGCCCTTTCTCTCTCTTTCTCTGTCTTCGTCTATCTGTCTGTGCCTTTTTTCCAGGCTGCCGGCATAAAAATCATCCCGTATTTCCGCCTAACCGTGGAAGCTCTTCTCTCAATGCCTCCGTACTTCTGGCCGCTTTTACGTCGCTTACTACTACTTCTCTTCTTTGCAGCAGTGGCTCGGGTACTCGGCTCACGTACATACGCGTATATACGTACTTCTGCACACCCTCGCACATGCACACACACACACACACACACGCACGACACACACGTATGCTATTCCGGCTACCGCTACACGCTCGCTTTTTTCTCCGATTTTCATCTCTCCGCCATTGTCTCTGTCTGTCTGCTCCTATCTCTTCTATCTCTTTTTCTCTCTCTCTCTCTCTCTCTCTCTCTCTCTCTCTCTCTCTCTTCTAACTCAGCGACAAGCGGGTGGGAGCGAAAAAGAGAAAGAGATAGAGAGAGGATTTTTCTCCGGGCGCAACGAGCAAGGACCTTAACCATCCTCCGCCAACGGCGTCGCCGCCGTTGGAGCTTAGAACGTCGAGATATCGTAGCGTAAGGGTAGGCGTGTATGTGTGCGTGTGTCTGCACCTATACAAACTCGTCGCGCGAAAACGAAGCTCGCTAGGGAAGAGCCAGCGGCGGCGCGCACACAAACTCGCACAGACGTGTATATCCAAGACGTAGGTGTGCGTGCACTGGGAGGTAGAGGTGCGGGTGGAGCAACGCAGAGCACAGAGCGAGTGGAGTAGTTAGCGGAAAGTGCGACGCCCGGCGTCTCGCCGCATCGATCGCCCCAGCCACCACCGACGCTCCCGCCGTTGCTGCTGCTGCTGCTGCTGCTGCGGCGGTGGATCGAGAGAGAGAGAGAGAGAGAGTGCGGATAGCAATCGCATGACCTCCCGTGACCTCGCGCCACCGACTCGCTCGAAGGGTTGGCAGGGCCAACAAGGCCGGAGCAGCTTCTGTATATACATATATAAATGCATATGTATATCATATATCTTTCTCTTTCTCTCTGCCTCTCTCACTTTGAACCACCCGCACCAAGAACCTTTCTCCATCCTTTATATTGCATACCTCGATCTTTCTCTCGCTCTCCTATCCTTCCCCCCCCCCTCTCTTTTACTCGTTTATCCCTTTTGCGAGAGCGCACCGATGGAGGAAAAACGTAGAATGGGAAAGGGCCGGCACGGGAATGGATGCTCCTCGCGAGCAAGAGTAGAATACACCAAAGACGTATCTTACGTGTGGATAACGGATGAGAGTGAGGAAGAGAGAGTATGAGAACGATGCGTTACACGCGCGAATCGCGGTGAATATTTAACGAATCCCGTCTGTGTCGTGGTAACGGGAGGAGGGATCCTACACCGAAATTTTGAAGGGCTCGATTCGCCGGAGTGAGAGGAGTTTGGAGGGTTTGGGCGAGGAAAGTTGCCCGCTTTAATGCTCGCCGACTGCGGCGAGTTTTGTTGCGCCGTCGCGTAAGAGATTAAAGGGAATCGTTATTTTGTTTGAAGCGGTTATTGTTACATTTTTTTTTTTTTTTTTCTGGCGTTTAATTGAATCAGTTTTCGTTTATTAAAACGCTTTAACAAGGTCGTTAACGTAATGTATCATTTAAGCGTTGGTGTTGAGTCATTTAATACCTTTAGTATTGTAAATGTTGTTGCTATAAATGTCAAAATTTTGATTTAATGTTTACAATACTTTAAATTGTGCAATTGTTTTTTACTCGTTAATGAAAAAATATTAAAATTACTTATATATCATAAATATCGTTAATTAAAAAATAACAAAAAATTCGCATCTAATTTGAATAACTAGATTTATAAAAATTATATAAAAATGATAAATTATCGATTTTTTTTTTTTTTTTTTTTTTTTTTTTTTTTTTTTTTAATAATTCTTACGTATATTGGATTTGAATAGATAAAAGTAGAAATAAAAAATGTACTTTCATTTTTTTAGAAAAGTAAATATACTATTTGAAATTAGTAAACTCTCATGCGCATCGAAGTAGAAAATAGTCGTGTCTGGTCAGACGCGCGTTTAAACGCTTAAGCTTAATAAAATAAAATTTATATTCTTTGCGCATAAAAACTAATTCGTTAAATATAACATAATTTGAGCGCGTTTAACAAATTGCAATTAAAAAAATATCGAAATTCAAAAATAATGATGTTTTAAATGATTGAAAAATTTATAAATATGGACGAATTTTTATTTGAAATCAATGCGTATTGTAAGTTCACGAATATAAGACCAATTGAAATACATTTTACAACATCAAATAAAGTAAAAACACAATGATTGAATACGTGCACATAATTGGTATAAAGAGAAGAGCAACCCATATTTTTACCGTTTTTCCTACATTCAGGTATAGAAAACGATGGCATAGTCGTCGCCGTGTGTGGAAAACGGCACGGAAAAGCGAAAGAGAGAAAGAGAAAAAGGCAGACGTAACCAACCGATTTCAGCAGCGGTTCGTGGCCGGGCCGACGAACCGCGACGTCTGGGAGATACGGCAGCGTAGGGGAAACTCGACGCGGAGAGAAGGAGAACCCGTCGGGACGAATACTCGCGACGCGACAATTCACTCTCTCTCTCTCTCTCTCTCTTTCTCTCCCTCTCTCTTTCTTCGTCGTCGAGGTTTTCCCACTTCTTGTCTCGTTCTTCCTTCTTCGGCGTTATCGAAGCAAAGCGAACGGGATCGCGTATTCGTAATGAATGCGCCCGGCTTTGCCGAAGTAATCGGCCGGCAACTCGAGCGTGGCCCCCGTCGAGCTTCGTTTTTCTCCCTCCGTCTCCTTCGTCCACTTATCCGTACATGGTTACGCGCGCGGTAAGCTGTCCTAAAATTATTCGGCGTTTACCGGTGAATTTTAGCACGCAAGGACGTTAACCGGTAGCGAGGAAGATTTTATAAGAGAAGAGGAAAATGCTCTTTGTTACGAATGGATGACTTTTTCTTTTGTCTCGGGGAGGATGTCGTGAGAGAGAGAGAGAGAGAGAGAGACCTAACGGAATACCGTTTAGTTTAGGCATTTTTCACCTCGAGTGCTTCGTTTTCTTTTGCTTACGGCTCCTTATTCCTTTATTTCGGCTTTGATTACATCGTCTTTTTGATGATTCGTTTTTAACGCTTCGAATTTAATTGCATTTAACTTTCTCTTATTGTATTTTCAATTGCGGAAAATTACTTTTAAAAATTTATTAATTTAAGGCATAAGAATACGCGATAGCTAATTGATAATAAACTTAACAACTAAAGCTTTTACGTTATATTCTTTCTTACATTTTTCACCTTATTATTATCATTTTCTTTTGAATTATTTAAAAATTCAGTATAATCCGAATAAAAGTTTATGTTTTCTTACACTTTGCTCATAATTGTTATTTTAAAGACACTGAATCTTGTCAAGTACTTTATTATTTTATATAAGACTTTACGCATTCATTGGTTTCATGAGGATTCTTAAAAGTTCGTTAATAGACAGTTTATACTAGATTAGAGATAAATAAATTATACACAAGTTGTTTTAAATAAAGCATATATTTTTATGAGAATAAAAATCGTTCATGAGAATAAAAATTTTTTTTTAATTATCATTCAGAAATTGTACATTCTACAAATAATTAAAAAAAAAGTTGCTATAGAAAATTACAATCGTTAAAGTAAGAAGATGCAGTATGTTCATGCGCGCTTAAGTAATTATCTCGAAATGATTTATCGTATACAACTCGCAAAAGATGCCACTTTTATCATATTTTTATTGTAAATTGAACGAGCATAATTTTACTTAAAATTTACTAAATAATTTCAATAACTATTTAGTAATCAACGATACGTACGATACAACAATTTTCCTTTTTTCAATTTTTTATTTTTCGTTTTAAATAAACTTTCAGAATAAAGATATTCGCGTATTTATAATCCGTCTCTTTAAAAGTTATAAAATTTAACAGGTTTGCACATTTATAATTGCGAAATTTAATGGGGTTAGCGAGGAAATCGATGTTATTTATTCATTTATTCCGCGCAGCTCAAATAAAGTTATTAACCGAAATTTTAAAATATGTGCCAGTTTTAAACATTAAACAGTGTATGTATATTTTGAAAACTTCAAAAATGAAGTTAATTTAAATGAATTTTCATTGTCATTTTAACGTGTTTATTTTTTTCATCCTTTTTTCCAGATAAATGAATTTAAATTATTTATCTTTGTCAAGGTTAAATAATTAAAATTTTAATACTTTGTATATCAATTCGCCCGATTTTCCAGGGAGGTGATATATACCATAAATGTTCCTTTTTCTGTATTGTATATCATATTTATGTATGCAGTTTTCAAAATAAAATTCAAACGAAAATGAATGTAACGTTTAAATGCGTAACCTCGTTTTACTTAACGTGGCTCATTGGCAAAATTGGTTTAACGTTTTAAACTTTTTATTCCTCAAAGGTCGTACCTCTGTCTATATTAAATTCGGTTAATCATATCTAGGCGCAGCTCGAAAAGAGAGCTCTCTATCCACATGCCTCCACTCCTTTTTTCACTTTTATCAAAGAAAACTGAATATATAAATTTTTCATTGGATTTTTATAACGCTAAAATAATCAATTTTACCAGTTTGAAATATCGTTTTTGTATTTACTATGGGTGACCGTAAATAAATATTAATTATGGTTGAAACATCAAATTTTAAAACAATTCTGTGGCTTTTTTATAATCAAAGAAAATGCGAACCAACGCATTCCTTTCCGATCGATAACGAGGAAGTGAATTTAAATCAATAATCGTCGAATCAATTTCTCAAATCTACAATTTTCATCGGAACGCATCGCCGCAAGGTCTCGTAACGTAAAATTAAAGAAGAAAAAAAAACAAAAAAATAAAGAAAAAAGGAGAGCTCGCGAAAAGAAATCTAGCAGCAATAATAGATAGCACGCGAGCATCGCATCGATGGGCATCGCAGCATCCGTTTAATGGGGATCGATTATATTTTTTCCCCATTTTTCTTTCTTTTTTTCGGCGCCGTTTAATTTGACCATATACACACAGATAGAAAGAGAGATAGAAAGAGTAAATCGGCTACAACACCCACATACACACACACACGCGCACACACACTCACGGAGCTGGCATTATGGCGCAGTCTGCGCTTTTCGTCCCTAGCCTCTCTCTCTCTTTCTCTCTCTCTCTCTCTCTCTCTTTCTCTTTTTCTCTCTCGCTCACACTCTCTGCGGCCGAGCAACGAGACGTTGGTAGAGAGGAGGCGGAGGGCGGCTGCGCACTCACAGAGAGTGAGCGAACGAGCGAGAGAGAGAGAGAGAGAGAGAGAGAGAGGAGTACGACGAGCAGAGAGTTCGTTGAACCCGTCGGCTGGCTGGCTGCCGGCGGGCCCGGCCTGGATCGGTCAGGGGTTGCTTTTCTCCTCCATCCGCCGTACAGTCTCGAGAGTGTGAGAGAACGAAAAGAGGGATAGAGAGAGAGAGAGAGAGAGATACAGGGTGTGCTCGCAGGGAGGTACGACGCTATGCTACGGGAGTACACTTACACACATACTAGTACACGTACACGTGTGCAACGTCCCTATAGGTACATTTTATGATTCTTGACCGAGTATCCAAGAACGATTATTTGACTAGATGCAAAGCGAGATAATTTGTCCGTTCATATATATTTTTCATTATTTTATTAAAAAAAAACAAAGACCATAACAAGTTGAAAGTTTATTTTTTCTTCGTTTAAAAATAGATTAACGATTGCCAAGAAGCTAAAATTTTCACTGGGTCCTGCTTTTGAATACTCCCATGTGGCATACGCGTATTCGCCGTAGTTCATTGCCGCTTGCATTTTAATTATCATTGCCGATAGAATGTTTAATTTCGATGGGCGATATTATAAGTGTACGACCTCGATTGTGCATTACAAATATAAATTTTGCGTTACACGCGACGTTATTTTGATAAACTTATTGAAATGCGCGATTTATTACGATATTTTTAATGAATATTTTTGTTTTATTTATTACTTTGATAGATTACAGAATTTCAATTTAACGGGATACTTTGTATATTCGAAATTATTATTCTATATTAAATTTTAGTATGCTTAATAATAATAATAATAATAATAATTACAATGACGGAATTAATAGATGCTTAATTTTTTGTTATAATCGAAAATCATTTTGTACTTAATGTGTTACAGTAATGTTTTCTTTTAATATGTCATTAATTAAAATATCATTCAATTTTACATACCTTTTACATATTAATTTAATTGTAACCACAATGATCGTATTAATTAACGATACGAATAAAATTTTAAATTAAAATTCAGCGTATATAAAAAAGCCTTTAGAAAGTTTATAACAATAGCACAGTAAATAAACGTTCAAACTATCCCGCGTTAATCGCGAATCGAAACGTTTCGCAGCTTTACACAGAACAAATGAAGTTAAGTTTTTCGTTTTAATAAACCGCGAGAAAGCTAGGCCGACGTTTTTGCGTCGTTTCAGAATGCAAGAACTCCAAAATGCCGATGTGCTTATGCATCTGGTAAAATTCAAAGTGTTACAGGAAAACCGCGAGAAGGAGAACGAAAAAAAAAAAAATAAATAAATAAATAAATAAAAAAGTAACCGACGCGCAAGCAATTATGCAGGATTTGCAAAAAGAGGTAAAAAGGTAGGGAGAAAGAAAAACGAACGAGTAAGTAGCAGTTGGCCTTGCTCGGCCGAACCTCTTATGTACTTTGGGCTCGCGGTCGCTCGA